>SJXQ01006549.1:301686-451085 GCA_006408695.1 Aepyceros melampus
AAAAAAGATGTCCTTTTCATTATAGGGGACTGGAATGCAAAAGTAGGAAGTCAAGAAACACCTGGAGTAACAGGCAAATTTGGCCTTGGAATGCGGAATGAAGCAGGCCAAAGACTAATAGAGTTTTGCCAAGAAAATGCACTGGTCATAGCAAACACCCTCTTCCAACAACACAAGAGAAGACTCTACACATGGACATCACCAGATGGTCAACACCAAAATCAGATTGATTATATTCTTTGCAGCCAAAGATGGAGAAGCTCTATACAGTCAACAAAGACAAGACCGGGAGCTGACTGTGGCTCAGATCATGAACTCCTGATTGCCAAATTCAGACTTAAATTGAAGAAACTGGGCAACACCACTAGACCATTCAGGTATGACTTAAATCAAATCCCTTATGATTATACAGTGGAAGTGAGAAATAGATTTAAGGGTCTAGATCTGATAGATAGAGTGCCTGATGAACTATGGAATGAGGTTCGTGACATTGTACAGGAGACAGGGATCAAGACCATCCCCATGGCAAAGAAATGCAAAAAAGCAAAATGGCTGTCTGGGGAGGCCTTACAAATAGCTGTGAAAAGAAGAGAGGTGAAAAGCAAAGGAGAAAAAGAAAGATATAAGCATCTGAATGCAGAGTTCCAAAGAATAGCAAGAAAAGATAAGAAAGCCTTCTTCAGCGATCAATGCAAAGAAATAGAGGAAAAGTTTGAGGAAAACCATGTGCATATCTTTGCTAGGGGAAGCACCCTGACTGAACCCGCCCCCTCTGGCCAGGCACCATAGTAACCATTTCCATGAGTTGTTTTATGACAGGAGGTCCTGGTAAGGAATACAGAACTAATAAGCTACCACCAAGCAGAAGAGTTCAGGAAAGGTCAAAAGCAGATGCCACATGTCTGACACCTCCCAGAATCCTTCTCTCTGGCGTCCATCTTGTTTGAACAAGGTGTGCACCACCAGGAAGGACTCTGAGTCAGATGATTGGCTAAAGACAACCCAGAAACTAGCCCTATCACCATAAAATCAGAGACTGCAAGCCATGTGGCAGAGCTGTTCTCCTGCGTTCCCTTACACTACTGCTCTCCATCCAGGTGCCCTTTCCCAATAAAATCTCTTGGTTTGTCAGCAGATGTATCTCCTTGGACAATTCATTTCTGAGTGTTAGACAAGAGCCCAGTTTCAGGCCCTGGAAGGGGTCCCCCTTCCTGAAACATCTTTGTGGAAGAGTGTTCTAGGTTAAGAGAAGAGGAAGTATGAAGCCATTTAATGGCTGTCAGACATGCTGGGTATGTTCAAAAAGCAGCAAAAAGCCCCTGTGGCTGGTATGGAATGAGAAAGAGAAAAGCAGAAAGTTGTTATATTAGTGGTGTCCAAAGGCCAGGTTACTTAGCGCATCATAAGGACTATGGGCTTTATTCCAACTCCAAGAGGTTATTAAAAGGCTGTGAACTCTAATGGACTGATTTAAATTTAGAAGTGTCACCTAGCTGCTATGTTGAAATGAGATTTTTTGGAAGATGCAGGAGGAAGCAGGAGAAAATTATTTCATTCAAGATATTTATTTAGAATCCATTATAGGCCTGCTCTAGGAACTGAAGATATGTTAGTGAATAAAAACAAAAAAAGTCATTGCACTGATGAAGCTTATGTAAAATAAATATGTGATCTACTTTATGTCAGTGTATAGAAAACCCATATACGATGTAGGTATGGAGAGTGGTGGGGTATTGTATGTGCTATTTTACATAAAAGGTCAGGGAGAATGGCCCAAATAAAGTAACATTTAAGCAAGGATCAGAAGGAAATAAAGATATTTCAGAAAGAAAGCTTGAGATTGAGACAGGGGAAACACCAGAGGCCAGGATCCTGGTGGAAGTGCCCCTGAGATGGGGCTGGACTGAGGGGAATAAAAAGAAAGTGGGTTGGATGAGCTCAAGGGGAGAGTGAAGGGAGAGGTGGCGTAGGGGCTTCTAGGCCATGGTGTTTATGCTGAGTGTCATGAGAAACATGACAGACAGATGACATGGAATCCCTCATATTTTAAAACCAACACTGGCTTCTGTGTGTAGAATTAGGGGCAGAGGAGTCAGACTAGGATGGAGAGGAGCAAGGTTGCTCTGGAAGCTGGATGAAGATTATGCCTTTCTCATTCCCTTTTAGATGGGACACACTGCCCAGCTGTGAAGTGTGTGATTGGCTGATAGCTTCTAGGGGTGAGCTTCCTCCAGGTTCTGCCTCAGTTTTAAGTGAGATCACCCTCTTCTTGGAGCAGCCCCAGTCAGTTACTGAGCAAGGTGGTGAGACAAGGGCCTTGCCATTTCCACTCTGTGTGGGACTTTGCTTCAGAGAGCTCTATTGGGCTGGCAGAAACTTTATCCGGTGATTAGGTGGGCATCACTACCCAACAGCAACCACTGCCCAAGGCACTGTTGGCACCCCACATTCCATCTCAGTGTCTGCATGCTGGAGAACCCGACCTGTGACAGATGGAAAAAGGGAGATGAATTTACACACTGTTGTGGTAACTCGGGTAAGAAATCATGGTGATTCACATTAGGTTAGGAAGAGAAGAGATTTTGAGAGAAAGATTGCAGATATATTTTGGAGGTGAAATGAATAGTAATTATTAATGTGTTAAATGTAAGATGTGATAGAAAGAATAGAGTCAGGTTTGACTTCAAGTTTTGGCCTTGAAAAATTGGAATATGGAGTTGCTTCTCCACCAAATTGGAGAATTTTTAAAAAGAGCAGCCTAGGGAAGCTTAGAAAAAAAATCAAAAGTTCAATTTAGCATATCACCTTGCTTACGCTTAGTTGGATTTACAGGTCTGGATTTTGGTGAATGGTCAGTAGGGAGGTAGACTTTTGGATGTTATTAGCGTTTTGCAGTATTTAAGCCATAGGAAAGGAAAAACTCACTTAGAAAATGAGAGTAGACAGAGAAGTACCTTACTTTTAAGGCATTACTAGTGTAGAGGTCAGAAAAATTAGAAAAAGCCCCTTACAGAGTCCAAAAATACATAACGACTGAGGCAAGAGAGTGTGTACCAGGGAGCCAGTGAAGAAAGTATTTCAAAAAAAGAATAAAAAAAGGAAAGAAAACGTCATCTGATTTGAATGCTGGTGAATGTTACAACATAATAAGATAGGTATCACTGCTGAGTTTGGAAACATACAGAAGTTGATGACCTTGGAAAGGATGGTTTTTTGTGACGACAGAAGCCTGAGAGATGGGAGTTCAGGAATTGCTGGGCATGAGAGTAAGGACAGCGTAAACAAAGCACGGTTCTTTAGATAAACTGATCAATACCAAGAGGCAGATGTATTGTTAAAGGGATTTATTTATTTCTTTATGATTGCAATTATTTTAATAAAGCCATATATCAATGTGCCAGACATTTTTCTATGTGCTCTACAGACATCTAATTTAATATTTAGAACTGGACATGGAACAACAGACTGGTTCCAAATAGGAAAAGGAGTACGTCAAGGCTGTATATTGTCACCCTGCTTATTTAACTTCTATGCAGAGTACATAATGAGAAACGCTGGACTGGAAGAAACACAAGCTGGAATCAAGATTGCCAGGAGAAATATCAATAACCTCAGATATGCACATACACCACCCTTATGGCAGAAAGTGAAGAGGAGCTAAAAAGCCTCTTGTTGAAAGTGAAAGAGGAGAGTGAAAAAAGTTGGCTTAAAGCTCAACATTCAGAAAATGAAGATCATGGCATCTGGTCCCATCACTTCATGGGAAATAGATGGGGAAACAGTAGAAACAGTGTCAGACTTTATTTTTTGGGGCTCCAAAATCACTGCAGATGGTGACTGCAGCCATGAAATTAAATGGTGCTTACTCCTTGGAAGAAAAGTTATGACCAACCTAGATAGTATATTCAAAAGCAGAGACATTACTTTGCCAACTAAGGTCCGTCTAGTCAAGGCTATGGTTTTTCCTGTGGTCATGTATGGATGTGAGAGTTGGACTGTGAAGAAGGCTGAGTGCCGAAGAATTGATGCTTTTGAACTGTGGTATTGGAGAAGACTCTTGAGAGTCCCTTGGACTGCAAGGAGATCCAACCAGTCCATTCTGAAGGAGATCAGCCCTGGTTGTTCTTTGGAGTGAATGAGGCTAAAACTGAAGCTCCAGTACTTTGGCCACCTCATGCGAAGAGCTGACTCACTGGAAAAGACCCTGATGCTGGGAGGGACTGGGGGCAAGAGGAGAAGGGGACGACCGAGGATGAGATGGCTGGATGGCATCACTTATTTTTTGGGGCTCCAAAATCACTGCAGATGGTGACTGCAGCCATGAAATTAAATGGCGCTTACTCCTTCGAAGAAAAGTTATGACCAACCTAGATAGTATATTCAAAAGCAGAGACATTACTTTGCCAACTAAGGTCCGTCTAGTCAAGGCTATGGTTTTTCCTGTGGTCATGTATGGATGTGAGAGTTGGACTGTGAAGAAGGCTGAGTGCCGAAGAATTGATGCTTTTGAACTGTGGTATTGGAGAAGACTCTTGAGAGTCCCTTGGACTGCAAGGAGATCCAACCAGTCCATTCTGAAGGAGATCAGCCCTGGTTGTTCTTTGGAGTGAATGAGGCTAAAACTGAAGCTCCAGTACTTTGGCCACCTCATGCGAAGAGCTGACTCACTGGAAAAGACCCTGATGCTGGGAGGGACTGGGGGCAAGAGGAGAAGGGGACGACCGAGGATGAGATGGCTGGATGGCATCACGGACTCAATGGACATGAGTCTGAGTGAACTCCGGGAGTTGGTGATGGACAGGGAGGCCTGGCGTGCTGCGATTCATGGGGTCGCAAAGAGTCGGACACGACTGAGCGACTGAACTGAACTGAACTAAACAACTATAGGATGGAGACGCTATAGTTATTTTTTAGTGGAAATTTGAGGACAGAGACATTAAATCTATTGCTTAAGGTCACACAAATAGTCAGGTGTGCAGGTGGTAATTCAACCCAGGAAAGCAGAATCAATAGAATTTCCAGAATCAGTCCTCTCAAACCTGTCGCTATGGTGCAGGATGTTTGTGTGTTGGAGTTCATATACTGACGGGAATGTTACTATGAGGAAGCTTTGAAGATTTAAGAGAGAAAGGAAGGAAAACTGTAGGAGCAAATGCCATGAGTATGCAGCAAGGGATCAATGCAGTTCATAAAGAGTTTGGTCTTAGACATAAGCCAGGATAGTTCATCCATTGCGATAGGACAAACAGCTAATTATTTCTATGCAAAGGCAGGTAAGTTTTATCTTTGATGCTAGGAGAATGAAGAAGTTCTTGTCTAATTATTTCTATTTTGTGGTGAAACATGAAGCCAGGCCTTAAGTTGAAAGTGAGAAAAGGGGGTAAAGGTAATGGAGTATTGAAGAAAAAAAAATAGATGGTATAAAATTGTGTGTGTGTGTGTGTGTATGTGTTGTGGATGGGGTACTTAAGTAACTAAGAAAATATGTAAGGACGCTTTGTACTGGTGAGAGTCTACTTGATATTTCATGTCATAAAAATAAAGTGAATCCAAGCAGCACAGTCTTCAGAGGTATTTTTCTATAGCCAGTTCAGCTGCTTATCTCTACACGTAGAAGATAAAATAGGTGAAGAAGTATATTTAACCAGGGTTGAAGTTTTGTCAGGTGAGTGTTATAGCAGGAGATAAGGATGAGGGACTTGAGGTTATAGGGAAGGGACCTTGGGAAGTTCACTGGTTAATGAGGAAGTGAAGGAGCTGGTAGACCGTGACAAGTGTGTGGAGTCCTACATGGGAGCATTAGAACAGTTATCGCACTTGAAGCAATAGCAGCAAATCTGGCAAAGAGCAAACAAGCTCCACTCATAAAATTAACTTCCAGGGTCATTAGAAACCATTTCGTTCGTTTCAGCGAAATGCAGTTATTTAATCTCAACAAACAGCGAATCTACTGGAGTCAGTTACTGTGTTTTACATTTGGCAAAGTTGTGGGAATGCTTTTCTGTGTGTTCAAAACAGGAAGTGAATCTTTTAACACTTGCTAGTGCTGATGGTGTCACAGGCAGAGCTACCACTTGTCTATTTTGGTATATAAAATTTAAATATTTTAAAATAACTATTGTAATTACATGTACAACTAATAAGCACTTCCTATATGCAAGCCTTGGACTAACACCTTAAATGTATTCATTCATTTACTTCTCTCAACAGAACTATTATACCAGTTTTTTAGATAAGAAAACAAAGACATAGTAAACCATAGAGCAATTTATTGATTAAGATTCTGTCAACAAGGGACAAAAACCAAACTCACTCACAAGCTTATTGGCTCATGTAGTAGGAGTGTCCAGGGGAGTGTTGTCTAGCACAGCTGAGTTTAGGCTCTTCAGAGAGGTTTTATAACACCTACTTCTCTTTGCTTCCCTCTGAGTTGGATTCATCCTCAGTGTGGCTCTTCCCCAATACTGTCCCCTCCCAAGCCTTTCCTGTACTGGCTTCTAGTCGCTTCAGACTTACATCCTTATAGCTTGTTAACCTTGGTGGAAAGAAACATTCTCTTTCCCAATAGATGCTACACATGTCTTAGGATGACTTGGGAAAAATGTTGTCCCTGAACTGATTGCTGGAACCAGTGGAATGTGATTCACCGACTGGTTAAACTTACATCAAGAAGGTGTTGTATTGATCCAATCTGAATTTCATGAACCAAAATTTGGGGCGGGATTTCTTTGTGAAGGAAATTTGAGATGCTTTTATTAGTTGAAGGGGGATTAGAGGCAAGGCAGGACTAAAATGAAAGTTCATTGATTTTAGTGACTATCTTCAGTGATCTCACAGGGTCATTATTAGTTCTAAGGTCATCAAAACCAGCCTAATGAAGGATCAGGGAAGGTTTGTCAAGACTAAGAGCAATATGTTCTTGTAGGTAATGACTTGTGCTATTTGAGTAAAATTACCAGTTTTGTGTTGTTCTTCCTTATACCTTTTAGTCATCTTCTGAACACTTGCCAATTTGCAAAGTTTTGCTTAGTTTGTTTTACCAAATTGTGTTCCACTTTTACTTAACTGCAGCTTGCACTTACATAATGACACTACTGTAGGAAGAATTTTCATGGTGTTTAGACTAAATAATAACTGTAATTTGATGCACAGGGAGATTGTTCTCAAAGATTAAATAATTCATTTTATGATTTACATGCGCTGCAGTAGAAATAGAAACTCCATCTTGGTTTCTTATTTTGCTTATTCTTTCTTATTCCTATTTTCCCTTCATGATTACTTTTTTCTCCAGGAAGAGGTTGAAATTTATTAATGTGAGTGATTAGGGTGATGTTAGAAATCTAAACTAGGATATAAAATACAAAACTTTTAACATACAAATATCTGAAAAAAAGCTGTAATATGAAATTGTTGCATCCCATAGTTATCATGTAAGGTTATTTTGCAGTTATTTTTATGAAAAGTTTCATATATACAAATCCTGATTATATCATATTGAGCATTCATTTCCATGTTACTCAGCTTCAAAAATTGTCAGTTCATAGCCATTTATTTCTTCTGTGTTATTATCAAATTTGTACTTTATAAAAGTAGCACCTTTAGTGATAGTAACTCTGGTAGAAATTAATTGAAATATATTCAGAAACCATTTAGGTTAGTTATTGTGTTGATCTCGGTAAGAACCTGAATTTAAGTAAATTAGAGATTGAAATTAAAAAGTACATATGGAAAATATACAGAATCAACCTAATCTGGCAATTGGTTGAATGAACAGTGCTCTAAAATATTCTAATGAGGGAAATGTTGGTGTTATTTGATTCTCTTCTGTCCTGTTTAAACGTTTAAACATTTCCAAGGTGCTACTGATGATCTTGTTGTACCGTATAATTCCCTTTTGTGGTAGTGAAAATGATTATATATCTATATAATTTTATGATTTAAATTAATATTCAGATTAAAATTGTTATAAAGTTTTCTGTTTTTTGAGAGAGGAAGCAGAAATGTAAGAGTATACTTGACATACAACAGAAGCTTAATAAATGTGCTTTTGTAAACATGTAAATGCATTGTTCAAAAAATAGTTTAAACGTGATTTTTAAATAATATTGATTTATCTTTGGCTGTGCTGGGTCTTTGTTGTTTCATTTTCTCCGGTTGCAGCGAGCATGGGCTACTCTCCAGTTGTGGTGTGCAGTCTTCTCTTTGCAGTGACTTCTCTCATGGAGCATGGGCTCTAGGGGTATGGGCTTTAGTAGCTGTAGCTCCCGGGCTCTAGGGCAGAGTCTCAGTACCTGTGGCACATAGGTCTCGCTACTCTGCGGCATGTGAGATACTCCTTTTGCATTAGCGGGCAGATTCTTTACCACTGAGCCACTAGGGAGGCCCTAGAAGTGATTTTTTATTTTTTACATCTCACTACTCCTAGAAATCGCTTGGGTATGTTTGCAGTGAGAATACAACAGTAATATTTTATTTGTCAATTATACCTCAATAAAGGGCTTCCCTGGTGGCTCAGACAGTACAGAATCTGCCTGCAACGTGGGAGACCTGGGTTTGATCCCTGGGGTAGGAAGTTCCCCTGGAGGAGGGCATGGCAACCCACTCCAATACTCTTGCCTGGAGAATCCCATAGACAGAGGAGTCTAGCAGGCTACATACAGTCCATGGGGCCGCAAAGAGTTGGACATGACTGAATAACTAAGCACAGCACATACCTCAGTAAAGCTTAAAATACACACACACACACACACACACACACACACGCAAAGCTTAAGATAGTACAATAGAATTAGGCTATACAATTACAAATGAAAGAGAGAGAAGCCTAACAGAGAGAAGGAAGCAAATGGGTAAGCAAATTGTTGGTTTAGTTAAATTCCTGTGACAAGCAAAGGGCTGGGATGATTCTATTATTCTATCATCTTATGAGTTAAAAAAAGAAACTGTTTTAATTACATATGGCACCCCACTCCAGTACTCTTGCCTGGAAAATCCCATGGACGGAGGAGACTGGTAGGCTGCAGTCCATGCGGTCACTAAGAGTCGGACACTGAGTGACTTCACTTTCACTTTTCACTTTCATGCATTGGAGAAGACAATGGCAACCCACTCCAGTGTTCTTGTCTGGAGAATCCCAGGGACGGGGGAGCCTGGTGGGCTGCTGTCTATGGGGTGTCACAGAGACAGACACGACTGAAGCGACTTAGCAGCAGCAGCAGGGTATGTATAATCATATTCAGTGACTCTCAGGAGGTGTTGCAGCAATACTTGGTTTAACACTTAGATATCATAAAGAGAAAAGAGAAACATGCCTTTGACTTCTAAAATTTTTATTAAAGTCCGTATTGGTGTTTCAAATACAACAAACCTTGAAAAATGATTCCTCTCCTACCCTAACTTCACTACTTGTAAGTAACAACATCAGGGAGGAAAAGAGAAATCCTATGCTTTGATCATCAAAATATAGTGTCCACATAAAGTGAACTCTTACAGGTTGACATTATGGGAGTTGGTTCTTGTAAAAACACATGGGGATAGATAAAGAGCAAGCTTATCTTTTCATCTTGGAAGTTTCTTAATTCCCACTGTAAGAAAAACTCTCCCTACCACCCCTCACCCCCACCCCATCCCTACCCTGATACTCTGAAGAAATGTAGAAACCTCAGGTAATGTGTTTGGTCACCAAACTGCAGAAATTGGAGTACAACCCTTTTCATATACAAACCTGATAATTAGTATTCTTTGAAGGCTTATCTACTTCATTGGTTCCGAGAACAGACAGTCCTAAAGTGAGACTTTTCTTTTTTTTTTTTTACTTGAAGTATAGTTAATTTACATTGTTTAATTTCTGCTGTACAGCAAAGTGATTGTTATACATACATATACATTCTTTTTAAATATTCTTTCATTAGGTTTATCATAGAATATTGAATATAGTTCTCTGTAGTATACAGTAGGACTTTGTTGTTCAGAGACTATTCTTTTTAAAAGCATAAGCTCTTCTGGAAGCTGTTTTCCTTCTAATGAAGTGAGTCGTCAGTATATAATAGAATCCCTTACTTGTCTTGTGATGCATATACATGGATAATTGATTTCTTCATGTGAAATACATAATATATTTCTAAAATCGTATTTTTCTCCAAACTGTGGGCAACTGTTTATTTTAGACTTTAAAATATCATCTGTTATTGTTTTCCTTATAATTTAAATTGTGTTAAGGTTTTACGAGTCCTTTTACTCTGAACATGCTGCTCTCTCTAAAATGATTGTTTTGTGTACTTTCTGGCATCCAGGAAAAGCCAAGTTGGATAAATCATGGAAAGGGCCATTTTAAATTAGCAATTCCATCCAATGCAAAATCCCCCTCCAATTCCAATAAATTTGCAAAACTTTACAATTTCCTGTATCCTCAAACACTTTTTAAAAGTCATGAGTAGTGGTCACATAGCCATGTGGTTTTTCATTTATATTTACAAATATTGACAGAAAGAGCCATATGATAGTATTCTTTCAGTTTGGTTAAATATACTACTTCAATTAAGAAATTAGCACTAGGAGAGAGATATGCATTTCTTTATTCACTTCATTATTTAACTCAATAAGTGTTTATTATCAATAATATGTTATGCCGTGTGTTAAAATACTAAAACTTAAAGTATGGATAAGATATATTCATACTTTATACCATACATATACCATAATTAAGTCTGAAATATAACTGAGTGTCATGGCAACTAAGGATTTGATTTGTTTGAGGAGCTTAAAATAGAATTCCCCCAAAATGAAATGAATTGACTTTAAGAAGCACTGTGTCAATAAATTTTCTATAATAATTTGATGAGAGTAGTGAGTGCTATGGGCACACTACTCAAAAAGAGCCTAGAACAGTAGCCTACTCAGCCTTTCAGCAGCTGTCTTATCAAATTCCATTTCGTATGTACTTTTTTGGCAATAGTTTCATTAACTAAAAGAGTAACTGACATGCAATAAATATTTGTTGAGTGAGTGAATGAAGCAGTAAATTGCCATTGTTAGCCATAAATATTCAACTGAAAATTTTTCATTAGGTAGTGTTTGTATTTTGGATAGATGGGCTCTCTTGCCCAAAATTAAAGAATCAAGTTGATGGGTGACAAATTAAACTCATAAACACAACTTTCCACTTGAAAACTCTACATGACCCATGACATTAAATGATATCATCATCTGAGTTTTAAAGGTTATGTGGCCTTTTTCATGCTTGATTTATGGATTTGTTTTGGTTTTATAGTTATGTAAGAGTTAACATGAAGCATTTGTAAGTATCTGTGAATGTTCAATATTATTCTCCTAGAAGGAATGAGAAAACTAAATCTGTCTAGACTCACTCTTGGAGGCCACAGCTGATTATAAAGGGCAAAGAGTGATATGTATCATGAGTGCATGAATGGACTGGCACAACCTTGAGAGATGTGAGTGAGAATAGAGAAAACTCAGTAGGTTATTTTACTGTTTACATGATCTACTTATGCTTCCTGAAAAACACTGGAAAATCCTTTTTTTTTTTTTAGTTTTCAGAGGTTGCATAGACTGCAAGCACCACTGAACATTTTCCTTACTGCTTGACTATGATCAGAAATAAGAGTTTGGAAATGGAGATTGAAAGCATTGCTTATAGTCAAAAGTACTCCAGACTAAACTACAGTAATGCAAAGAGTAATTGTGATCACTGAATGGGAGTCTACCTCAGTTATAGGCACCTGGATTCAGTGGTGTACACACAAAAAAACTCTGACCTTATGGGATGATATTCCTTGTACTTGAAGACAGAGAGTCAAGTGGAAAGAAGACTGCAATGGTGATTTGGAATTGGAGTGCCTGCTCAGATGCTCATTAGCTTTTTCACACTGGCAGACATTTTACCTTTGCTTCCTTGTCATAAACATGATGCAGTTGGACTTTGTATTTTTTTTCTTGTATTTTGAAATAATTTCAAACTTATAGAAAAGTTCTAAGGATACTACAGAAAATCCCATAAAAAGCTTTTTTATATAAAACAAATCCACCCACTGTTACAAGGTCTTTTATGGGAAAAGGATCTAATTCAGGATCCTCTGTTGAATGTAGTTGTCTTATCTGGAACTGTTCCTCATTCATTCTGTGTTCTTCGTGACCTTAAGATACTTGAAAGTTACAAGCTGGTTATTTTGCAGAATTTGGCACGGTCTGGTGTTTCCTCTTCTTAGAGTCAGGCTATGAATGTCATAGTAGTGATTCCGTGCCCTTTTCTCTGTAAAACATCATCTTTGGGTTGCTTTGTCCCATCACTGGTAAGCTTCACCTTGATCACTTGAGTAAGATGATGTCTTCTAGATTTTTCCACTGTAAAGCTACTGTTTTCTCTTTTATAATTAGTATATATTTTGTGGGGAGATACTTTATGCTACATAAATATCCCACTCTTCATTTAACTTTCACCCACTAGTTTTGTGGATGTTTTTTGCCTGAATTAATTATTATGATTATGGTTGACAAGTGATAATTTTCAAATTTCATTTCTTCTGCATTTATTTGTTGTCATTTACTGTATGGAAATCTTTGTTATTATTTATTTATTTCAGTGTGGGATTCTGGATTCTTATTTCATTCTCATTCTTATATGTTTTGTTACTAAGTCTTTTGATACAAAATGTCCCAGATTATGCCAGTGGGGCCAAGTTAGCTTCTGTGTCTTTCTTATATGATTCCATCACCCTTTGTGCATTTCCATAATTTGCTGGACTAACATTTTCTAGGCTTATTCTGTGATTTTCTTGCTGGTTCTTTAATCGAAGGAGCCATAGTAGGTCTTAGTGAGTGTGTGCTGATCGCTGTTGGAATATCACTGTTTCCAGACTCTCTGACTCTTCAGAGCAAGAGCATAGATATTTATCATCTAGATTTCCTTTTTTTTTCATGTTTACAATTTCTTCCTCTTTCAGTGAGAAAGCTCAGTTTAATTTGTTAAATTTTCCAATCCCAGTGAGCTGCTGTCCCTCTTGGAAGTTTCCATGATATCAACCCTGCCAGGCTCTCCTTTCTTGATTGGGACTGTCTAATGGCTCTTTATCTGAATTACTAAGAAAGAAAAGAATTCAGAAGGAGAGAAGAAAGGGAACTATTCATGTTGAACAAGGAAAATAGCAGCAATATAGATTATTTAAGACAAGTAAGAATATGATACTCTATCAAGGTAATATAGTGATTAGATTGGGTTCATAATGTGATATTAACAAAGTAAAACACAGAATATATTTTTAATTTCTATATTTTACCTTCAATTGGCTTATGCCTTAAAATCTAGTTTTCTTCTCTGATGGCAATAGTAGTGTCTTTGGACTCCACATTAGCTATTTACACCATTTTCAGTGTAGGCTCTGAGGGAGAAATCTCTGAAGGGGAAAGGAATGAATACATGAATTTCTTGATTTTATTTGGCTAACTACTGAGAGATATGCTGTCCAATTTTTTTTGGAAAAAAAGAAACTTTTAAAATTAAAGCTATATGAGTAAATTAAAAATAAACTCTCTAAGGACAAAAAAATTCCAGAAACTCCCAATAGTTTGTGAACCTTAAAAGAAGTTAAAAATGGAAATGCCCTGACATTCTTACTTTGAAAGGTTGAGCTTAAAAATAAAAATGACCTGACAAACACAAACTTTGATTAGACATTGAACCATAACATTTCAAAAACAGACTGAGAACAAAAATGTCTGAAAAAGAGCAGTGCTGAGAGCTAGGCAAGATTCTCCCAAGGAAAAAAAAATATATATAAGTAGGGAATAACTATATTTCAGTGGACATTTACAAGGAGATAATACTCTGGCAAGGTGGAAAGGTGTATTTAATGAACATTTTAACTAATCATAGAACCATAACGTGAAAAACTTGCTGTTTTGATTTTCTCGGCTATTATTCATTCCCACAATCTTTCTAACACATAACATTTTACTTAGAGGGGCATTTTGTTTTCATGTTTTTCCATGGATGTTCCTAAATCTTCAAATTTTGGTTCTTTTTTTAAAACCTCATTTTTAAATACACAGTGAGTTTTTCTAGCTGTTTCCAGGTTCTCTGTTCCTGATCTTCCCCTCTGTCATGATAAAGATGTATGATAGACTTGGTCATGCACTAGCTAGTGGGTTTCAAGCTTCCCTAATGAGAAAATATATTATTCATTGAATGGCTGCTTTTTTTTAGCACCTACTATGTACAATCATTCCATTTGACATCACTGCCTCATAAAACATATTTGCAGTCATGGAAAAGATTTGAAAATGCATAGTAACTATAATAGCTCAGAATTCTCCTGGTTGATTTGGCTGTTTCAATCATATTCTTAGTAACAGAAATGAATTCAACTTAATTTAGAAAAGGAAGAATCATGGGAAGAATCAGTGGAAAGTCTAGACAACCCAGTTAAGGAAATTAGCAGGGAATAAATGTGGGTAACTGTAGGATACACAGCCAGGATCTGGATAATGGGTACCTTATACAGAGAACTGGATGAGGCAGAGAGACAATAGTGTGATTTTAAGCATCTGGAATATGGGCCCCAGTGGAATACCAATACCAGTGTGCTGGGGATAATTGGACTTTTAGTAGTTAAAGTCCCACATCCAAAGTAACTCCTTAAACTTAGGGCAGTTGGTCACCCTTTCAGTAGCATTTGGCTAAAATTATATCCTTGTATTAAAATGAGATTTAAATATCTTAATTAAAATCATAGAAAAGAGTGTTTCATAGTCAATATATAAAACCCTGACACAGAGGGGTGAAAATTCTGTTAAAAGAACAATTTAGCAGGTGCTTTGACTTGATTGGTCACTATAGTTATCCTTATTCATTTATAATCCTATGTAGGCACACCCACAGCTAAATTCATATAAAAATTTCTCCACTTAGTTCCTGATCCTTAAGTCCTCATTCACTTAACAGTCTTCACAAGAATCTTTTACTACAACTATTTTTAAACTCACAATACAGGCATTACACTGTCTTTATTTGCTCACTAATACCTTTTAACATTTATTTCTCACAAGAAGTTCTTGAGGTACTGTGGTGTCAACATTTTGCAAATGAAAAAAATAGACTCTCAGATGTTTAGCTACTTGTTCTTAGTCACATATCTAGTGATCAGCATAGCCCAGAATTAAGTGCATATTTACTTGACTCCAGAGCGCATGCTATATCAAAATTATCTCCCAGTAGTCACTGACATTTTTTTCAACTGTATTCTCTCTTCAGGGAGATAATAACACCCTGGAGGGCAGATCATGCTTGCTGCAAGAGCTGTATACTGAATAGAACAGCACTTATCAAACCTAAGGAGCCTTTCAAAGTATTGGTAGTTAGATTTTTCCCACAGAAATTCTGCTTATTTGGTGTGGACACTAATATCTTTCTAACCATGAGACTCTGAACCATTGAAATCAAAGAGCTGATCCTAGGGAATTTTAAGCTGGCTTGAAAGATCAGGTAGGTATCTGAATAAGCTTATGAGATTTAGTTTTGATATTTAACCTAAACCAAGATATGCATAGGGTATTCCCCAATGGCTCAATGGGTAAATAATCATGCTGCAATGCAGGAGACACAGGAGATGTGAGTTTGGATCCTGAGTCAGGAAGATCCCCTGGAGGAGGAAATGGCAACCCACTTCAGTATTCTTGCCTGGAGAATCTCATGGACAGAGGAGCCTGGCAAGCTATAGTCCAAAAGGTCACAAAGAGTCAAACATGATGGAGATACTAAGCACCAAGATATACATAGACATATGTACACATAGTCTTAGACTTCCTCGCCCAAGGCCACATGGGCAGGCAAAAATCAAGCTTATCAAACTCCTCATCTCAATGGTTCAGAAAAAGGTATTCACTTGAAAACTTTAGGCTTAAAGTATAAACATATGTATTGTGAAGATTTAAGTATCATTGAATAAGTAGCATTTGGTTACATCAAGGTTTTTTGAAAAATAATTATATGTAAACACCAGACAATTTATTTCAACTGTTTTCACATTTTTTTCATGTCCATTCCCTTTGTCATCCACTGTTTAAACAAAATGCATAGAATCATTGAAGCAAAGCAACTTATTAACAAACTACCATTTGCTCCTTTAAATTAAATCTCTTCATTAAATGAAACTGCATTGTATCTGATAATGATTGAGCATGGTGAAAACCATATCCTTAAATTTGATCTCCAAAAATCCAATTTCAGTTTTGAACTTTTCCCAGGTAGGAGAAATATAATTACCAAGAAAGAGTAAAAGGAGAGGATTCCAAGTCTAGACAGCTGGCACCTGAAGGAGAAATCAAAATTCCAAGCAGATAAGCAGGTGATATACAGTAACTGAAATATAAAGCGTGATATGTAGCAAGAAAGGCAGCAACAATCACTTGAAGATTTTTCATAACTGGTTCTCTCTGTCCTAGGACAGTAGTATTTCTAGAATTCTCTTAAGATAGGAACTGATTCTTAATTTAGCTAGTTTGATTGTTTGGTCAAGTACTTGAGTGTTGTTGTCTGAGAGGCAGTAGGAAGGAGGTGATTTTTGACAGCATAATGGATGACCCCAAATCCTTTCTGATTGAATTATGTCAAAGTTAAAGATAGGGACATTATATTCTCCTGAAGCAATTAACCAACTTACACTACTAAATTATCTGCCCAACTGTCAATGCATCATTGCTGTTAGTGATAAAAATAAAAACATGTTGAAATTTTGGATGTTTTCCTTCTAGGTTTGAAATGACCACATTGAGAACTGAGTTGAAAAAAAAAAATATATATATATATATATATACACCTGTACTATATATATATATACACACACACAACTTTATTAGAAAAACACAAACTCAGTGTGAAAGCAGATGTGGTACTTCAGAATAGCACCAACAGGGTAATGTAGTTATTAAATTGGCCCCAAACACTAGCATGTACATTAAAAAAAAGGTTGACAAGGAAAACATATCTCTTGGGAGTGTAGACTAGACCATCTGTCAAAGGGAGAATTGAAACCATATTTCCATTAAAGGTGGCATTGATCATTTGGCGAAGATTTCTGTAGACAAATTGCATAGACTGTGTCATCTTGCACTATCTTATCTTACATGTACAGACCTCAGACATTTTTCAAGGAAAGGCAATTTGGTGTTCAGAATTTGAGCAGGACTGTTAACAATGTGGTTCCGGGAAAGGCACTCTGTAGACATCAGCTGGAGAAAGCGTCATTGGAGAAAACAGATAGAAGCCGTATGTTTGGTGTGGGAACCAGTAAATCAGCTGCAGCACTCTCTGGAGATGAAGCCCAGGAAGCAACTTCAATTAAACAAAAATGAAGAGTTTGCTTTATTTGATAGGTAAGGGGATAAGAAAAAATCCTCTAAATGAATTAACTTGAAAATTGATAAGAAATTAGTAAATTTTTTGAGGGGAGTCCTAGAGATAAGCATTAATAAAAATATCTTGAATTTTCTAATAACTTTTTTCAGATGTAAATATTCATATATGTACAGCATTACTATCTTTGAACACTGATAGTGAGCAACAGAAAAAGATGTATATCCTTTCACAGATAATGGAAATACTTGCTAATTTCTACAATAAGTTTGGGACAATTGTTTAGAAAAGATGACATAAATTCCAGCATTTTTTGCACATTAAATCTCCCATAGATATATTGCTAATATCTACATTAGTATCTGCATAGTATTAACACTTTAAATTTGTGTTGTTACTGTTTGTTATTTAATCACTAAGTTGTGTCCAACAGGAAATAATGTTTACACTCATCATTATTAACGTACAATTACAATATAACTTTCCCTATGGGTATATTTTGTTGTCTCACTGCTGCTGTTGCTGCTGCTAAGTCGCTTCAGTCATGTCTGACGCTGTACGACCCCATAGAAGACACAAACTCCTTAAAGGTGTATATTGTATGATATAGTTCCATATATTCCCTATTTTATTTAATACAGTGTTATGTACACACTAATTTATTAATAATATGGAATATGTAATTCCTAAAGGAATTTACATACTGTTCATACTGATCAATCAAAGAAATAGAGGAAAACAACAGAATGGGAAAGACTAGAGATCTCTTCAAGAAAATTAGAGATACCAAGGGAAAATTTCATGCAAAGATGGGCTCGATAAAGGACAGAATGGTATGGACCTAACAGAAGCAGAAGATATTAAGAATAGGTGGCGAGAATACACAGAAAACTGTACCAAAAAGATCTTCATGACCCAGATAATCACAATGGTGTGATCACTCACCTAGAGCGAGACATCCTGGAATATGAAGTCAAGTGGGCCTTAAAAGCATCACTACAAACAAAGCTAGTGGAGGTGATGGAATTCCAGTGGAGCTGTTTCAAATCCTGAAAGATGATGCTGTGAAAGTGCTGCACTCAATTTGCCACCAAATTTAGAAAACTCAGCAGTGGCCACAGGACTGGAAAAGGTCAGTTTTCATTCCAATCCCAAAGAAAGACAGTGCCAAAGAATGCTCCAACTACTGCAAAATTGCACTCATCTCACACGCTAGTAAAGTAATGCTCAAAATTCTCCAAGCCAGGCTTCAGCAATACTTGAACCGTGAACTTCCAGATGTTCAAGCTGGTTTTAGAAAAGGCAGAGGAACTAGAGATCAAATTGCCAACATCCACTGGATCATGGAAAAAGCAAGAGAGTTCCAGAAAAACATTTATTTCTGCTTTATTGACTATGCCAAAGCCTTTGACTGTGTGGATCACAATAAACTGGAAAATTCTGAAAGACATGGGAATACCAGACCACCTGACCTGCCTCTTGAGAAATCTGTATGCATATCAGGAAACAACAGTTAGAACTGGACATGGAAGAACAGACTGGTTCCAAATAGGAAAAGGAGTCCGTCAAGGCTGTATATTGTCACCCTGCTTATTTAACTTCTTTGTAGAGTACATCATGAGAAAGGCTGGGCTGGAAGAATCACAAGCTGGAATCAAGATTGCTGGGAGAAATATCAATAACCTCAGATATGCAGATGATACCACCCTTGTGGCAGAAAGTGAAGAGGAACTAAGCCTCCTGTGAAAGTGAAAGAGAAGAGTGAAAAAGTTGGCTTAAAGCTCAACATTCAGAAAATGAAGATCATGGCATCTGGTCCCATCACTTCATGGCAAAAAGATGTGGAAACACTGTCAGACTTTATTTTTTGGGCTCCAAAATTACTGCAGGTGATGATTGCAGCCATGAAATTAAAAGACGCTTACTCCTTGGAAGGAAAGTTATGACCAACCTAGATAGCATGTTAAAAAGCAGAGATATTACTTTGCCAACTAAGATCCGGCTAGTCAAGGCTATGGTTTTTTTCCAGTGGTCATGTATGGATGTGAAAGTTGGACTATAAAGAAAGCTGAGCGCTGAAGAATTGATGTTTTTGAACTGTGGTGTTGGAGAAGACTCTTGCGAGTCCCTTGGACTGCAAGGAGATCCATCCATTCCATCCTAAAGGAGACCAGTCCTGGGTGTTCATTGGAAGGACTGATGCTCAGGCTGAAACTCCAAAACTTTGGCCACCTCATGCTAAGAGTTGACTCATTGAAAATACCCTGATGCTGGGAGGGATTGGTGGCAGAAGGAGAAGGGGGCGACAGAGGATGAGATGACTGGATGGCATCACCAACTCGATGGACAAGAATATTGGTGAACTCCAGGAGCTGGTGATGGATAGGGAGGCCTGGCGTGCTGCGATTCATGGGGTCGCAAAGAGTTGGACACGACTATGCAACTGAACTGAAATGAAAGGATTTTTAAGTACCCAATAGGTTTAAATTATTAAAATAATTACTAGTTAATTCCATTAATTCACCTGTTGCTATAGCAAATACTCCTGTGTTAATTCTTTGGGAGCAGTACACAGAGGTTTTTATTTTTCTTGCTTTCAAGTTTTAAAGAGAACACACTTAACAAATGTTAGTTTTTGTCTTGACTAATTGTCTCAAAATGTATTTATACAGTGTTTAACATCTATATCCCACTGTCATTGGACTTGTGGCACAACATATATGAAGAACAACTTTTTACATGAAAACATTGTAACCTGCTAACCTATTGATTCTCACTGAGAGTAGACTCAAGCCTATTCTTTTGTGGATCTTCAGCTTAAACAATTTACATTACCCACCTGGGTTCATCCCTGGGTTGGGAAGATCCCCTGGAAGAGGGCGTGACAACCCACTCCAGTATTCTTGCCTGGAGAATCCCCATGGACAGAGGAGCCTGGCAGGCTACAGTCCATGGGGTCATAAAGAGTCGGACATGACTGAGCAACTAAGCACAGCATGTGTGTATAAGAGCAGAGCGGTCTGTGTGTATTGAATAAAGTAGAAGCTAAAGGTTGGGGGTGAGATGAGGTCTGAAGAGGATAAAAAGGGAACAGTTACAGAATCTTCCTGTGATTACTGACTAGGTACCCTGTTCTGGTCTGCCCCTCTGGTTGTGACTGACAGGGTTTTGATTATGTTACAAATGTTTTTAATCTTTGTCCTGTGAAGAAGGAGATAAATGTTTCCTATTGACCTTCAGTGATCAGTCTTGCTTGCATATATTCATCATGTCTTCATGCCTTGGTAAGTCAGAGTGGATTAGCTTAGGAAAGAAGATAAGGGGAATGCATTTGGGGTCAAATACAATGGCAATTTAGGAACACTTGCCTGATCATCATTTTGACCTGGAGTGTCAGTGTAGGAGGTTTCATATTATTCAAAGTCAAATATTCTAAGTCATGCAGTTATTTTCACAAATGCTGTAACATGGACTGCTTCCTCATTTTGTTTCCTTATTTAAGATAACTTTTTGGCCATTTGCATACCCATTAAAGGGGTTCTCTGGTGGCTCAGATGGTAAGGAATCTGCATATAATGTGGGAAACCTTGGTTTGATCCCTGGGTTGGAAAGACCCCCTGGAGGACGGCATGGCAACCCACTCCAGTATTCTTGCCTGGAGAATCCATATGGACAGAGGAGCCTGATGGGCTACAGACCATGGGGTCTCAAAGAGTCAGACATGACTAAATGACTAACCACAGCACTTACACATAAAAAACACAGGTTTTCAAAATGTGTATATTTTCAGAATATAAAAACATGGACAGTCACATGGACAGTGTCAAGAACTCCAGTACTGACATTTACTACTTACTTATTAAGGTCTTTTTTTCATATTTGAGCGTTTATGAAATGAGCAAGCTGATCTTAAAGTTTTTTTAAAGATTCTAGTACATGTCTACCTTTCCTACAATAACTTTAGCACAGCTTTGCTAATTCTTAAAAAAAAAAAATTGACAATATAATTTCCATTGTCCCCAGATTTTATAATTAACTATAGATCTTAGTGATTAACTGGAATATTTATAAAGATCCTTCTGATTATAAGATTATCTCTTCTTGTGAAATAAACTCAAAAATGGTTAAAGCTCCTCCCCAAAATGTTTAATTTTTTTCTCATCTTATTATGAAGAACACATTTCCGATTAACTTTTGAAATTCTCTTTAGCTCATTAACTCCTATTAAACTCCTACCACTGACTTTTAGATAAAATCTTATTTTCTAACACATCTTTCTAACATATAATAATGCTAGAATATCAGGCTTTTAAAGTCTGTTTTAAGCTCAAGGATTTATTTTACATGGAAATCGTTTTTTAGTCCTTGCTGAGAATGACTTCCATACAGTTTTAATCAAGTCTGACTTATAGAATAGGATCTCCCTGATGATTAGCTAATACAGTTAAGGTGAATGAGAGTCCAGCTGTAGGAAATATGAATTTCATTTGCATTTTCATCCCGCCGCTCAGACTATAAAGAGTGATTCTAAGATAATGTAAAAAGCCAAAGATTTTAAAGTTTTCAAAAATAACCTAACTGAACAGAGTCATTCACTTAGATATTTACAAAGAAAAATCATATAATTTATATTTTAGAGCTCTCTGTCCTGAATATGGTTAGTTGTAAAGAAAAGAGCTTTAGGAAACCAAAGCATTATTATGATTATTATTTCCATTGTAGAAATGCCAAATCTAAAGATCCACTCATAGAGTCAATCCAAATAGCATTTCACTGAATGAACAAAGACAAGGCTGTCATGGCATTTCTTTTGGGAAAAGCCCTCTCCACTGCTCAGGCGAATACATCACATTTTGAAAGGCTAGATCCTGAGGATAGAATAAAGCAATAAAACATGACTGGGAAGAGCCTTTTTCTCATGCTGTTATTAACATCCATCAAAAACCCAGAGTCTCTTTTAACACTACTTTCAAACTGACTTCTTCCCATCAAACAGAATTACAGATGACTTCATTCACGAAAACAGGGTTTTGGTTTCCCGTCAACAAATGGCAACATGTTTTTGCCAACTAAACCAACAAGTCAGTATTTTCTATATGATGTAGAATGCAATTTTAGGCAGTGAAATCATTTATAGGTATAAGGCAAGGAAACAAATCTTAAAGCAGACAGAGGCTAACTATATTTAATCCACTGTGTACACTGGACCATCCCAATGGAATCAAACACAGGTATTTCCCGCACTAAGCCTTCCTTCACCATTTTGAACAGAGCCATGAAGTATGTTTATTATGAACTTTTGAACTATCTGAACTTATTCCATGCACTGAAGTATTGCTTTGAAAATTGATTTTTTTTTAAACTAGTCACATGAAAGCTAAAGCTGTTGTGTTTTGTATCATTCAGTTGGAAGGTATTACCCTGAGAATTATATTATTTCCCAGCATTAGCCCAGGTTCCCTGAAAATGGTAAGCTGCACAATGAATAATTGATATTGGCAAAGTCCTTATAAACCTCTGTAGATAGACTCTGTCATATTCTACTGGAATATATCCCAAGTACAAAGCAGCTTTGATTTAATTCATTGTCCATTCCTGATTTGTTTTTCTTTTACTAGCCTGCCCTCCATTCTATGTAAGACATCATATAAATAAAATTACTGTTTCTGGCTTGAATCATCACTAGATTTGAGTTAGTGGTTGCATGAAAGGCTAATTTAAACAACAGGCAGGGCCCCTGCCTTATATAGAAGACAGGAAGGAGCTCTATCCATGGCCATCCTTGGCAGTAATGCTCTGTCCAATTAGAATGAATCATATTCACGTTATATTAAAATATATCATACTACGGTAAACGAAGAATTTGCTGTTGCTGAGTCAAGAATGAAAGAAAGCAAGCTTCAAAGGTCATTAGCCTGTCCTCTGGCTTTCTGAGGACTACAATTAAAAAGTCCTCGAGAATTATCTGCCAAGTCCTTAAAATTATTCAGACAAGTAGGCACCACAGTCTCCTTCTGTAAATCATTACCAGGTCTGCCAGCCTTTATAGCCAGTAAGATCTGCTTGCTATTTAACCCAGCCATGAAAATAGTCTCTGGCCGAAATACAGTGGTCCCAGAAAAAGATAGGCAGTGGACCTAATTTTAAAAATGGGATGGGTATAAAAAAATATTTTTTTCGTGCTCTATTTTCCAGAACTTTTGGTTTTCTTGGTAATCAGTCTTTTTGAAGGCTTAGCCTCCTAAACTGGTTAGGCAGTTTCTTATTACAGTGTGGAACTTTGGCTGGACCGAACTGTGCCCTGAATCAAAATATATTCCTTGGAGAAGAACACAGAGTGATGAACAGCCAGCCTATAACACAGCCCTTGTCCTGTCCTCCAGTTACAACAAAATAATGATAATTTATATTTACTGAGTGCTTACTATGTATTAGGCACTGAGTTAGGATGCTCCAATGTATTAGTTCTGCGATATCCTATAAAATGGCTATTCCCATATGAGAGTGAGAGGTTCTGAGGAGGTCAGTAACTTGCCTAAACCACCCACTGTTGTTGTTATTGAGCTGCTAAGTTGTATCTCTTTGTGACCCCATGGACTGTAACTGGCCAGGCTCTTCTGTCCATGGGATTTCCCAGGCAAAAGCCCTGGAGTGGGTTGTCCTTTCCTTCTCCAGGGGATCTTCCTGACCCAGGGATTGAACTCGAGTCTCCTGCCATGTCTCCTGCATTGGTAGATGGATTTGTTTTTTTACCAGTGAGTCACCTGGGAAACCCTAAATCACCCACTAGTCAGTGGTAGAACTTGGGTCCGAACTCAGGCATTTTGGAGTAAAAATCTGTATTTAACCTTAAAAAGAAAATACCATTTGATATTAAGAGTCTGCATATTTTCAAGCTTTTGGAGTAAAAAACTCAGGTAAGAAGCACAGAATAATGTTTAGAAGGCCACAGGAAATATTAGAAGTTTGTGAAAGAATATAATTGTTCACATTTCTGATAGAATTATTTAATATGGTGGGAAGCCCCCTGTCCTGTCTAGGCAGGAGAATTCTAAGGAGTATATCTGGCAAAAATGGCTTGCCATTATTTTAACTATCAGAATTCCTGAGCTATATAATTGATTGAAATGGACTATTTCAAGGTAAGGTTTAAAATAGGATGATAATTTTTTTGTGTGTGGTTTCAAGGAAGAATATCATAACAGGGAATGACTCATTCTTCTTTATTTTTATTTTTAAATTTTTATTGGGTGTAAGTTGATTTACAATGCTGTGTTGGTTTCAGGTATACAGTAAAGTGAATCAGTTATACACATACATATATACCTTCTTTTTCAGAATGTTTCCTGTATAGGTAATTACTGATTATTGAGGAGCATTACTGTCCCATGCAATAGGTCCATATTAGTTATCTGCTTGATATGTAATAGTATGTATATGTCAGTCCCAATCTCTCAGCTGGTAGCTCTGTTAACCATAAGTTTGATTTCTACTTCTATGACTAGATTTCTATTTTGTAATTAAGTTCATTTGTACTATATATTTTTATTATTGTGTACAGCTTTATAAAACAATCTCTTAAAATATTCCTGACTTTTAAAAATGGATTCCATTTTTGTACCTGGACCAATTTTCTTTCATCTTCACTTATTCATATTTCACATTTGGTTACCCTCACTCTCTTGATTACTCAAGTCACTATCCATTTAGAAAAGAAAATATTTTTGAATTGGCAGTAATTGCTTTGGTTTTGCATTTCCTGCTCGGTTGTACCATAATTTTGGGTTCCACATATAAGCAGTATTATATATCTGTCTTTCTCTATCTGACTTACTTTACTCAGCAGGACAGTCTCTGGGTCCATCTATGTTACTGAAATGACATTATTTCACATTTTTAAAATGGCTGACTCATTCTTGAATTAGTAATCCCTCTACCCCCTAATCTCATCAGTGGGTTACTTTACAGTGTTTTCAAATAATGTCTCCAAAGCTTGTCTGTTCCTCAAGTCAGCATTCTTTTACTTAATTTCCACAAAACTTAATTTCAAACCTTCTCCATTCTCTTCAAACTCCTGACCCCCTTTCAGTTTTGGCTATGGCTGTATATCCTATTTTAATGAGTACATGATGATGTAAAATAGCAATTATCTCTTCCCTGTCACTTAAACGACAAGCACACTCATCTTTGCTGATTTTCATTCCTCCTTTCCAAGACTAATCCTTCCACTTGTTTTCCTGGTAACCCATACTGTGGAGTCATCCCTCTTCTTTTCCCTTTCCTTCTGTTTCTTTTTCCTTTGCATCAATCTGTAAACAGAACTGTCTCTCTCATTATAAAACTAAATCAACGAAATGAAAGAAAATAACATTCTTTGACCCTACTAACCTCCTTTCAACTTTCTTGATCTCCTTTTTTTTTTTTTTTTTTAAATATTTTTTCCTTGGTTCATTCTCCTTGCTTTCTTGGCTTGTTAACCTCCTAATGCATTTCTCTTTGAATACCATCTGATTTCTATCTTCCAGTGTTCTATTAGTATTGTCAGAGTTACCACATTTGTTTTAGAAAATGCAGTGGGTATTTCTCCGTCACATTTTGGCATTGTGTACTATTGAGTTTCCCTTCTTGAAGAAGCCTTTCTATTCTCTGGGCTTCCATGAGTCCACACTAGCTTGTTCCTTTCTTACTTTGCTCTTAGCCAGTTCTCTTACACGTTCTTCTTCTACTTGGTAATAATTTTTGTGCTCCATTCTCATCTCTCTTAAGGGAAAATTCCCCTAAAAGACCACATCCGACTTTATGACTCCAATTCCCAACTCTATGCCAATGATTTACAAATAAAAACTTTTCAACCAGATACTTCTCATTAGCATCAGATCTATTCTTCCAGCTTCCGGAGGATACTACATGTAGTTATTCTGTCTAACTTTTCACATTTACCATTCAACAAAATAAGCTCATATTTTTTCCCTGCAGTTCTCTCTTCTTTCTGTGTTTTTTGACTCAATTCATAGCAAACTCTTTGCTCAGTTGCCCAGCCATAAGGCTTGGTGTTATTCTTGACTTACCTCTTCTTCATCCCTTACATCCACTGAAATCTTTGTGTTCTAATTTTATAGACTTCCACAATTTTTTCAGCCCAGTAAACTTTCCCCCATAGCTATAGCTCAACTTAGGCTACTACCAAAAACATATACTTCTGCTTTATTGACTATTATAAAGCCTTTGACTATGTGGATCACAACAAACTGTAGAAAATTCTTAAACAGATGGGAATACCAGACCACCTGACCTGCCTCCTGAGAAATCTGTATGTAGGTCAGGAAGCAACAGTTAGAACAACAGACTGGTTTCAAATTGGGGAAGGAATACATCAAGGCTGTATATTGTCACCCTGTTTATTTCACTTATATGCAGAGTGCATCGTGAGAAACGCTGGGCTGGATGAAGCACAAGCTGGAATTATAATCTCAGATATGCAGATGATACCACCCTTATGGCAGAAAGTGAAGAACTAAAGAGCCTCTTCATGAAAGTGAAAGAGGAGAGTGAAAAAGCTGGCTTAAAACACAGCTTTCAGAAAACTAAAATCTTGACATCTGGTCCCATCACTTAATGGGAAATAGATGGGGAAACATTGGAAACAGTGTCAGACTTTATTTTTCTGGGCTCCAAAATGACTGCAGTTGGTGACTGCAGCCTTGAAATTAAAAGAGGCTTACTCCTTGGAAGAAAAGCTCTCACCAACCTAGACAGCATATTAAAAAGCAGAGACATTACTTTGCCAACAAAGGTCCATCTAGTCAAGACTATGGTTTTTCCAGTAGTCATGTATGGATATGAGAGTTGAACTATAAAGAAAGCTGAGCACTGAAGAATTGATGCCTTTGAATTATGGTTTAGGAGAAGACTCTTGAAATTCCTTGCAGTGCAAGGAGATCCAACCAGTCCATCCTAAAGGAAATGAATCCTGAATATTCATTGGAAGGACTGATGCTGAAGCTGAAACTTTGATACTTTGGCCACTTGATGCGAAGAACTGACTCCTTGGGAAAGACCCTGATGCTGGCAAAATTGAAGGCAGGAGAAGAAGGGGATGACAGAGGATGATATGGTTGGATGGCGTCACTGACTCAATGGACATGACTCTGAGTAAACTCCGGGAGTTGGTGATGGGCAGGGAAGCCTGGTGTGCTGCATTCCATGGGATCACAAAGAGCTGGACATGACCGAGTGACTGAACTGAGCTGCTCTCTCACTTGGATTTCTGCAGCAGTATCCTCTTTTGTTTTTCAGCCTTTAACGTTGTTCCATCCTATTTTCTGGCTTGCATATTTCCAGGAGGCATCATGCCATGCTTCTGATTAACATTCTTCAGTGAGAATATATTGCACTTAAACTGAAGTTCAAATGTATTAACAGAACTTCCTGATCAAACCCTTTGCTCAGTTCTTTAGCTTTGCTTTACGTCAAACTGAAGTGCTTTCAATTTCTCAAATGCATCCTGTTCCTATGAATTCTGGGCTTTTCATCTGTTGTGTTCTTAAACTTAAGCAGTCAGTCATTTATCCAGTCTTATGTGGCTTTCTTTAACAAATTCTTTAGATAAACTTTTCCTTGTGAAACTTTGCCTTAATTATGAAATCTGGGTTAATCATTGTTGTTACAGGTTTTCAACAGGATTCAAGCCTTCCCTAAGAAGAATTGTTTTTTTCCTCAAATTTTTATTTATTGTTATGCTATTTTAAAGTGTAAACTAAACAAAGGCAAAAAATTCATTTAGATTTTTTGTTATAAATTCAGGATATTATACAGTTTCAGACAATCTGTATTTAAGTTTACTTGTTGAATGCAAAACTAATAAAAGTAACTCCGTCTTTGGACAGCACTATTTATTAAAGGAATTATGTATACACCTTCTTATATCTGTATTTTGAATTGTTTAATGATAATTTGCAATATGAGTTCAGACTGCAGTCATTTGAAACGATGTGATTACCATCATAATTCATATGATCAGTTCAGTTCAGTTCAGTTGTTCAGTCACATCCGACTCTTTACGACCCCATGAACCGCAGCACACCAGGCCTCCCTGTCCATCACCAACTCCCTGGGGGTATACCCAAACTCATGTCCATTGAGTCAGTGATGCCATCGAACCACCTTTTCCTCTGTCATCCCCTTCTCCTCCTGCCCTCAATCTTTCCTAACATCAGGGTCTTTCAAATGAATCAGCTCTTCACATTAGGCAGCCAAAGTATTGGAGTTTCAGCTTCAACATCAGGTGATTCTAATGTTTAAATCTCACCAGATTGAGATGGGAATTTTCAGAAGTCATTCAATTTTGGGTATTTGGGATCTCTGAAATATGTGGCTGGATCCCTGAGAGAAAGACTTTAAGACAGTTGGATTGCTATCCATTCACTTCTTTACCCAAGAAGTTAAAAAAAACGGAGTCAGGTGACATGTCCAATTGCTTTGTCCAGGTAAACTGACTAATGATATTTGTTAGGGAGAAGAAATCTTGTGTCAGAAATGCCTTTTGCAGGATATCTTTGGGAGAGAATAAACTATAGAAAAATAGAATGCAGGGGCTAGAAGGCCAGGCTCCCTGGAGAACGCCATGTAAGCCATGCACTTCTATGGGTATAAAATGAAGATGTGTTGTAACTGAAACCTAAGTGAAGCACCCTCCAGTTGTACAAAGACTCCAAGAACCTCATCTAGAGACAGGATCTGTTCTGGGCGAACACACATGCACGCACACACACACACACACACACACACGCACTCGTCTAATACTGGAAAGAAGGACCTGAGTAACAGCTTTCAGTGTCCCAAATTCTCACTGTTGCTTCTGAGCCTTTGATATTATTTCATATGGGTAAGAACTCTGACTCTTTTCGTCTTACTTGCCAATCTGATCCTATGTGGCAGTGATCCTATGCAGATCCAATGCTCCTTAAACAAATTTAACAGTTTTCTGTTGATATCTATGTACAGTATATGATGTAGCTGGATTCATGGTTCCTCTCTCTCTCTCTCAAGTTCCCTTCAGCAGAGCTCTTGAAAACACTTACTTTTCCTGCTTGATTATACCATATTTGAAGGAACATTCAAGGTTAGCTTCACAATCCACTGGCAACTCTAACAGTTTGTGCATTTTAAGCAGATTTAAATTGCATTCATGAGTTTTATTTCAAAACTCATAAACCCTCTTTTAGAGAACAATGCTAAGGACATTAGGTAATTGCTGAACTAAGTATTAGAGTTGGATAATTTCCTTAGATATTTTAATTGGATATCTGTGAATAAAGACTCTATTACACATTGTACTTAGCCTTCTAAGTATCAAAACTCTAAGCATGCATTTATTACAAATGGACTGTGGTGATATTAGCTGTTCTGGGAGTTCCCAGAAATATGGTTATTCTATCTGCCTCTTAAAAGGAACCATGGATATTTACTGCCTCAGAGACGCTGATGAGTGGACAGAGAAGGGATGGAAGATGAGGCGCAGGAGCAAGTTATGAGAGCAAGATGTATTGCCGTGTTTGCAGCAAAGGCAGACCAAACAATGAGTCTCAGAAGACAGCATATAAATCAGGATATTCTGACATAATATAGGAGAGGTCTTTAAATGGAACTGATTTCCTAGTCTTGGTAAGTCATAAAAGGTCTATTTGAAAAACTGCAATAATAATTAGACATCTGCCAAGTTTTCAGTGTTGACATTTGCTGGAGGACTGAAAACTTTCCTGAAATCTATACTTTAAGACATTTTCTCAGTTAATCACAAAAGGTTTTTTTTTTTTTTGTTTATCAGAGTATTCTGTGTGACCCCTTTAAATAAAAACAACAAAAAAAATATGAACAATCTAAGAAGGAAAGGGAAATATGGCACAGTTCCCTCTTAGAATTTCTGCTCAGTTAAAGAATCCAGGAGAGATTAAAACTCTATCAAAATACAGTTGTAATTTCAAAAAGTCAAATTGTTATGAGCACTTTAAAAGTTCTTGTGACAGTCTCTTAAATTTTGCTTTGTAACAATCAGATTGGAATTGAATCTCACAGAAATAGCTTCCAAGAAATTAGTAAGCAAGAGTGGAAAGAAACATATTTGTTCATTTCAACATAATACAGAAAAATTTATGCTAAAGGCATTAAGTTTTGAGAAGTGTGAAAATTCCATCTTTGCCATCCCATCAGCAGATTTTTTTTTCATTCTTTGCTTTTTTTAAAAAAAATGAATGAATTGGACTTTCTGAATTGTACTCAAGGAAAAATCTTGAATTGGAGTCCTGTGAAAGAAATTGTTCCTCTGCCCACTCCCAGGCAATTACCATTTTATTTTAGCTGCATGTTTTGATTTCTACTTATGTGTGTATACAACATAGAGATGATGAAAGATATGCCTTTAAGAAAAGTCTGTGAATTTAAGAATATTTCTTACCTTCCAACAAAAATGCTGGAGAGGTGTGTAAAGCTTGTATGCTTTGGACTACAAGTGAATCTTGAAATGCATCTTGAATGCAGAATAGCAGTTGAGTTCACACCATTTTTCCCTATGACTTTAGCCTAAAAGGGCCAGGCAGGTAATTAAAATGAGTGAGGGGAGTCAGGTGACAGAAAAAGAAACAGCTCCAAGTGGTATCTAAAGGGTGAGTCTTTACTCAGCTCCAGTTGATGGTGGATATGCAAAAGCATAAGCCCAGTGGGGGAGTATCTGTTTCAAGAGCGTTTGTGAGACAATACAGATGTGTGAATTCTCTCAATTTTAAATGTTGGCCAGGCAAATCAAGAAGGAGATTAAAATGAATTGCCAGTCCAGGTTCGATGCAGGATGCAGGATGCTTGGGACTGATGCATGGGGATAATCCAGAGAGAAGGTGTGGGGCGAGGGGGGGAGGTGGGGGTCGGGATTGGGAGTTCATGTACACTCGTGGCTGATTCATGTCAATGTATAGCAAAACGAATACAGTATTGTAAAGCAAAACAAACTGAAAATAAAAATTAATTTAAAAAAATAAATTCAATTGAGAAAATGAAAAAAAAAAAAAAAGAAGAAGGGAGATCATATGTGGCTCAAGATCTGCTAGTTTCTATATCTAATAGGAGAATATTCCAATGTTCTATGTCCCTACCAAGCTGATGAAACCTGAAATGCCTAAACTAAAATTTCATTAGCTTAGTTCTTGAAGTAGAATCTTTCTGAATTTTGTTTAATGTTGTGTATTCAGTTCTCATTGAGAATTGATAAATAAAACAACATGGAACTGGACATGGAACAACAGACGGTTCCAAATAGGAAAAGGAGTACGTCAAGGCTGTATATTGTCACCCTGGATCATGGCATCTAGTCCCATCACTTCAAGGCAAATATATGGAGAAACAGGGGAAACAGAGGCTGACTTTATTTTTGGGAGCTCCAAAATCACTGCAGATGGTGATTGTAGCCATGGAATTAAAAGACGCTTACTCCTTGGAAAAAAAGTTATGACCAACCTAGATAGCATATTAAAAAGCAGAGACAATACTTTGCCAACTCTGTCTAGTCAAGGCTATGGTTTTTCCAGTAATCATGTATGGGTGTGAGATCTGAACTATAAAGAAAGCTGAGCACCGAAGAATAGATGCTTTTGAACTGTGGTGTTGAGAGTCCCTTGGACTGCAAGAAGATCCAACCAGTCTATCCTAAAAGAGATCAGTCCTGGGTGTTCATTGGAAGGACTGATACTGAAGCTGAAACTCTAATACTTTGACCACCTGATGCGAAGAGCTACCTCATTTGAAAAGACCCTGATGCTGGGAAAGATTGAGGGCAGGAGGAGAAGGGGACAACAGAGGATGAGATGGTTGAATGGCAGCACCGACTCAATGGACATGAGTTTGGGTAAACTCCAGGTGTTGGTGATGGACAGGGAGGCCTGGCGTGCTGTGGTCCATGTGGGTTGCAAAGAATTGGACACGACTGAGTGACTGAATTGAACTGATTCAGTTCTCATTGAGAACTGATACATAAAAACAACTTATGAGGAATATACTTGAATAAACTATAAAACTTGTCAGTAGTCTGTTAGGTGTCAAAACTTGTCAGTGATTGATTAAGTGTTAAATGTCACTTATGTGAAGATTTATAAGACAAATTTACTTTAGAAGTTAATACCAGTAGAACATTTTATTTTTTTTAAGATAAAACGTATCACATAATACATACTCTCTTTTAGGTATAAGCAAGTAATCGAGAAAGTGCACTCAAAATTCAGTCTCAATCATGGTAATTAAATGAATTTAAGAATGATCATTTGTATCTTTCTAAGTTTATAGAATTTTGAATTCTTGTTCTCTTTTCATAGCTGTGTGTATGTATGAATGTATGTGTCTGTATAGAGTTTTGCATGTTTCTGTGTGTGTGTGTGTGTGTATATATATATATGCCTGTACATATATGTGTGTGTATGACTGTGTGTCTTATTTTAAGTGATTTAAATCATTCTTTGGAAGTTGGAATACAATTTTAAGTAGAAATTTAAAAAAAGCAGTTTGTCATCTTTCTGTTACAGCATCTGGATAATTTTGATACTTTATCAAAATTATAAGATAAAGGAGCTAAGTTACTGATAACATTGTAAAAGTAGCCAAATTTTCTTTTAAGTTCCTTTCCTTTTATTAAATAATCTATACTAATTTATTGAGACAATAGTGATTTCATATTATTCCTGTATGAAAGGTGTATGTTTGAGTAAATATATTTATTTTAAAAGCTTAAAGAATATGAAATGGAGGTAACTGTGCACAGCATTATAGAAAATACATGAAGTGTTTTGTTGTTGTTCAGTTGCTCAATTGTGTCCGACTCTTTGCCATCCCATGGATTAGAACACACCGGGCATCCCTGTTCTTCACTATCTCCTGGAGTTTGCTCAAACTCATGTCCTTTGAATTGATGATGCCATTGAACCATATCATTCTCTGTAGTCCCCTTCTCCTCCTGCCCTCAGTCTTTTCCAGCATCAAGGTCTTTTCCAATGAGTCAACTCTTCCCATCAGGGGCCAAAGTACTGGAGCTTCAGCTTCAGCATCAGTCCTTCCAATGAATATTCATGGTTGGTTTCCTTTAGGATTGACTGGTTTGATCTCCTTGCTGTCCATGGGATTCTCAAGATTTTTCTTCAGCACCACAGTTCAAAAGCATCAACTATTTGGCACTCAACCTTCTTTATGGTCCATCTCTCACATCTGTATATGACTACTGGAAAAACCATAGCCTTGACCATATGGACCTTGTTGGCAAAGTGATATCTCTGCTTTCTAATACGATGTCTAGGTTTGTCATAGCTTTTCTTCCAAGGAGCAAGTGTCTTTTAATTTCATGGCTGCAGTCACCATCTGCAGTGATTTTGAAGCCTATGAAAATAAAATGCCACTGTTTCCATTCTTTCCTCTTCTATTTGCCATGAAGTGATGGGACTAAATGCCATGATCCTAGTACATATGGGGTGTTTAAGACATATACACGTTGGCTTTAATTTTGTGTTGTTACCTCCATAGCATTAGCAAGATCAACATGCTTAGGAAAATTATATTTATTGTTGAAGTTAATTATGTGAAGCAACCATGGTCAGAAAATAAATCTCCTAAGGAAATTTTGGAATTTTAAATTGCATTTGATTTAAGGTAAGCTTTTTCTATTTGTTTTAATTCACCAGATGAAATTTTATCATCAATATCATATTTTGAGAGGTGGGCAATTTCATGTATGATTAACAGGTGAGCTCAGATGTTGTGTTTGAGACTAGCTTTGACATCTTTTTCATCTGCATATCATTTATATACCTAATACAATAGCAGACATGTTGTCTGTTTTCTATAAACTCTTATTGAACTCTATTAAAGATAACTGTTAAATAATTTTGAAAACATAGTGACATCAGAAAAATATTTTGTGCTTTACTGTATACTGTTAAGCCCAACATAATTTTTCTTGATAAACTTTTATTTTTTCAAGTTAGTAACAAAGGTTCTGAATGGTTATTGAATAATTGCCTCTTTTTTTTTTACTTTAATCATTACATGGAAATAGACAAATATTGTGTTAACTTTTTACATTAATATGACCAGCATAGTTTAACTACTGAAATGTTCATAAAATATAATGGGAATGCTATAAATTAGTCTTAAAAAATATTAAAATAGCACATTTCCAAACTTTGATCCAGTGTATACATTTAAAGCACTTTTTAAATTTATTTTACTTATTTTTGCACATGTTTTTACTAGAATCACACTGATCCTCTGACTTTTCAATGATTTATTTTCTTTCAGTGATTCAGAGAAATTGCTTTCCCTGGTGATACTAGACTAGCAGTAAGACAGTGCTTTTTTTTTTTTTTTGGTCTAAAAGAGTTTTACATTCCCTATCTAAGGCTTTGTCCCTGTCCTGAGTGAATAATGGATTAAAAAGTGGACTCACCAGCCTCCTTTCTTGGTCCCCTTCCTCAATTCTTAATTTTCACAGTAAAAAGATATGTACTTGGGAAAAAAGGCCAGTAGCCATAAGTTTGTGTTGTTTTCTAGAAAGTTAAAGTGCATTATGGACTTCCCCTGTAGCTCATTTAGTAAAGAGTCTGCCTGCAATACAGGAGACATGGGTTCGATTCCTGAGTCAGGAAGATCCACTGGAGAAGGAAATGGCAGCCCACTCCAGTATTCTTGCCTGGAGAATCCCATGGACAGAGGAGCCTGGTAGGTTCCCAGCCCATGGGGTCCCAAGAATTGGACACGACTTAGTGACTAAACCACCACTGGCACCAAAGTGCGTTATATTTTTAGATTTCCACATGGCTTCAAATTTAAGTATGCCTAGAGAATTTTAGGCTGCAGTCCATGGGGTCGTTAAGAGTCAGACAGGACTGAGCGACTTCACTTTCACTCTTCACTTTCATGCATTGGAGAAGGAATGGCAGCCCACTCCAGTGTTCTTGCCTGGAGAATCCCAGGGACGGGGGAGCCTGGTGGGCTGCCATCTATGGGGTCGCACAGAGTCGGACACGACTGAAGTGACTTAGCAGCAGCAGCCGCAGTAGAGAATTTTTGAATGCATATTCATGCCAAAGCCTTTGACTGTGTGGATCAGAATAAACTTTGGAAAATTCTGGAAGAGATGGGAATACCAGACCACCTGACTTGCCTGTTGAGAAACATATATGCAGGTCAGGATGCAACAGGTTAGGACATGAACAACAGACTGGTTCCAAATAGGAAAAGGAGTCCGTCAAGGCTGTATATTGTCGCCCTGCTTATTTAACTTGTATGCAAAGTACATCATAAGAAATGCTGGGCTGGAAGAAGCACAAGCTGGAATCAAGATTCCTGAGAGAAATATCAATAACCTCTGATATGCAGATGACAGCACCGTTATGGCAGAAAATGAAGAGGAACTAAAAAGCCTCTTGATGAAAGTGAAAGAGGAGAGTGAAAAAGTTGGCTTAAAGCTCAACATTCAGAAAACAAAAGACCATGGCATCCGGTCCCATCACTTCATGGGAAATAGATGGGGAAACAGTGTCAGACTTTATTTTTGGGGGTTCCAAAATCCCTGCAGATGGTGATTACAGCCATGAAATTAAAAGACACTTACTCCTTGGAAGGAAAGTTATGACCAACCTAGATAGCATATTGAAAAGCAGAGACATTACTTTGCTGACTAAGGTCTGTCTAGTCAAGGCTATGGTTTTTCCAGTGGTCATGTATGGATGTGAGAGTTGGACTGTGAAGAAGCTGAGCACCGAAGAATTGATGCTTTTGAAATGTGGTGTTGGAGAAGACTCTTGAGAGTCCCTTGGACTGCAAGGAGATCCAACCAGTCCCTTCTAAAGGAGATCAGCCCTGAGTGTTCTTTGGAAGGACTGATGCTGAAGCTGAAACTCCAGTACTTTGGCCACCTCATCAAACAGTTGACTCATTGAAAAAGACTCTGATGCTGGGTAGTGGTCATGTATGGATGTGAGAGTTGGACTGTGAAGAAGCTGAGCACCGAAGAATTGATGCTTTTGAAATGTGGTGTTGGAGAAGACTCTTGAGAGTCCCTTGGACTGCAAGGAGATCCAACCAGTCCCTTCTAAAGGAGATCAGCCCTGAGTGTTCTTTGGAAGGACTGATGCTGAAGCTGAAACTCCAGTACTTTGGCCACCTCATCAAACAGTTGACTCATTGAAAAAGACTCTGATGCTGGGAGGGATTGGGGGCAGGAGAAGAAGGGGATGACAGAGGATGAGATGGCTGGATGGCATCACTGACTCAATGGATGTGAGTTTGAATGAACTCTAAGAGATGGTGGTGGACAGGAAGGCCTGGCGTGCTGCAATTCATGGGGTTGCAAAGTCGGACACGACTGAGCGAATGAACTGAACTGAACTGACTGATTCATGAATTTATCCTAAATGCTCTTTGTCACTGAGACCTGTTGCAATGAAGACCCTCTCTTCATAGAATAGTTTGCACTGTTCTTTAATCAGTTCACTTTCCTGCTAAGTCCTTTACTTATCTTCACATTATATTTGAAGGATATAGCACTTTTGGTTCTCTATTCTATTCTGTTTCTCTGCCAATTTTCATCCAGGCATTTTACATATTATAAGCAGCTACATAATTGTACAGACTAAAAGGTAATTAAAAATTAATTTTTTCTCTTCATTTAATGTAGATGAGATTTCTATGGTAAAAACTATGCTCCTGTTGTCAGAATGTAATGACATATTCCATGGGGGAAGGGAACTAAATGCAAGGATTTATCATGAATATCTGGGGATGTTTGCCAGGTAAGCTGAATTAAGAGGTGAATGGTGAGTTTCTAATGTATTGTTTATTTAGAATTCTGCCTGTGCATGTCTACCATCTTTGTACACAAAATGTTCATGATTCCATATGGTATAGTGACAGTAAAACTGTCCACTGAAGATCTGTTGTTTTATTTCAGCTTTGCTTTTATATATACACTATCTTTAAGACCTTTAAGAAAAGTCACTTGACCTCCACAAGAATGCTCAAACTACCACACAATTGTACTCATCTCACACACTAGCAAAGGAATGCTCAAATTCTCCAAGCCAGTCTTCAACAATACATTAACCATGAACTTCCAGATATTTAAGCTGGATTTAAAAAAGACAGACAAACCAGAGATTGCTGGGGTCCAGCCTCGGTGGATCCAGGTGATTCGAAGGTGGAGATGGAGTCGGCGAGAAAACACTTATTGAGAAATATAAGATCAGATTAGGAAATAATAGTATAGTAGGAAAACTTAGATGGAGAAAAGAAGGCTGAATAACTTGATTAATGTGGAATAGCAATCACCACCTACGTAGGCCACAGATGTCTTTCCATTCTCCGGAAGGAGAGGAGGCAATGAGACCTCCCCAGTCTGATCTTAGAAGCCCAGGCATAATTAGTAGGCTTCATCAGTACCCTCTCCCCAGATGGGAATTCAGCCAGAAGGGGAAAGAAAGAACAACATGGGGAGAATCAGCCTTTCCAGAAACTGATCCCATTTTCTTTATTTGCAGGTGTGCTTATACACTTTTTTTACACATAGGGATGAATACAGAGTCACGTGGGGGTCAGCAGTCCTGACCTTTATCAAAATCAGGTGCTTTACATAAAAAAAGGTCTTAGGGGTTTGACATCATCTTCTGGGTATGAGGCATGCTGACACTTCATGACCCTCTCTTTCTGATAAGCAAAAAACTCATTTTTTGTAAGGGTGTTTTTTCTTAAACCAGGCACCACCCTCCAGATAAAGGTACGTTCCTATAGGATAAAGGTGTAATGAGTTACAATCAAAAAAGGAATTTATCTAACCCAAGGTTAACATGATTAATCATAAAGGTCAATACTTATTTCTCTTATATGCTAGTTATATTCATTATAAGGGCAGGGAATTAGAAGCAATTATTGGCACAACAAATGAAAAACCCTTCACCAATACAATTCCTAAATAACCAACTATACTAATAAATTCTAACTTCCGAAAAGAATCTGCCTTTAGTAAGTCTAAAACATCTCATGCCTCTCAATGTTGAGAGCTTGTAAACAATCACATTTGGCCTGTCAAACCTATACATGCAGGCTAGATAACCTTAAGATGAGTTCGTAAGGCTGAAACACAATTGCCACACCCAGGAATTTTATCAACTGGAGCTGCAAGTTAACTGCTTCTCCGAGAGAAATGATTATGGGGGAGAGCCCCCTGTAAAGTCAGAGGTGCAGGTGAGAGCATAAAATAGACTCTTGGGTTTGGGGGTAGATGCTCGGGAACAGAGGGTTTCCTGAAACTTGATCATGCATTTGAGTATGCCAAGCCTCCTTCCTCATGACTTTTTCCATGGGCGGAGTTCGTCACGATGGCCCCCGGCAACCCTCGAGGTGCCACCAGGGATGTCACACGTGCCACCACGGGGTGAGTCGATCCTCGGGGTGACAGTTGAGGCAGAGCAGGGAAATCAGGTTCATCTGAGTGGATTGAGACTTCTGGGNAATTCATAATCAACCCACTATACTAATAAATTCTAACTTCCCAAAAGAATCTGCCTTTAGTAAGTCTAAAATATCTCGTGCCTCTTGCTGTAGGGAGGCTGTAAACAATCACATGTGGCTGGACGAACCTATACAGGCAGGCTAGATAACCTTCAGAGGAGTTCCTAAGCTGAAACACTCTTGTCACGCCCAGGAATTTGTATTAACTGGAGCTGCAAGTTAACTCCTTCTCCAAGAGAAATGGTTATGGGAGAGAGCCCCCCGTAAATCAGAAGTGTAAATGAGTGCATAAAACAGACTCTGGTTTTGGGGGTAGATGCTCGGGAACAGGGGGTTTCCTGAGGCTTGATCACGCCTTTGCATATGCCAAGCCTCCTTCCTCATGATCTTTGCCATGGGTGGAGTTCCTCACGCTGGCCCCCAGCAAGAGATCGAATTGCCAACATCCATTGGATCATCAAAAAAGTAAGAGAGTTCCAGAAAAACATCTACTTGTGCTTTATTGACTATGCCACAGCCTTTAACTTTGTGGATCACAACAAAATGTAGAAAATTCTGAAAGAGATGGGAATACCAGACCTCCTGATCTGCCTCCTGAGAAATGTGCAAGCAGGTCAAGAAGCAACAGTTAGAACTGGACGTGGAGTAACAGACTGGTTGCAAATCGGGAAAGGAGTACATCAAGGCTGTATATATTGTCACCCCGCCAATTTAACTTATATGCAATGTACATCATGATAATTGCTGGGCTGGAGGATGCACAAGCTGGAATCAACATTGCTAAGAGAAATATCAATAATCTCAGATATGCGAATAACACAACCCTTATGTCAGAAAGTGAAGAAGAACAAAGAGCTTCTTGTTGAAAGTGAAAGAGGAGAGTGAAAAAGTTGGCTTAAAACTCAACATTCAGAAAACTAAGATCATGGCATCCGGTCCCATCACTTCATGACAAATAGATGGGGAAACAGTGATAGACTTTATTTTGGGGGGCTCCAAAATCACTGCAGATGGTGACAGCAGCCATGAAATTAAAAATGCTTGCTCCTTGGAAGAAAAGTTATGACCAACCTAGACAGCATATTAAAAAGCAGAGACATTACTTTTCCATCAAAGGTCCATCTAGTCAAGGCTATGGTTTTTCCAATAGTCAAGTATGGATGTGAGAGTTGGACTATAAAGAAAGCTGAACACCAAAGAATTGATGCTTTTGAACTGTGGTGTTGGAGAAGACTCTTGAGAGTCCCTTGGACTGCAAGGAGATCATAACAGTCCATCCTAAAGGATATCAGTCCTGAATATTCATTAAAAGGACTGATGCTGAAGCTGAACTGAACTGAAGTTCAGATCATTTTAATTACCTTGTGGTGTTGGAGAAGACTCTTGAGAGTCCCTTGGACTGCAAGGAGATCATAACAGTCCATCCTAAAGGATATCAGTCCTGAATATTCATTAAAAGGACTGATGCTGAAGCTGAAACTGAACTGAAGTTCAGATCATTTTAATTACCTATACATGGAATGATGAGAATATAAATGGGGTGTTATGTTAGTGTTTGCTTAACATATGGACTCAGAATGTTCACTCTGAAGTTGTTGTTCAGTTGCTCAATCATATCCAAGTCTCTGCAACCCCATGGACTGCAACATGCCAGTCTTCCCTGTCCTTCACCATATCCTGGAGCTTGCTTAAACTCATGTCCTTTGAGTAGGTGATGCAACCCAACCATTTATCCTCTGTCATCCTCTTCTCCTCCTGCCTTTAATCTTTCCCAACATCACAATCTTTTCTTATGAGTCAGCTCTTTGCATCTGGTGGCCGAAGTACTGAAGTTTCAGCATCAATCCTTCCAATGAATATTTAGGATTGATTTCCTTTAAGATTGACTCATTTGATCTGCAATCTTCTTGCAGTCCAAGGGACTCTCAAAAATCTTCTCCAATACCACAGTTCAAAAGCGTGAATTATTTAGTGCTCTGTCTTCTTTATGGTCCAACTCTCACATCCATATATGACTACTGGCAAAACCATAGCTTTGACTAGATGGACAATTGTTGGCAATGTAATGTCTGTCCTTTTTCATAAGCTGTCTAGATTTGTCATGGTTTTTCTTCCAAGGAGCAGCAAGTGTCTTCTAATTTCATGGCTGCAACTACCATCTGCAGTGATTTTGGAGCCCCCCAAAATAAAGTCTGTCAGTTTCCATTGTTCCCATATCTATTTCCTATGATGTGATGGGACCAGATGCCATGATCTTCATTTTTTGAATGTTGTGCTTTAAGCCAGCCTTTTCACTCTCCTCTTTCACTTTCATCAAGGGGCTATTTAGTTCCTCTTCTCTTTCTGCAATATGTTTGGTATCATCTGCATATCTGAGGTTAGTGATACTGTTTCCATTGTTCCCATATCTATTTCCTATGATGTGATGGGACCAGATGCCATGATCTTCATTTTTTGAATGTTGTGCTTTAAGCCAGCCTTTTCACTCTCCTCTTTCACTTTCATCAAGGGGCTATTTAGTTCCTCTTCTCTTTCTGCAATATGTTTGGTATCATCTGCATATCTGAGGTTAGTGATACTTCTTTTGGCAATCTTGATTCCAGCTTCTCCTTCCTCTAGCCTGGCATTTTGCATGATGTGCTCTGCATATAAGTTAAATAAGCAGAGTGACAATATATATTGTATATTGTCACTCTGAAGGATGGATAGTTAAATGAGATTTGAGTGTTGAGTGAGGACCAGTTACTTGACAATTTGGAATAAGAACAGTTCAGTACAGTATATTAACCCTTCCATATGGCTCATATGGTTTTCCAAGGTGGCGCTGTGGTGTGCTTCATAGCTCAGTCGTGTCTGACTCTATGCTATCCCATAGACTGTAGCCTGCCAGGCTCCTCTGTCCATCGGGATTCTCCAGGCAATAATGCTGGAGTGGACTGCCTTGCCTTCCTGCAGGGAATCTTCCCAATTACAGAGTTGGACACAACTGGAGCGATTTAGCAGCAGTAGCAGCAGAATACCTCTTTTGCCCTTTCATTATAGCATTTTCTGAAATAAATGTTGATGAGTGAATTACTAAATGAAGTTGACGGAGCCTCTTTAATATCCAGAGATATTTAATATGGAAAGGTGAAAGGTAGAAGGCAAACTCTAGCAGGTAGTTGGAAAGTTCCGAGAATAAAAGACCCAAGGCGGCCTTGAACTTCATCTGGGAACTGTACCCTGGGAGCTATCCAAGGTACTAAGCAGCTATAGCTTAAGCGTTGTTCCAATTCTGATAGCTGTGTCCTTGGAAAGCAGGGTCAGGGAAAGAGAGGAGAGAGAAGGGAGAGCTGTTATTTTCCTTACTATAAACTTAAAGCCTGTTATTGTTCCAAGTCATGTGCACCTGGGAAAATTATTTAACTTCTTTTAAGTCTGAATTTCTGCACCTGGAAATGTGTATGATAACCACCTATCTCATAATACCATAAAATACTGTAAGGATTAAATTGTATAACAAATGTAAAGAATTGAACACAGTATCTAGCACAGAATAGGCACTTTATAAAAGCTAACTCACTATTATTCATCCAAAATGTAACAAGCATTACATTGAACCAACTCCTAGAAATACCAAATATTGCATTTTTTACATGATCCCCAGATTTAATGTCTATCTCTCTTACTAGAATTTTATACTCCATATATAGACAGAAAGCATGATTGTTTTTATCCATTTCTTGCCCAGTATCTGTCCAAAATAGGCTCTCAGTACATATGTGCTGAAAATTAATAAGTGAAGTGAGAAAACAATGCAGTGGCCATGAAGGAAAGAGAGCGGGCTGCATCACTAAAGCCATTTGAAAAAGGAGGAAATGAACACAGTAGGCCAGCTTTACCCCCAAAATGCCCTGCATTGGTTTCTACCTATTAGAAACCCTTATTAGGCATCCTTGAAGTTTAAAGAAATATTATAAATAACCGAGACAATTTTCACAGTAAAATGTTTTGGGAACTAAGGTATTTTTCAGCTTTGTCTTACAGCCATCTGGCCCTACAATTTTCTCTAAGTTTATGGACGCACCCCAGCACCACAAAGGCAGCATAGTATAAAAACAAGCCACGTACACCCTCCCGATGTTTATAGTTTTCATCCTAACCTCCAACTGTAGCCTATTTTAAATTTGGAATCCAAATCTCTTTCTGGATTTTCTTGTATTCAGACTGCAAAAACCATCCCCCAATAGATTGTGCTTCCTCATACTCAGGACACATCCATCATGCTTCTCCAGCTCTAATATCTATTTTCTCTTTTTGAAATAATTTTGTTTATTTATTTATTTTTGGCTGTGCTGGATTTTCGTTGCTCCAGGGGCTTTTCCGTAGCTGTGGTGAGCAGGGGCTACTGTCTGTGTGCGGTGCGGGGGCTTCTCACTGTGGTGGCTTCTCTTGTTGCAGAGCACGGGCTCTAGGGCAGGGGCTTTCGCCCCTCAGTAGTTGCAGCAGAGGGCTCCATTGCTGCAGTTCTCCGGCTCTAGAGCCCAGGCTCAGCAGTTGTGGTGCACAGGGCTTTGCTGCTCTGCGGCACATGGGATCCTCCTGGGTCAGGGATGGAACTCATATCTCCTGCATTGGCAGGCAGACTCTGTCACTGAGCCGGGGAAACTATCATTACCAGGGAAACCTCACTATTTTCTTTTTAAGACTACAATTTTATTTTTGTTTCTCCTGGTATTCCCCATAGATCCAATCTGGATAAACATGACAAATAGCCAGTCCTCCCTGGAAAAGGCCTCAACTCTGGAGCCAAAAACAAGTTAACTCTCCAACTCTCATTCAAAATGAAATCAATAGAACTTTGGAAAATGAGTGCCTGAAAGAAGTTCAATGTATAGATAATTTGACTTATGATCATTTCGTTCTTACCAAACACCAAAACAACAAAGAAAGTTTGATATGAATGGAATTCTTAAAACCTATTTTTCTGTATTTCCTAAAAGCTAGTTGGATTTTGTGTAATTATATCAATCTCATTGTATTCAAAATACCATACTTTAAGAACAATAAAATTCACATTGAAAATCTAGGTCTACTTTTTCCTAATTAAAAAGGTTCTTATTCTGTAGAATGAACTGCTAAGTGAAGCAACAAAAGGATAATTACTGAACAATTAAACACATTGAATAAAGAATAATCCAATATATTTGAAATGATGGACAGGATGATCTGCTGGATTTGACTCTTAACAGGTTTTTTATGATTATGAGAGATGTACAAGGTGCATAAATGTCTATTTTTTTCTCTTTAATTTTTATTTGTTCTTCTTTTAGGATGTCAGTCAAAAGAGGCAATAGTTCATTTATGATAATCAAAGGTGAAGATTCTGCTTGAAAATAAATATATACACAGTCATAATTGAAGCCTGTTGACTCAAGTCCTTCAGAGACAACATGCTTTCTTAATAATGACTATAAAATCTACATAGGAGGCTACAGAATTCTCTTCATACATGAAATTATTGCATAAGTATATTGATTTTGATTTTAGTAGCAGGGAAATTTCCACTGCTAGAGAAAGAATTTAAGTTTTTAACTTAAGCTTTTGAAAGTTTATTGGATTGGTTGTAGGGGTCAGTAAGAAGGGAAATGTGGGTGCTGTAAGGTGCCATTAAAGCCATTAAGAATAATTTCCAGGCTTCATTCAAACTAGAATGAGTCATATTATAAAGATCACCATTATCAAAAATCATATTCATGTTCTGTGAGTTGCCTCTGCTTTTTAATGCCCTTTTAAAGCGAAATATAAATTAATGCTTTACAGGTTTATTTGGAAAACTCTGTCCTACTTATTGCCTTCATTGGACTTTTAGTAAAAGTACCTTCATAAGACTCCATGTAATTACAAATATACCACCCAACAAAGATTTAATTGGCTTCCAGAGTATTGGGAATTTGAGTATTGAATCAATGGTATGAACTAGGAGGTAAGATATATTCAAAATCATCTAAAGAGACAGAAGGGCTTTCAGGTATAAAGAAAGATCTTAAGATAATAGAACTAATGTGAGTGCGATATTTTTAAGAATGTATGCATCTCTCAAAATTTAAGGATAAGCATAGAACAGAAAAAAAATAAAAACAACTACAGTGAAACAAAATTTTAGTGATTCCTCATGCTATGTAGAGAAGTAGCAGCCAGTTAATTAAATTCAATATTTTGTACTATAAAGATGTCCATGCCTTTTTTGGGGATGGATAGTTTATCAGAGTTTAATTTCATTAGCTATTTAAATCAGACAATTATCATTCCAATTTCATGGTGTCTGAAAAATACAACTTCTTAATAGAGATTTCTGAACTGAGATGATAGGCAGAACCCTATGTGAGTATCTAAGTTCATACTTTGTTTTAAATCACTGTTAGTTAAAAAACAGGCACCCTAAGATTGGTGCAAAAGTAATTGCAGCTTTAGACTGTGAATTTTAAACCATTATAAACTAGACTCAAGTACAGTTTTATTAATCAAAATAAAAACCATTACAATCAACATATTTTTGCCCACAAGAAATGTTTATTTATTCCTGTAGCATAAAAATCCATGCTTCAGCATCCAACAAGCTCTTGGAAAGCATTTTCTGCCTCCTGCTAACTGTGGAAGCATTTTCCCTGCAAAAAGTTATTCAGGTGCTTGAAGAAGTGGTAGCCAGTTGGCGTGAGGTCAGGTGAATATGGTGGATGAAGCAAAACTTCATAGCCCAATTCGTTCAGCCTTTGAAGCATTGGTTGTGAGATATGAGGTCAGCACTCTCCTGGAGAACTGGACTCTTTCTGCTAACCAATGCTAGCTGTAAGCATTGTAGGTTTTGGTGCATCTCACTGATTTGCTGTGCATAATTCTCAAATGTAATGGTTTTGTCAGGATTCAAAAAGGTGTAGTGGATCAGACCAGCACCACCACCAAACAGTGGTCATAACCTTTTTTTAGTACAGGTTTGGCTTTGGGAAGTGCCTTGGAGCTTCTTCTTGGTCAACCACTAAACTGGTCATCACCAGTTGCATACAATCCACTTTTTGTCAAAGTCACAATCCAACAGAGAAATTGTTCATTGTTCTTGCATAGAGTAGGAGAAGATAACATTTCAAAACGACAAAATTTTTGGTTTTTGGTCAGCTCCATGAAGCACCCACTTATCAAGCTTTTTCACCTTTTCAATCTGTTTCAAATGCCTAATGACTATAGGACAGTTAGATTTGAGTTCTTTGGCAACTTCCCATGGAGTTATAAGAGGATCTGATTTGATGATCCTCTCAGCTGGTCACTGTCAACTTCCAGTGGCTGCCCACTACACTTTCATCTTGAAGTCTCTCCTCTCCTTTACAAAACTTCTTGAAGCACCACTGCACTACACATTCATTAGCAGTTCCTGGGCCAAGTGTGCTATTTGATACTGAGTTGTCTCCATTGCTTTATGACCCATTTTGAACTCAAATAAGAAAATCACTTGAATTTGCCTTTTGTTTAACATCATTTCCCTAGCTTAAAATAAATAGCAAGTAATAAGGTCATTAGCAAAAACCATGAATGTACATTAAAATTATGTATAACATAACCACATTTATTTAAGAATGTATTCCAATATCAAATGGCAAAGTTCAACAATGTAAAACCACAATTACCTTTGCACTAACCTATATCAGTCTCTCTTGGTGCTTGTTATTAAGAAGCCCTTAAAGGTAGATTCACTTTTGCTTTGGGTCCCCAAGTCATTGATAGTTGACACAAAAGCAAGGCATAACTTTTCAGTTACCATTGCCATGGCACAAAGAAAACTAAGCTTTTCTTAGATGACATCTAACCTCATAATTGCCACCTAAACTGGGAAACAAGTGATATATAAGTGCCTTTTGAAGCAAATCATGGCCATTTTCCCAGATGTGACCTTAAGGAATAGACCCTTGTTACAAATTTTACTGCTTTTAAATAAACCACTCTTCATGGCATAGAAACAATGGAAACAGTGAGGGACTTTATTTTCTTAGGCTCCAAAATACTGCAGCTGGTGACTGCAGACATGAAAATTAAGAGATGCTTGCTCATTGGAAGAAAAGCTATTACAAACCTAGACAGCATATTCAAAAGCAGAGACATTGCTTTGCCCACAAAGGTCCATCTAGTCAAACACATGGTTTTTTCAATAGTCATGTATGGATGTGAGAGTTGGACCATAAAGAAGACTGAGCACCAAAGGAATGATGTTTTTGAACTGCAGTGTTGGAGAAGACTCTTGAGAGTCACTTGGATTACAAGGAGATCAAACCAGTCAATCCTAAAGGAAATAAACCCTAAATATCCATTGGAAGGACTGATGCTAAAGCTGAAGCTCCAATACTTTGGCCACCTGATGCAAAGAAGTGACTCGTTAGAAAAGACCCTGATTTGGGGAAAGACTGAAGTCAGGCGGAAAAGGGGACAACAGAGGACGAGATGTTTGGATAGCATCACTAACTCCATGGACATGAGTTTGAGCAAGCTCCAGTAGATGGTGAAGGACAGGGAAGCCTGGTGTGCTGCAGTCCATGGGGTCACAAAGAGTCAGACACGACTGAGCGACTGAACAACAACATGGCAGAATAAAAATCATGTCATGCTCGAGGATTCTGTAAGTCAGGAGTTGCCAGAGCACAGTAGGAATGGTTTTAGCACAGGAATTTACTTTTCTGGAGCGTCCATTAGGAAGTTCCAAATGGCAGGGAGTAACTTGCATACCTGAGCCCTGAAGTTATATGGGGGCATTTTCACTGACATGTTGGATACTTGGGCTGAAATGATTCAAAGACTGAGACAACTGTAACTGTTAATCAGAGCACGTACATGTGACTTCTTCTTGTCACCTGGAATATCCAGAGTAGGGGTTTCCAGAGGAAACATCCTATAAGAAAGCAACCAGAGAGTGACTGTTCAAAGACAACCAAATAAAGCAGTGTGGTCTTTATTATCTAACTTCAGAAATCAGTTCCACTGCCACTAAATTCTAATATTAGAAACTTATTTATAACAAATCTCTAAATTTATCCAGAATTGTATCTTTACTTTTCTCCATAGCACATATTTATATGTTATTATTTGCTTATTGTCTATCCCTGGCACTAATATATGAAGTTTCATGAGGGGACAAATTTTTTTTTATTGTTAATATATTTATCTATTGACATATTCACAACACTTAGCACCATCCTAGCACATAAAAAGTGCTATAATCCTTATTGAATGAATTAACAAACGAATAAATGTTCATACTTCCCTAGATAGATTAAAATAAGCAGGATCATTTATAAAGCACAGATACAGTGAATTTTCAAAGTTGGATGCTATAATACTGTGCTTGCAATCTGTAATTATCATAAAATCTTTCATAATACACTATGATAGATTGAATAAATGGATTGCATGGTCAAGTATGCTTGGGAAACACTTAACGCTAGTTAACTCCTGAAAAATCACTCTGCTCTTTAGCACGTTAAAGTCTCATAAATCTCAGCATTAAAAAAAAAAAAAGCTTAATTTAAAAAAAATTTTAAGTTTATTGTTAATTGGAGGGTAAGTACTTTACAATATTGTATTGGTTTTTGCCATATATCAACATGAGTCAGCCATAGGCAAATGTATGCCCCCTTCTTCTTGGACCTTCTTTTCAACTCTCAGCCCAACCCACCCCTCTAGGTTGTCACAGAGCACCAGATTTGAACTCCCTGCATCATACAGCAAATTCCCACTGGCTGTCTAATTTTACATATGGTAATATATATGTTTCAATGCTACTCTCTCAATTTGTCCCACTTTGTCCTCCCCCCGCCCCCACCCCCTGCCCCATCCCTGGGGTCACAAGATGGTACTGATGAACCTATCCTCAGGGCAGCAATGGAGATGTAGACATAGAGAACAGATTTGTGGATATGGACAGAAAAAGCTTAATTTTTTTCTACTTACTTACTCAACTTATTATGTAACACTGTCAAATAGGTAGTTGACTCCCATGGTTCTAGCTTTCCACTGAACACATTTCACTCCAACCTCATCAGTAAAGAATCTGCCTTAATGCAGGAGACCCTGGTTCAATTCCTGGGTCAGGAAGACCCACTGGAGAAGGGATAGGCTACCCACTCTAGTATTCTTGGGCTTCCCTTGTGGCTCAGCTGGTAAAGAATCCAACTGCAATGCAAGAGACCAGGGTTCAATATCTGGGTTGGGAAGATCCCCTGGAGAAGGGAATAGCTACCCACTCCAGTATTCTGGCCTGGAGAATTCCATGGACTGAATAGTCCTTGGGGTCACAAAGAGTCAGACATGACTGAGCGACTTTCATAGCACTGTTAAAAGACATCATAATTTAGTTAGGGTTGATTTTTGGATACCCAGGATAGTATACCTAGGTGCCAGAAGATCTAAAGGTGAGGACCCACTCTCTGGAGATGTTGTGACACGGTGACAGAATTCAAGATAGTTGCCTATAGTCACAAGGAGGGTTACTGGAAATCTGAGAACCAAAGCCTAGGTCTCCTTCCTATTAGCAAAATCTTTCTTTTACAGCACAGTGGCCTTTGCAGATTCATAGACACAACTCTACCTTGTGTTTATCATGGACAGATGGTTATTCTCTTTTGAGAGAGATAGCATTTGTAATCTCCCTCAGTAGCTTGTCCCTTTATTTATCAAGTCAGACACAGATTGCAATAGGGTGGGATTCCATTCCAGAGGGAAAGCATTTTCTTTGTCTGATTTAAAATGTTCCATTAAAAAATAATTTATAATAAATTCACAAGTACAGTTTGCACTTGTGCCTTGGCCAATAGGGTGGTGGAGCTTGGAGTTGTGTCTCCAGCATGCACTCAGTCCTTGGCACCAGGCCCCAGTTTAATGACAGTCTGAGCCCTCACACTCACAGGCCCCGCCCAGCAAGGCTGCCAAGCATTTGTCATAGTCATGCACACCAGTCAGTCACAGGAACGGAATGTGAAATGGTCCAGAGTGCGGCAGACCCCGAGGCAGAGGGTTTTCCAGCTCCAAAATGCTGAATACTTAAAATACAACCTCCATAGTGTTTACCAAATTAGTAAATATGTACTTAAATATGCAGATCCTCTCGATTTTAATCCTTCCATTCATTTAGAGATATAACTTCATTTATATATTTGTGTGTGTATATATAAAACTTTCCTCTAAGGAGATATTTACCCATTTGTCACGCTATGATGATAAGCAAAATCTTAGGAGGCTGCAGGTAAAATATTAGGCAAGAAAGAGCATAGACTTTGCATTCCCACAGGTGTAGTTTAGTATCAATATTGGCTTCATCAGTTGCTATGGAAAACCTTTAACAGTTTACTCAACACAGCCAAGTTTCCCAAATTTGAAAAACAGGGACAGTAAGTACAGCTCCACTCTACTTTTATAAGAACTAAAGAAGAAAACACATCTGAAAATAGCTGAGAAAATGCCTGGAACATTGTTGGCTTTCAATATATATTCTTTGCTGTCTCATATTAAATTAGAATTGTATTTTAGTCTACTGAGGTACTTAGTAGTTAAAGGAATCTCAGGATGATGGAAATGGGAAGTTTTTCTTCAATGGTTATGCTATTTCAGTTTTGCAAAAAGTTCTGATCATCTGTTATACAATAATGTGAATATAGCTAATTACTGAACTATATACTCAAATACAGTTTAAATGGGAGAGGACATCAGCAAGATGGTAAAATATGAGGTCCTCTGTTCATACTCCCCCTCAGAAACAATAATTTGACAACCACTCATGGACAAAAGTGCCTTTGGGGGAGTTCTGGAATTCAAGTAGGAGAGTCTAAAGCACTGATGGAACCCAAGACAAAGAGGGCTGTTTCAAAAGGTAGGCCTATGGCCAGGTAGCAAGCCTGTTGACGCTGATCACAGACACAGTCCTAGGATCAACCCTGTCCCCATGTGGAATTGACTGCAGCCTCTTTTGGCCACCAACCTACCACCAGCACCATCTGCCAAGAAACTTAGAAATCATGCCTGCTTTGGGCAACGGGTCCATTGGTCTTGGTTCTGGCAGTGGACCGTAAGGGTCCTGTAAACCTGCTCCAAGTCCTGTTAGTCACAGTCCTTCCCATCCGTGTCCCAAGGTAAGCACTTCAGCTTCAGTTCTGTAGATTCTGAAATGTCCATCTAACAGTTGCAGCCTCTCTCAGCCACGCACCATAAACACTCATTCCCTTCCAGGACTCACCAAGCCCACGGACCATGGGCCAACTGTGGATCTTCAAGTGGTCCTGTACACAAACTCCAACCCCTCACAGCTAAATTTAGGGTCAGTCTTAACCTGCTGGGAGTTATGCCTGACTATGCCTATGGAGGTAGAGCTGCCAACGTCACCCCAACTGTATATCCTGAAGCAGCCCTGTGACCCAGTCCCAGTCTCACTTGGCCATATTCCTGGGCAAGACATGCCCAGCCAAAAACCTAGTAGAAGGCACACCTCTCTATGCTCTTAGAGACAGGCTGCAAACCTTTACCCGAGCCATAGACCATGAAGCAGCCCTGTGACTTGGTTCTCACCCCTCTCAACTGTAGTCAAAGGTCAATCCTGCCTACTCTGAGACCTGCCAGTGATCTATCAAGAGCCATCCTAGGGACCCAAAAGAGCCATACTCATCTGCACCCCTGGTAACAGACCCATCCCCTGGCCTCACTTTGGGCCCAGTAGCAGCCATGTGACCCAGCTCCAACTGTGATCCTGAAGAAAATATCATAATCCCAGATATCCAACAGAAGATATGTACATGCTGAAATCAATTTGTAAAAACTAGAATAGGTGTTTACTTCTCTAAAAGCACAGGCATCAGTACAAAGCTACATAGAACACAAAGAATCAGGTAAACATGGCACCAACAAAAAAAACTGATAAAGCTCCAATAACCAACCTCAAACAAATAGAGACTGATGCATTACCTAAAAAAGAATCCAAAATGGTAAGCTTAAAGAATCTCAACAAGATGAAAGAGAACACAGATAGAGAGCTAAATGACACCAGGAAAACTGCAAGGACAGAAGAAGAAGTTTAATAAAAAATAAAAAACGTAGCAAAGAACCAAGCATGAATCCTGGAGGTGAAGAATGTAATAAAGACAGAAAAATTCATATAGAGAGTTCAACAGCAGCCTCAGTCAAGTAGAAGAAATGATCAGCTGATGCAAAGACAGTTCAGTTCAGTCTTTCAGTCATGTCCAACTCTTTGTGACCCCATGGACTACAACACGCCAGGCTTCCCTGTCCATCGTCTACTCCCAGAGCTTACTCCAACTCATGTCCATGGAGTCGATGATGCCATCCAGCCATCTCATCCTCTGTCGTCCCCTTCTCTTCCTGCCTTCAATCTTTCCCAGTATCAGGGTCTTTTCCAATGATTCAGGTTTCACATAAGGTGGCCAAAGTACTGGAGTTTCAGCTTCAGCATCAGTCCTTCCAGTGAATATTCAGGACTGATTTCCTTTAGGATGGACTGGTTTGATCTCCTTGCAGTCCAAGGGACTCTTAAGAGTCTTCTGCAACACCACAGTTCAAAAGCATCAATTCTTCTGCAATCAGATTTCTTTATAGTCCAGCTCTCACATCCCTACATGACTACTGAAAAGACCATAGCTTTCACTAGATGGATGTTTATTGGCAAAGTAATGTCTCTGCTTTTTAATATGCTATCTAGGTTGGTTATAGCTTTTCTTCCAAGGAGCAAGTGTCTTTTGATTTCATGGTTGCAATCACCATCTGCAGTGATTTTGGAACCCCAGAAAATAAAGTCACTCACTGTTTCCATTCAAAAACAAGTCATTTGAAATTAGTCAGCTGGGAGAACAAAAAGAAAACAAAATAAGAAAGAGTGAAGAAAAAAAAAAAAAAAGGGACCTGTGGGACTCCATCAAGCATGATAGGAGTCCAAGAAGAGAGAGAAAAAATAGTGACTGAAAACTTCCCCAGTCGTGGGAAGGATATAGGCATTAAAATACATAAAGCTCAAAGGACCCAACACAAGATAAATGCAAAGAAGATTACCCTTAGAAACATTATAACTAAATTCCTAAAATTCCAATAGAAAATTTTGAAGCAGGAAGAAGAGCTTTATCACATAGAAAGTTATCAGAGTATTTCTCAGAATAAAGCTTGCAATCGAGGAGGGAGTGACATGATATAGCCAAAGTGCTCAAAGGAAGAAAATAATATTATATCCGGTAGAGCTATACTCTCAAGAAACAAAAACAGGGTGTCTATCATCACTAGACATGTCTTATAAAAATTTTTTAAAGTTTTTCAAATTGAAATGGAAAGACATTAATACATAAAAAATATGAAAGTATAAAACTCCTAGTAAAGAAAAATATATAATCAAACACAAAATACTCTAATACTATAATTGTGGTACATACATCACTTTTAACACCAGTATAAAAATTAAAAGATAAAAGCTTTTAGAAATTATTACATAAAGCTCAAAGGACCCAACACAAGATAAATGCAAAGAAGATTACCCTTAGAAACATTATAACTAAATTCCTAAAATTCCAATAGAAAATTTTGAAGCAGGAAGAAGAGCTTTATCACATAGAAATTTATCAGAGTATTTCTCAGAATAAAGCTTGCAATCGAGGAGGGAGTGACATGATATAGCCAAGTGCTCAAAGGAAGAAAATAATATTATATCCGGTAGAGCTATACTCTCAAGAAACAAAAACAGGGTGTCTATCATCACTAGACATGTCTTATAAAAATTTTTAAAAGTTTTTCAAATTGAAATGGAAAGACATTAATACATAAAAAATATGAAAGTATAAAACTCCTAGTAAAGAAAAATATATAATCAAACACAAAATACTCTAATACTATAATTGTGGTACATACATCACTTTTAACACCAGTATAAAAATTAAAAGATAAAAGCTTTTAGAAATTATTGTAGCTACAGTGATATGTTAATGGATAAACAATATACAAAGATGTAGAATAGGACATCAATGGCATAAAATGTGGGGAAAGGAGTAAAAGTGTAGAGTTTTTGCAAGCAATTGAAGTTAAGTTGCTATCAACTCGCAGTAGACTTATGAATTGTTTTAGGTAAACTTATGGCAACCATGGAGAAGGAAATGGCAACCCACTCCAGTATTCTTGCCTAGAGAATCCCAGGGATGGGGGAGTCTGGTGGGCTGCCATCTATGGAGTCACATAGAGTCGGACACGACTGAAGCGACTTAGCAGCAGCATGGCAACCATAAAAAAATTAAATATCTACTAGGTACAGAAAGATAAAAGAGTAAGGAATCAAAATAGATTACTACAAAATATAACACATCACAAAGTAAGTAAACAAGATAGAAAAGAGACAAAAGAACTACAAAACAGAAAGAAAAAATTAGCAAAATGAGAAAAGTCCTTCACTAACATAAAATTAGTCTAAATGTAAATGAATTAAATTTTCCAATCAAAAAGCACAGAATGAATGAATAGATTAAAAAAACAAAACCCGATGCTGTGCTATCTCCAAAAGACTCACTTTAGATTTAAGGACATACATGGGTTGAAAGTGAAGGGATATAAAATGATATTCCATGTAATTAGCAAATGAAAGACAGTGGGGATGGCTAAACTTATATCAGATAAAACACTTTCTCTCAAAATCAATAAAGAGAGAATGTTATGTATAATTATAAAATATCAATTCAATAAGAGAATATAACCGTTATAAATACATATGTAGCCAACATTGGAAAATCTGAATATTTAGAACAAACATTCACAGAACTGAAGGGAGGAATTGACAATACTATAATGGTAGGATACTTCAATACCCCACTTTCAACAATAGATAGATCATCCATAGAGAAAATCAATAAGGCAACAATGGACTTTAATAACACTATAAACTGAAAAAACCTAAAAGACATAGAGAGACATTCCATTCAACAGTAGCAGAATGTACATTGTTTTCAAGTGCACACACAAAAAAATATCCATGATAAATCACATCTTGGGTTACAAAACAAGTCTTAACAAATAAGTTTTAAATTTAAGAAAATTAAAATCATATCAAATATATTTTCTGGCCACAGTGGTATGAAATTAGAAATTAGTAATAGAAGATAAACTGGAAAATTCACAAATATGAGGATATTAAACAGCATATTACTAAATAACCAATGGGTCAAAGAAGAAATGGAAAAGAAAAGAATGCATCTTGCAATAAACAACAATGAAAAATAACATACCAAAACTTGTGGGATACAGCAAAGCAATTCCAAAAAAAAAAAGTTTGTAGTGATACTTGCCTACGTTATGATCCCCAAATAAACCATCTAACTTACACTTGATAGAATTTGAAAAAAAGGAACAAACTAAGCCCAAAATCAGCAGAGAAAGTGCTAAAGGCTTGAGCAAAAATAAATAAAATAGAATCTAGAAAGATAACAGGAAAGATAAACAAAACTAAGAGTTGATATTTTTGAAAACATAAACAAAATTGACATAACTTTAGGTAGACCAACCAAGGAAAAAAGAAGAGGCCAAAAAAACATTTTATAAATGAAAGATGAGACACACCCAATACTACAGAAACACAAAGGCTCATAAGAAACTGCTATCAATTATATATTGGCACATTGGATAATATTGAATAAATGGATAATTTTCTAGAAACATTAAACCTATCAAGACTAAATAATGAAACACAGAAGATCTGAACAGACCAGTAACAAGGAGACTGAAGTAGTAAAAAAAATAACCTCAACAAAGAAAATCCCAGAACCAGATGGTGTCATGAGTAAATTTTAAATTTACCAAATGTTTAAGGGAGAATTATGCCAAATCTTCTCAAACTCTCTAAAGCTTGAAGAGAAGGAAGCACTTCCAAATTTATTTATGAGATCAGCATCAGCCCTACGCTAAAGCCAGACAAAAACCTAATCAGAAAAGAAAGCCACAGTCCGAAAGAAATAGTAGCAAACTTAATTGAATAGCACATTAAAATAAACATACACCATCATCAAGTTAGATTTAAGGATGGTTCAAAATACTCAAATCATCATGAAATGATGTATTAAAAGAATGATGGACAAAACCACAGAATTATCTCAATAGATTTAGAAATAGCAATTGACAAAATTGAATACCCATTAATTGAAAAAAAAAAAAAAGGCTCAACAGGTAAGTAAAGGAGGTATAAAAGAAATGTACCTCAACATAATGAAGTCTGTGTACTACAAGTCCACAGCTAACATCATACTCAGTGGTGAATAGCTCAAAGTTTTACCTCCAAGATCAGAAACAAAACAGGGATGCTTAATCTCAGTACACTTATTCAACATACTAATAGAAGTCCTGTCCAGAAAAATCATTGCAAGAAAAGGAAAAAGAAAAGATATCCAAGTAGGAACAGATAAAGTAAAATTGTCTCTGTGTTGCAGATGACAAGATTTTATTTATAGAAAACCCTAAATATGCCATTTAAAAAATTGTTAGAACTAATAAACAAATTCAATGGCAGAATACAGAGTCAATGTACAAAATCAGTTGCATTTCTATACACTAGTAGCAAACTATCCAAAAACAAATTTAGGGAAAAATCCCATTTACAACAGCATCAGAAAGGAATAAAATACTTAGGAGTAAATTTAACCAAGGAAGTGAAAAATCCATACACTAAAAAACATAAAACATAAAACTATAAAACATTGGTGTCAGAAATTAAGAAGACATAAATAAATGACAATATATGCTATTTTCATTAATTTGAAGAATTAGCATTCTTAAATATTCATACTACCAATGTGATCAATTGTCATTTTTCGGAAAATTAAAAAAAAATTATAAATTCATGTGGACCCACAAAACTCCTTAATAGCCAAAGTAATCTTGAGAAAGGAGAACAAAGCTGGAGATCACATTCCTGATTTTGAACTATATTACAAAGTTATATTAAAAACAGTATTGCACTGGCCTAAAAACAGACACACAGACCAGTAGAACAGAATAGAGAGCCCCAAAATAAACCCACACGTGTATGGTTGACTAATATTTGACTAGAGTGTGGAGAATACACAATGGAGAGAGGATTGCCCCTTCAATAAACAGTCTTGGGAAAACACTATGTGAAAGAATGAAATTGGACCCTTTCTTACACCATACACAAAAACTTACTCAAAATGAATTAAAGACTTGGCGTAAGACCTGAAACCATAAAACTTTGCAGCCCAGCTCATCTGTCAATGGGATTTTCAGAGCAAGAACACTGGCGCAGTTTCCCATTTCCTTTTCCAGGGAATCTTCCCAACCCAGGGATCAAACCCATGTCTCCCGTATTAGCAGGCAGATTCTTTACCACTGAGCCACCAGGGAAGCCCTCATTCAGCCACAGAAAGGAGAGCTTGCTATCTGTGGTGACGTAGATGAATCTGGAGAACATTATGCTAAGCCAGTCATAGAAAGACAAACACCGTATGATCACACACATTTGGAATCTAAAGAAGTTAAACTCATAGAACCAGTGTATTACACAGTGGCTGCCAGGCACTGGGAGGTGAAAGAAATAGGAATATTGGTCAAGGGGTACAGATTTTCATTTATAAGATGAATAAGTTCTGAGGACCTAATTACACCTTGATAATTATAGTTTACAGTACTGTGTTGTACACTTGAAATTTATTAAAAGAGTGGATCTTATATATTCTCACCAAAAAAAAAAAAGAAGAAAAAGAGAAATTGGAAGCTGGTGACATAATAAATATGCCCAAACTTGGAAAAAAAAACAGTTAACATAATTTTATGTTATATGTTTTTGTGCCACAATTTTTTTAATGAAAAAAAAAGAAAACATTAGAAAAATCCCAGTTGAGGTACATTCTACATAATACCTGACCATTACTCCTCAAAACTCTTAAGGTCATGAAAATCTTAGAAACTGTAACATCTGAAAGGAGCCTAAGAAGCCATGAGGACTAAATGGAACATATCAGTAATACCTTGGATGGAATCCAGGGTAGGGCATGGGGGGTTACATTAAATCTATGAGAATCTTAATAACCTATCAGTTCAGTTCAGTTGCTCAGTCATATCCAACTCTTTGCGGCCCCATGAATCGCAGCACGCCAGGCTTCCCTGTCCATCACCAACTCCTGGAGTTCACTCAAACTCATGTCCATCGAGTCAGTGATGCCATCCAGCCATCTCATCCTCGGTCGTCCCCTTCTCCTCCTGCCCCCAATCCCTCCCAGCATCAGAGTCTTTTCCAGTGAGTCAGTTCTTCACATCAGGTGGCCAAAGAATAAGCTATAGACATTAATTAATAATGAAGTGACAATATCAGCTCATTAATTTTGACAGGGGTACAATACTCGTAAATATTAATAATAGAAAGCGTATGGAGGATATATGGGAACTCTCTGTGCTATCCTCGCAATTCTTCTGTAAATCTAAGACTGTCCTAAAACTAAAGTTTGTTTTTAAAAAAATGTTTTAAAAGATTGATGTTCCCCATCCTGAACCCCCCTCCCTCCTCCCTCCCCGTACCATCCCTCTGGGCAGTCTAAGTGCACCTGTGGTGGATTCATGTTGATGTATGGCAAAACCAATGCAATATTGTTAAGTAATTAACCTCCAATTAAAATAAATAAATTTATATTTTAAAAATAAAGAAAGAAATAAAAATAAAAGATTGGCTTTGATCCTTTTGTAAAGCAAGTGAAAGTGAAGTCGCTCAGCACTATCAGACTCTTTGCAACCCCATGGACTATACCTGCCAGGCTCCTTTGTCCATGGAATTTTCCAGGCAAGAGTACTGGAGGAGGGTGCCATTTCCTTCTTCAGAGGATCTTCCCGATGGAACCCGGGTCTCCCACATTGCAGGCAGATGCTTTAGCCTCTGAGCCACCAGAGAAGCCTTTTGTAAAGCAAGACAGCATTTTAATATGAATAAATACCTATGCATTTACTTGTTCTGAAATGTCAGATTTTAGCACGTCCATCTTTTAAAAAGGAGAACACCTTATATTATGTCAATATTTCTTCTCTATCATTTGTACATAAAATTTAAAATCTAAATAGACTGATTTATGAACTTTTAAACTACAAAAGGGCTGTTGTATTCTTTACCTCTCCATAAAATTACAGTACTTATACTTCAGAGTTAATATTTGGGAAATCATAAATGTATAACTGAGGAAAGTAGCACATAATTAAGTGTCTATGTATTAAAACTTTGGTCAAGTAAGTAAGTAAAGTCACTCAGTCGTGTCCAACTCTTTGTGAGCCCATGGACTGCAGCCCACCAGGCTCCTCAGTCCATGAGATTCTCCAAGCATGAATACTGGAGTGGGTTGCCATTTCCTTCTCCAGGGTATCTTCCCGACCCAGGGATCGAACCCGGGTCTCCAGCATTGGAGGCAGACGCTTTAACCTCTGAGCCACCAGGGAAGTCCCCAAGCTTTGGTCAAAAGTACGCCAATAGAATAGTAGGCCAGGTACACCTAGGAAGGGATACATATGTGATATATACTTATGACAGAAAATCTTTAGGATGGGCTAATTGATAAAATTACAAACTTTAAAAAACATTAAAATGTTTTACTACTACATGACCTGTCAATTCCACCCTATAGTATCCACAGAAATGTGTACATATGCTTACCAAAAGTCTTTACTAGAATATTCATAGCAACACTCTACATAACAGCACCAACAGAATATGCTACCCAAGGGTTCACCAACTGAAGTGTTAAAAGGAATTGTGATATGTTTATACAATGGAATACAGTATACCATGATAATATTAATAAATGATCTATGACTAAGAGCAATATTGAGGAAACTCACAAGCATAACACTGAGCCAAACAAACCAGACATGAAAGAATACATATTATATGATTCATTTCACATAACATAGAGAAACACAGACACCTTATTTATTATCTAGAGAGAAGGGGGAGCTAAGGAGACTTCTGGGTGCTTGCAAGAGTCTTCCTTGATCTAGGCATGTTTGGTTTGTCAACACTGATGAGTTGTACACTGAAAATGTGTAGTTTCCTGGTGGTACTTTATATTCTAATTAAAAATTCCAAGGACTTCTCTGGTGGTGCAGTGGTTAAGGCTTTGCCTTCCAATCCAGGGGGTGCTGGTTCGATCTCTGGTTGGGCTGCTAAGATCACACATACCTTGTGGCCAAAAAATACAAAAATATAAAACAGAAGCAATATTGTAACAAATTCAATAAAAACTTGAAAAATGGTTCACATCAATTAAAAAATTTAATTTCAAAAATTTTACTTGAAATTAGTTTGGCCTTGAACCCCATCTTTAAAAATTTGCATAATATCCAGGAAACTCTACTGTATATGTCTCAGTACATCAGATGACAAAAGTTTCAGAATTTAGCTTGTAAGGGTTCAAGACCCTGTAGAAGAAGATACCATATGCTTTAGACTATTTCCATAAACTCCTAAATCAAAAGATTAATTCAACCAATTAATTAGATCAATGAATGAGAAAGGACACTGTGAAACTGGTCTGTTGACTGAGCTGAAAATATCTGTTCTAGATTCCTCATGCCTGAACACTCTTCGGAAGCACTGACGCTGAAGCTGAAGTTCCAGTACTTGGCCCCCTGATGCTCGGGAAAGGCTTGCTCATTGGAAAAGACCCTGATGCTGGAAAAGATTAAAAGCAGAAGGAGAAAAGGGCACCAGAGGATGAAATGGGTGGATGGAATCACTGATTCAATGGACATGAACTTGGGTAAACTCCAGGAGATGGTGAGAAACAAGGAAGTCTGGAGTGCTGCATCCGTGGGGTCACTAAGAGTTAGATATGACTTGGCAACTGAAAGACAACAACATACTCCTCATGTGATTCCATTTCTGCTTATTCATCACTAATAACTAAGGATCCTCAAGATAGACTCCAGACTCCTTGGTCATCAAGCCAATGAGAATCACATTGAGAGACCATCTTCCAAGTAATCAGCAGGGTCTAGAGTTTAGCTGAAATCCCCATAATTGAACCCCTAAAACCCAACATTTGTTTGTGTTTCATCCATCTGTACAAATTCTTTATATTTGGGTTTTGCCACTCTTCCTAGTTTGTGTTCCAAATACTTCTGGTTACCAGCATCCTGAACCCTAGCCAGTTTGGCCAGAATCCTAAAAGCCTAGCCCGCTCTCTCTGCTTTGGGAGTTAGGTCCTGTCCTAGTCCTATTGGATATTGGCTGAGGTTTATTTAAAACTGTTTGAGTCCCCTTTGGACCCAAGAGAGGATCACCAGCCTAATTATAAGGGTATCATTTGCTGCTAAGTACCCACTCACCAGGCACTGTCTTTTATGCTGTATCTTTTGCTTGCTGACCTCCCTTTTTGAACATCAGCACTAAGCCAGGCCGTTTTTCAGAATGGTTTATTCCTCTTTTCCTGATATGCCATCATTGTGTTCCAGGAGCCATAGGCAAAGCCCCTGCAAAATATGGTATCGTGAATAAAGTTCCTAGTCACTGCCTTCTTGGCTACAGAGTCAACCAAATAAAAATGTACCAGTTTACATTATTTTGATTCTTAGTAACCTAAAGGCATGGAAAATTCTCTAAATAAAAAGGCATTTAGGCCTGGCAAAGCCTGGAAAAGGCAGGCAATGATTGCAGTTCTACATTTCAACTCATTTTCCATAAACATGTATAATCATTACAAGGTTAAAATTGAAGTTCACTTGTGCTTCAAACTATAGAAATCACTTTATATCAAATGTCAACCAAATCTGCAAGCTATTTTCATGTAAGAAAGAAAAACATACTTTGACATTTCACACCAAAAATATCTTTCTGGGCACGTTTGAATCAAAATAAGATTATTCACCTTAACAATTCAATCTAAAAGTAAAGTAGGATAGTTACATAACCTAATTTGAAAAGATTATAAAATTTTAAAGCAAAATTTTAAATGGCAGAATTCCTAAAAAGATATATCAAAGTGAGTACCTGGAATCACAATTACCTTTCAAATGACTTTATTACAATAAAGTCGAGCTTAACAATTTGACTAGACTGTTTTCCTGGAATAATCATTTTTCACTGTTTTGTGGCTGCCCACTTATTCAGATCTCCTTATACCCTGTGTTCACTGGCTCCTGTTGATCTGAAGTCTCTACTGCACCATGGTCTACGTGGCCTGACAATCTGAAAGGTAAGCCAACCCACTTATCATGAGATGATAAGAGACACTCTTCACCGGTTAGGCAAGACAACAGTCCACAAAGAGGTTGATGCAGGAACAGATAAAGATTTACAAGTTGGGAAAGACTCCAGATAATTTCAAAATGAATACATGACCAATGATTAAGAGAACCAAGCTACTTCAAGGCTACTTCTAGGTATAAGTAGCTGTAGGATTGAATAAATATTGCATTTCTAAAACTTGGTAACTGAACATAGACAATAGTTTTTGGCACAATGAGGGGCTGTCAGCAAGTTTTATAATTATAGGATAACTTTGACAAGTTATTGTCCTAGTCAGGCTGCTATAAAGTAAAAAGTAAAGTAGTGTTAGTCACTCAGTTGTGTCTGATTCTTTGCAACTCTATGAACTGTAGTCCACCAGGCTTCTCTGTCCATGGGATTCTCCAGGCAAGAATACTGGAGTGAATAGCCATTCCCTTCTCCAGGGAATCTTTCTGACCCACAGATCAAACCCGAGTCACCTGCACTGCAGGCAGATTCTTTACTGTCTGAGCCATCTGGGAAGCCCAGGATACCAAAGATGGCTTTAACAACATCTTTAAGTTTTCTTTTATTGAAGTATAGTTGATTTACAATGCTGTATTAGTTTCAGATACAGAGCAAATGATCCAGTGATTTATATATCACTGAATATATATTGGGCTGGAGAAGCACAAGCTGGAATCAAGATTGCCACGAGAAACATCAATAATCTCAGATATGCAAAGGACACCACCCTTATGGCAGAAAGTGAAGAGGAACTCAAAAGCCTCTTGATGAAAGTGAAAGAGGAGAGTGAAAAAGTTGACTTACAGCTCAACATTCAGAAAACAAAGATCATGGCATCTGGTCCCATCACTTCATGGGAAATAGATGGGGAAACAGTGGAAACAGTATCAGACTTTATTTTTCTGGGCTCCAAAATCACTGCAGATGGTAATTGTAGCCATGAAATGAAAAGATGCTTACTCCTTGGAAGAAAAGTTATGACCAACCTAGATAGCATATTCAAAAGCAGAGACATTACTTTGCCAACAAAGGTCCGTTTAGTCAAGGCTATGGTTTTTCCAGTGGTCATGTATGGATGTGAGATTGGACTGTGAAGAAGGTTGAGTGCCAAAGAATTGGTGCTTTGGAACTGTGGTGTTGGAGAAGACTCTTGAGAGTCCCTTGGACTGTAAGGAGATCCAACCAGTCCAGTCTAAAGGAAACCAGCCCTGGGTGTTCTTTGGAAGGAATGATGCTAAAGCTGAAGCTCCAGTACTTTGGCCACCTCATGTGAAGAGTTGACTCATTGGAAAAGACTCTGATGCTGGGAGGGATTGGGGGCAGGAGGAGAAGGGGATGACAGAGGATGAGATGGCTGGATGGCATCACCAACTCCATGGACGTGATTCTGAGTGAACTCCGGGAGTTGGTGATGAACAGGGAGGCCTGGCAAGCTGTGATTCATGGGGTCACAAAGAGTCAGATATGACTGAGCAACTGAACTGAACTGAATATATATATAATATCCTATGTTTTGTTATAGATTATATGGGGAAAGAATCTACAGATAAATAATGCATATATATTCTATTTTTCAAATTCTTTTGTAATATAAGTTATTACAAAATATTGAGTGTAGTTCCCTGGACTATACAGCAGTCCCTGTTGTTTATCTGTTTTATATATGTGCTGTGCCGTGCTTAGTTGCTTCAGTTCTCGCCAGGTTCCTCTATCCATGGGATTGTCCTAGCAAGAATACTGGAGTGAGTCGGCAGGCCCTCCTCCAGGCAGCCTTCCTGACTCAGAGATCAAACCTGTGTCTGCTGCATTGCAGGTGGATTCTTCACCACTGAGCCACTAGGGAAGCCCATATTTTATATAGAGTAGTGTGTATATAGCAGAAGGCAATGGCACCCCACTCCAGTACTCTTGCCTGGCAAATCTCATGGACGGAGGAGCCTGGTAGGCTGCAGTCCATGGGGTCACACAGAGTCAGACACCACTGAAGCAACTTAGCAGCAGCAGCAGCAGTGTGTATATATGTTCCTCCAAAATTCTAATTTATTCCTACCCACCCTCATCTTTCCCCTTTGGTAACCATAAATTTGTTTTCTATGCCTGTAAGTCTTAAACAGCAATATTTATTTCTCACAGTTCTGGAGACTGGAAAATTCAAGATCAAGGCACTGGTCTAGGGTCTGCTTGAGAGTACTTTTCCTGGTTTGTAAACGACTGGCTTCCCATTGTGTCCTCTCATGGCAGAGAGAGACAGAGAGACAAAGGAAGCAAGTTCTCTCCTGTCCCTTTTCATCAGAGCACTAATTCCCTTCGTGAGAGCTCCACTCTCAGGACCTAATTACCTACCAAAGGCCCCACCTCCTGTCATCCCACTGGGAATTAAATTTTTCAAAATATAAATTTTGAAGAGATACAAACGCTCCATCCATAACAGATCTCTTTCCCAGAGCATAAAATTGGAAAAAAGAAAATTTCCCAGTACAGCGAACATGATCTCTCTTGACAAAAATTTAGAGAAAACTGCATGACTCTGTCAAAATTGCAAATATTTACTGTGAGCGCACTGGACAATATGTATCTGGACCATTCTGTTTAACAGAAAAGCTTAATAAGAGGTATCTGCTCTAAACTCTCTTTTACAAAATTTGCTGCTAACCAATCTTATGATGGTTTGGATTAATTTTAAAATATAAGATATAAGTTTTCTAAATTTTCATCTTACAAATGGGCCCTAAACTGATTTTATCAGGAGAAAGAGGAGAGGGTAAAAATTATTTCCCACCACCAGAAAAAAATTTATTTTCAGGTCTGTGGACAAGTATTGTTTCCCTTGCTTTCAGTTATCTCTAATTACCAGTTGTAAAATAGATCAAAGACAGGTCTCCATACAATCAGATAATCCCATGAGTTTCCAGCATGGCATTAAAAAGATATCTGGCGATCTCTTTTCTTATTCCAAAGTTAAATTATCCCTTACGTGGAAAACCAAGAGAATATGGCATTCTGGAATTCAAGAAAAAAAAAATCCCAATACAAAGTGAATACAGGGAAGTAAGGACATAGATGTATCTTTTGATTTGGTACCATGGAAGTCATGAAACAACAATTTCAGAGGGGAATGGAGATGGAAACCAGACCACTGGAAAGTGGATGAGAAGTTGAGAAGTCGAGACTGGGAGTGTAAACAAAGTCTTGGAAGGTTGTGTTTTTTGTTATTGTTTTTTGCTTGTTGATACTCCTAAAGTAAAGCCTGAAATGTTGGTGGAATCTGGAAGCAGACTTGCGATGAAATTAATTTTTTGCTTTTTTTGATCATACAGAAAGATTCTGGATTATGTTTGTATTTCTGAATGCTTTAAGAACATCCAAAATGAGGGAACAACTGCTAAAGTAGGAGAGGAAAATAAATATAAATTGAAACTGCCTGTGAAAGCAAAATTTGTAAGAGTTGGTGTAGAAGGGTATATACAACATGAATCGAGTCTAGTACAAAATGGATAGTATGTGGAATCTACTGCCCCCGATGCACACACTGGCGAAAGAATCCCCCTGCTATATAATTTGAATTCTAAGACTCTTTTCCAATATTTGATCCAATTACCAAGTATCCTAAGAGCCAGGTCTTCCATTAGCAGGACATTCCATTCCTACACCACCCTCCCTCCATGTCTTAAGCCCTGCATTTATCTTCCTTTCCATTTCTAGCATCAAGATTGCAATCAAATTCTTGTTCTAGAGCCATCTACAAATTGCCAGCCCTATGTCTGCTTAAATAAATGTCAAATCTCTTTCATTCACTTTAAACTTCTGACTCATGGTGATCATTTCCTGTTTGTCCTTTACCTCTCAAAGGATATCCCACATTCAAATTTTTCTCGGCCCCAAAGTCTTCATGACTCCCTGCACAGAATCACTGGCCTCTGATGCTGCTCCTGTGTTGCTGTCTATGTTGTGTACGTCATCTTCCTAAGGGTCACAATTGATTCTGTCCTGAGATGTCTTTACCAGATGATTGTGGCAAGCAGCTTAAATGCAAGAATTGAGAAGGTCTTATATTTTAACTAAACTATAGAGGCTCAGGGACAGTGGTGGGCTTCCCAAGTCACTAAGTGGGTAAAGAATCCACCTTGCAATGCAGGAGAGGCAGGTCTGATCTCTGGTCAGCAAATCCCCTGGAGGAAGGCATGGTAACCCACTCCAGTATTCTTGTCTGGAGAATTCCATGGACAGAGGAGCCTAGTGGGCTACAGTCTATAGGGTCAAAAAGAATCAGACACAGCTGAAGCGACTGAGCACGCACTCAGGGGCAGTATAATCGAATTACAGAATACAGTCAAAGCGTGTCTTTCTTATTTAGAAAATTTACACAGGAAAAAGAAAAGGCCTTATGTTTTATTAAATCTTACAAACATGGTTTTAGAGGCATCATGTTTATCAGATGTTAGACTGGGTATATGAGAGAGAACCTTGCTAGGCATTTCTAGATATTATTAAGTTTTGAAACAATTGGTAGTAAATTTTGTCCTCCTGTCTCTGAAGACAGTGGTCCTAACAATTTTTAGAAGCAATTAACATAAATGACACAGTACAGCATCTTGCCATTTCATCAAAAATAGCCAATTTTTATATAAACTGCCTTTTCTCATTTGCAAAGAAATTTATATATATATATGAGAAGGAAATGGCAATCCACTCCAGTGTTCTTGCTGGAAAGTCCCATGGACAGAGGAGCTTGGCAGGCTACAATTCATGGGGTCACAAGAATTGGACACGATTTAGTGACTAAATCACACTATATATATATATATATATATATATCCTATGATTACCATGAACTTAATATTCAGCTTCTTAAAATTCTATATAAAATTTTGAATGTCTATGCATAATTTTAAAAACCATAATTCTAGTTTATGAGTTTGAACTAGATAATATAAACAACTGGGGTATATCATATATATTCTAAATCCTTACTTACATAAGTCAGTATATTCTGAACAGAAGAAAAAAGATCATTGGTTAATTTTGTGATTTGGCTCACTGAAACTCTTTAAAAGAGCTTCTGATGCATTTTATCTTTCCAAAAGTTACTTACCTTTCCCCATGGGAACAATAAGCCAGTGTTATAAAGTCTGTATTAAAGTATTATTATTCCTAGGGTAGGTTTGATGAATAAATGAAGAAGATATGGTATATATATACAATGGAATACTACTCAGGCATAAAAAGGAATGAAATTGGGTCATTTGTAGAGATGTAGATGAACCTATAGTCTGTCACACAGAATGAAGTAAGTAAGCAGAACAAATATTGTATATTAAGGCATACACACGGAATCTTAAAAAATGGTACAGATGAATTTATTTGTGGGCTGGAAACAGAGATGAAGATGTAGACAGCAGTCATGCGGACATGGGGTGGGAGCAGGGAGTGGGATGAATTGGGAAATCGAGATTGACATACATGTGCTGCCATGAGTAAACTAGAGAGCTAGTGGGAACCTGCTGTACGGTACAGGGAGCTCAGCTCAGTGCTCTGTAGGGACCTAGGCAGACGGGAGAGTAGGCACAGACTGAGAGAAGTGGGAGAAAGGTCCAAGAGGGAGATGATACATGCACTTTTTAGCTGACTCACTTCGTCGTATAGCAGAAACTAACACAACATTGCAAAGCAATTATATTCCAATTATTTTTTTAAAAAAGAACATTTAAAACTAGTCTTGAACACCACACCATGGTGGAGATGAAGTATCTCTGACCTTCATCTTTATGTTTGAAATAAAGATAAGAAGTCATTCCCCATAGGATGAAGGGATTAAATATTTATAAATAGCCCAGTGACTGGCATACACTAGATGGTGGATAAATGTTGGTTCCTTCTCTTATTCAAATTGAGAAAACGGATGCAAAGAAGATGCAATAAAGTACTCAGCATCTAGAAAACAATTAACTAAAGAAAAAGTATCCAAATCAAGCTCCTTTGTTTTCACTTAAAATGTCAACAGATTAATCACTGAAACATGAGAAGTCTAGTCAAGCAGCGAGTTATGGTTTCTAAATATTAGCACAGTTAGTTACACACAATAATAACTGCTCCTTGTTAAGAACCTCAGCCCACCCTTAACCCCAGTTAGCCCTCCAGAAACAGAAACTACCTGAGGATCAGACATAGATGGATTGATGTTTGTCCACAGCGGCGGTGGAAAACTGAACGATCTCTGTGATGGTAGGTCAGTAGCGCCATCTATGTGTGAGAAGGATAACATATGCTTCCTGGTGATCTTTTTCGTTATAATGACTGGGTGTTTGGTAATGGAGAAAGGAAACAGAGCTGCGGTCTACTGCTCAGGTTCTGAGCCATCCAGCTTTTGTGGAGGCCCTGATGGTACTTTTTAACTTCAATTTTCTAAGCCATTTGTTTATGTTATACTAGTTAGATTAGGCAGGTAGATCAAGTTGTTGAAAAGACCTGCAGCATGTTGAATTAACATTTTAATGAATTAAAGAACAAAAATCTTTGGGCATTGGTTGGTATCTACAGATATTCATGCTTTACCTAAACATATTACTAAACATGCTTACATAAAAACTCAGTATTTCTAAATATTTTCAACTTACAGAAAATAGCTTTAATATCCATTACCTTTTGAGCCTGACCAAAGCAAGGAATGATGAAAAAAGACTAATCCATATATTTCCTTCTGCTGCTAAGTTGCTTCACTCGTGTCCGACTCTGTGCGACCCCATAGACAAAGGCCACCAAACTCCCCTATCCCTGGGATTCTCCAGGCAAGAACACTGGAGTGGGTTGCCATTTCCTTCTCCAATGCATGAAAGTGAAAAGTGAAAGGGAAGTCGCTCAGTCGTGTCTGACTCTTGCGATCTGATGGACTGCAGCCCACCTGGCTCCTCCATCCATGGGATTTCCCAGGCAAGAGTACTGGAGTGGGGTGCCATTGCCTTCTCTGATATACTTTCTACTTTGTGTGAAAACAAAACTTCTAATTATACTTATTTTAAATTAAAATAGAGCAAAAATACTAAGATGCTTATCCAGTTACAGAATTTAATAATTCATATTGTTCACAATTAAATTACATTTACCATTTTCTGCTAGGAAAATAAGTAAATTTTAAGATTTTCTGAAAATTATCTATGTTAATTTGATCTCAATAACTAAAAATTTTTTTCAGAAGGAAGTATATTTCAGGAAATAAATGCATTGAAAATTTGTTTTAAATTTATCTCATTTGATCACTTTCAAGCATTAATTTTTAGTATGAACACAATAAAAAAGTGTTCACCTTAAATATCCTAGTTTGTAATACACTGATGTCTCAGAGAGAAACACATATTCCACTAAATTTAAGACTGAAATAGTTTGAGAATCCACAATTAGCCAATTGGGAAGGAGAAAGGAAAGAAAGAACCTCCAGGAGGTGGGGTTTTGCATTCAATCCCACTGCTTTATAATTTCCTTCAATTAGCACACATCATAAGTCGTTTGACATTTCCTTGAACGTCTGGTAAAACCTGAGATCTTCCCAATGTCATATCAGTAGAAATGATGCAATATATTTAATTGAGCAATATATATTGAACTATATATTTAAATTGCCAGAATTTAAAGGAAAGAAAAAATGATCATTTAAATAATTTGAGCAAAGATTTTTGTGTTCCTTTAAACAACACGTTTAAAGCATCACTATGAACAAAGCTAGTGGAGGTGATGGAATTCCAGTGGAGCTATTTCAAATCCTGAAAGATGATGCTGTCTCAGTCGTGTCCGACTCTTTGCAACCCCATGAATCACAGTACGCCAGGCCAAAAATTGCAATCTAAACGTGTGGTAAAATGATAAGGACAAAAATGGGTAGTAGTGGTATTTCCATAATGGGTTATTTGAAACTGCCAAGGACAGAAATGGTATGAACCTAACAGAGGCAGATGATATTAAGAAGAGGTGGCAAGAATACACAGAAGAACTGTACAGAAAAGATCTTCATGACCCAGATAATCACCATGTGGTGATCACTCACCTAGAACCAGCCATCCTGGAATGTGAAGTCAAGTGGGCCTTAGGAAGCATCACCATGAACAAAGTTAGTGGAGGTAACAGAATTCCAGTTGAGCTATTTCAAATCCTGAAATATGATGCTGTGAAAGTGCTGCACTCAATATGCCAGCAAATCCGGAAAACTCAGCAGTGGCCACAGGACTGGAAAAGGTCAGTTTTCATTTCAATCCCAAAGAAAGGCAATGCCAAAGAATGCTCAAAGCACGGCACAATTGCACTCATCTCACACGCTAGTAAAGTAATGCTCAAAATTCTCCAAGCCAGGCTTCAATAATATGTGAACCATGAACTTCCAGATGTTCAAGCTGGTTTTAGAAAAAGCAGAGGAACCAGAGATCATATTGCCAACATCTGCTGGATCATGGAAAAAGCAAGAGAGTTCCAGAAAAACATCTATTTCTGCTTTATTGACTATGCCAAAGCCTTTGACTGTGTGGATCACAATAAACTGTGGAAAATTCTGAGAGAGATGGGAATACCAGACCATCTGACCTGCCTCTTGAGAGAGCTGTATGCAGGTCAGGAAGCAACAGTTAGAACTGGACATGGAACAACAGACTGGTTCCAAATAGGAAAAGGAATACATCAAGGCTGTTTATTGTCACCTTGCTTATTTAACTTATATGCAAAGTACCATGAGAAACAGTGGGCTGGATGAAGCACAAGCTGGAATCAACACTGCTGGGAGAAATATCAGTAACCTCAGATATCCAGTGGAGAAGGCAATGGCACCCCACTCCAGAACTCTTGCCTGGAAAATCCCATGGATGGAGGAGCCTCGTAGGCTGCAGTCCATGGGGTCACAAAGAGTCAGACAAGACTGACCAACTTCACTTTTACTTTTCACTTTTCACTTTCATGCATTGGAGAAGGAAATGGCAACCCACTCCAGTGTTCTTGCCTGGAGAATCCTGGATGGCAGAGCCTGGTGGGCTGCTGTCTATGGGGTCACAACAGTCGGACAAGACTAAAGCGACTTAGCAGCAGCAGCAGCAGCAGACATGTGGATGACACCACCTTTTTAGCAGAAGGTGAAGAAGAACTAAAGAGCTTATTGATGAAAGTGAAAGAGGAGAGTGAAAAAGTTGGCTTAAATTTCAACATCTAGAAAACAAAGATCATGGCATCCAGTCCCATCACTTCATGGCAAATAGATGGGGAAACAGTGAAAATAGTGGCAAGCTAATTTGTGAGGCTCCAAAATCACTGCATATGGTGGCTGCAGCCATGAAATTAAAAGACGCTTGCTCCTTGGAAGAAAAGTTATGACCAACCTAGTCAGCATATTAAAAAGCAAAGACATTACTTTGCCAACAAAGGTCCATGTAGTCAAGGCTATAGTTTTTCCAGTAGTCATGTATGGATGTGAGAGTTGCACTGTGAAGAAAGCTGAGCATGGAAGAATTGATGCTCTTGAGCTGTGGTGCTGGAGAAGACTCTTGAGAGTCCCTTGGACTGCAAGGAGATCCAACCAGTCCATCCTATAGGAAATCAGTCCTGAATATTCATTGGAAGGAATGATGCTAAAGCTGAAACTCCAATACTTTGGCCACCTAATGTGAAGAGCTGACTCACTGGAAAAGTCCCTGATGCTGGGAAAGATTGAAGGCAGGAGGAGAAGCAGATGACAGAGGATGAGATGGTTGGATGGCATCATTGACTCAGTGGACATGAGTTTGAGTAAACTCCAGGAGTTGGTGATGGACAGGGAGGCCCGGCACGCTGCAGTCCATGAGGTTGCAAAGAGTCGGACATGACTAAGGGACTGAACTCAAACTGCCAAGAGCTAAGGGATAAATAAGTCACTGTGTTATATACTGAGATGCATATAAAAGATTTCTTAACCCACTGTGCATAGATTTTGACATTATCTAGTCTTAGACCTTCTTATAAGAAAAATACTGTGACTTTCTTCTGTTTAAGGTTCTCAAAGATGACTAGATTGTCTTGTGTATCTTACTCCACTCAGCAACTGGTCCTGATCAGAATTTATTTAAAAGAACAAGAGTTCTGTGTATGAGTAGAACAAAAAATGTCCCATCATTTTAAGTAGAGGAAAAAGGCACAGGAATTTATATGGGCAATTGGATGCCCTTTTTCTCAAGTGACAACTTGGATTGTTAAGAGAAGATCAAGAGAAAGATATACTATTGACCAATTTGTGCCAGTGATAAAATGAAGTTGACATTCCCTTGAATGCATTATTTTATCCAACAAATTTCAAACCAAACCCAGAGGACTGCTAGCTTTGATTCAGAAGAAACCCTTGCACAAAACAATTTTTTCATTTTAGTGTCCCTGTGAGCAGATGGTTTATCCCTATAATCTCTCCTCAACCCCAGAATCTTTTTTCTAATTTTGTTGTATATGCCCATGTACCTATTTTTATTATTCAAGACAGTATGTTAATTCTAGATGAAATATTATAATCTACTATGTAGAATGCAAAAGATGAAAAAAAAAGTCTATAGCTATCAAAGCATTACTAATATCTACTGGGAATGTAAGACCTGTGAAGACTTTCACATCTACAAGTTATGAACTATATATACTTTTACAGACTTCATTGATGAAAATCCTGATTAATTGGAAACTTTGTTATAACATTTCACTTACAGTAGTAGATAATGTTGATTTTGACAAGCCCCTAGTTCATTCTTCTTAAAATATGATTTTAGACAACATTTGTGTTCTTGACTCCCTTATGAACTTATTAGGTCAGTTCAGACACAAACCCTCAAATTTACTACTATGTAATTCATTTCTTCCCTTCCCCTATCCTTGGCTCCTGCATTATTAATTCTGACTTTGTGAATGTATGGTGGAAAAAAACTCAGAATTGGAAGTCCAGAAGCCTGTTTTCTAGTTCCATTTCCACTGAACCCATTTTCTACTTTCATTTGCTTTTTCTCTCTGTTAATACTTTCCAAATTGACTTTTACAAAATGTCATGGCCCCACCCAAGTTTACATTCCAGGACCTGGGAATATGGAAGAGATAAAAGGAGTGAAAGGAAGAGACCAGCAGCTTTGGTTATCAATTGGAATACATAGCAAAGAACCACTTCCCAGTGAGAAAAATATTTCCTTAGTCATCCATAGACTTGCGTTGAATGATCCCTCTGCTCACTTCCTACCCCAAAGTTCTATGAAAATGTCAATATATCAAAACCAAAGAAGCTAATAAACTTTTTGAGTTAAGTTTTCTTTTAAATACAGAAATGCAATTTGCATTTTTATTTTTGGAATGGTATCAAAGGAGACTGGAGGAAGAGAATAGATCCTAGGATCATAGAATGTGTAGTCTTAATCAGCACTCAAATGGTGGTTAACTGTCTGCAAGATTAAAGCTCTCTTTAAATTGGGATTTTTTTGTGTTATTTCAGACTTTTTGGCATGGTTATGTTTGCTTTTATGACATTTATGAGGTAAACAGTTTTATTCATTGCCCCCTAAAATAACTGTACCCCATAGTAAACAAATAACTTTTTCCCTCTAGCCTGTTTTGCATAAGTATTATGGTTCTACAAGCATTCTTGATCGAAATTATTGCTACACCACTGCTATTCCCATTCAGTTCAGTTCAGTTCAGTCGCTCAGTCATGTCTGACTCTTTGCGACCCCATGAATCTCAGCATGCCAGGCCTCCCTGTCCATCACCAACTCCCAGAGTTTACCCAAACTCACGTCCATCGAGTCCGTGATGCCATCCAGCCATCTCATCCTCTGTCGTCCCCTTCTCCTCCTGCCCCCAATCCTTCCCAGCATCAGAGTCAATGCTACTGCTAAGTCACTTCAGTCCTGTCTGACTTTGTGTGACCCCACAGACGGCAGCCCACCAGGCTCCCTCGTCCCTGGGATTCTCCAGGCAAGAACACTGGAGTGGGACAATAGGCAGTGGTAAAATTCTGGTTTCCATCCAACAGAAACATAGTAGCATGATCATATTTCAAATCTGATCTGTAAGTTTACAGGATACAAAAGTATACAAGGAGATGTGCTCTCAGAACTCTCTTTAAAGACGCTGCTTCAAGGAGCACAGTTGAATCACAGCTTTCAGCTACAGCTCATTTGTATTTCCTGGGGATAATGCTAGTGAATGATAAAGGGAGAGGAATAAAAGGAGCAGGCTGAGCCTTCAGACTATGATACAGGTATGACACTCAGGAAAGGAGATGAGGAGGAAGGATGATTGAGTAGGAAGCGCCTCGGTGAATGGATAGAACTTTACACTTCATTCAGTATGAAGCCACACTTCTCTGGGCTGCTCCCAGCCAATGACTGAGCATAACAAGACCACTGGTCCCAGCCCACTTATTCCTGAAGTGAAAACATTGGCAACATCGGCGCAGGAACTCCACAGCATTGCACACAAACAACAAAGGTAGACAGTCGGTTCCAGTGTCTTTCCTCAATGAAAACACGGAGAGGAAAGATTAATGTTCATTTATTCATCCATTCATTTAATCAATAAACATTTACTGGAGCGCTTCTACAGGCCAGGCACCAAAATTGAATACTATATTAGAATAACACTATTTCAGTCACTGTCTAAATCTTAAATATGTTAGTTCCTGAGCCTCTTGTGATTTTGTAAATGCCTAGGTACTGTCCCCAGAGAAATGTCACATGCATATGTGCATGTAAGGAAATTCTGCATAATATGAGAGGTTTTGTGAACATAATTGAGTTCCTTTCATGAACAGCTTGAGTTCCTGCCTTTTTCCTGAATTCATCAGCTCATATGATAGTCCTGTTATAGTAACTAGATTTCCACCACGTTCTTCCACACCAAAGTTTCTGCTTTTGATTACTTTTCTACAATCTAGTTTTTCTCTGTTTGTTTTTATTTCTTTTCTTGGGGATTAGAGTCCAGTCTCTGAAATAGAGGTTGCCTTCTCCTGAATTGCAGCATTGTTTTCTGAGATTTCCCTCCATGACTGACAAATATTATTTTTGACCTGCATAGTTCCAGTAACTTGCTAACTCATGCCCTTGTCCCCAGTACCTCCCCATTCCACTCAGTCACATTCTGATGTCAGTGTACACCTTTGAAGCACAGATTTGGTCATGTCCTTCCTTGACTGCAGCAGGAAAATACACAGTGCTTTACACACAAAAGATTTATTTCAAATTCTATTCCCATACAATTCCCCTACATGAAATCCATGCCTAGAGAAACTCCAATCTTTGCTTGTCATTGGAAACAAGGTTCGTTGTCTTATCTCAATGCTTTTTCTCACCTAAATGTCCTTCTGTCACATTTTATGCTAATCTCTGCCCATATGTCAAAGCCTAAATCAAATGTCTAGTCCTTTATAACATTACATGGAAGACAAATCATTATTACGATGAAAATCAAATTGGTTATGTGGGAATGGAAAGCACAGAATTAATGTAAAAATTATTTTAAAAGTGGAAGTAACCATAATTAGTTCCTTATTTTGAACATGAAGATTACTTTTAAATACCAGCCTCTTCAGGCTGCTGTGGCCATCTTTAGACAGTGTATTAAAAACCAGAGACATTACTTTGCCAACAAAGGTCTGTATAGTCAAAGCTGTGGCTTTTCCAGTAGTTGTGTATGGATGTGAGTGTTGGACTATAAAGAAGGTTAAGCACCGAAGAATTGATGTTTTCAAACTGTGGTGCTGAAGACTCTTGAGTTCCTTGGATAGCCAAGAGATGAAACCATTCAATCCTGAAAGAAATCAACCCTGTATATTCATTGGAAGGACTGGTGCTGAAGCTCCAATACTTTGGCCACCTGATGTGAAGAGCTGACTCATTAGAAAAGACCCTGATGCTGGGAAAGATTGAGGGCAAGAGGAGAAGAGGGTGACAGAGGATTCGATGGTTGGATGGCATCACTGACTCAATGCACACGAGTTTGAGCAAGCTCCCAGAGCTAGTGAAGTACAGGGAAGCCTAGCATGGTGCATTCCACAGGGTTACAAAGAGTTGGACATGACTTAGTACCTGAACAACAACAAAAATAAACCACCATTATTTAGGACCTGCACTGAATCCAGCTCAGTGTACAAATCCAAAAAAAAAGATGCTTTAAAACTATTCAAGACCTCAAAGCTTTTAGAGTAAAGTTAACATTTGAATGTAGGTTTGCCTAATAGCTTATAACATGGCCTTAACCATGAGTAAATGACTTGGAACTTTGCAGCTTAAGGGGACTGTTTGTTTTTTGAATGAAAGAAAATATAAGAATTTCATCTTTGAAACATTAATTTTGAACATTTAAATAATGTCTAAAAGGAGACATCCACCAGTTAATTGCAAATGTGGTGACAGAACTCAGGAAAGAAATCATTAATATAAATATTGATTTAAGAGTCATTTATATGATGGCAAGAGACAAAGTCCTATGAGTAAATGCATCACCAAATGAGAGAACATGTACAGAAAAGAGAAGGAAACCCAAAGCCAATATTGTAGAAAACATTCCATGAATGATAATGAGAAATAAATCAAAAGAGAGAATCCAGGAGAATTTCAATAAATAACACAGCATCCAATAGTATCACAATGGAAAATGGAAAATAAACTGGTGGTGACTTAGCGTGCATGCACACACTATTTTTAGGAGATCCCTGAACAAGAAGTCAAAACACAGAAAATGGAAAGAGTTCAAGGAGCAATTCATGTTGATGTTTTTCACTTTATCAAAGAAGGGAGCTGGCTCTTGGTCTGGATTGTTTATAGAAAAACTCTTCTAAGTGTTTTTAAGCAGTATTTACTCCTCTAAGAATATATTCCCCATTCTGAGGGGCTTTCCGGGTATTGTGATCTATCTAAGTCCTTATAACTGCCCTACATGCTCACTGAGTCAAACAGCACATTTTTTTCTTTTTGACAATTGTTCTTTTTCAGTTGAATGGTAGAATTCTGAAGACATCACCACTTAGTTTCCAAATGACAGTTATTCAACTGAAAATGTTGACCATCCACTGTAATTTGGTGATTGCAGTGTTCAGAGTCCATTGTGATTACATATTACACTAGACTGTAAAGTTTCTCAGGATAGAGTCAATGTAATATTATCTCAATACCCATTGACTAGGACACCCCTCAAAATACAAACACATACACACACACTCATTGCCTCTAGTACCAAATATAACACATATAGTAGGCATTCAAAAGGGGTTGTTGAATAAATTAATAAATGAATAAAAGAGAAGATAAATGAGCAAATACCTTGGTAAGTGAAAGAAAGCAGATACATGCATTTGTAGAGACATAAACAAAAATGAATAGAAATTCTATTCCATGTAGCAAGGTTATATAATTTATACATAGGCTGTGTGTGTGTGTGTATGTGTGTGTGTGTGCGCGTGCACGCGTTCAGTCGCTTAGTACTATCTAACTCTTGCAACCTCCTGGACTATAGCCTGCCAGGATCCTCTGTCCATAGTTTTCCAGGCAAGAATTTGGAATGGATTGCTATTTCCTTTTCCAGGGAATCTTCCCTATTCAGGAGTAGAACCCATGCTTACTGCACTGGCAGGTGGATTCTTTACCACCAAGCCACCTAGGGAGCTTGTACATAGGCTAAAAGGTACAAAAATTAAAAAAAAAAAACTTTTTAAAGATAAGTCCTTTACAATGACACAAGCTACCTTATATGGTATATTAAGTGTTCAAGTAAAATTTTGATAGTTGACAAAGAGATAGCAAAGTTTAGTTTTTCCTTATGAAATACTTAAACTATCTCTGAAGTACAAAATGTAGCATTACATTTTGAAAAGTAGTGTTTCAACAGATACAAAAATGTAGAACAAGCAGTTTGGTTAATGTTCTTATCTATGTTGTATCTTTTAGATAATAGCTTTTGCACTTTTGCATTTATGAGAATGTCTGTTTCATTAAAAAAAATAATTGAATACTATCGGTCAGAAAAGTTAGGTTAGGCTGTGGTAATCAACCCTAGACCTCAATTGTCTAAAACAAGAACGTTTATCTCTCAGTTAGTTTATAGGTCCATTTTGGCTCCGCTATGCTGGCCTCTAACTAGAGATCTGGGCTGATGAAATCTATCATCCAGTACATCACTCATTTCCATTACAGGCAAAAGTGCACAGAGCAAATCATTTGCAGCTCTAAAAGAACTTCCCAAGAAGTGACATACCTTACTTCCCTCAGATGGCACTGGTCAAAACAAGAGTCACCTCATGAGGCACAAGTGAACAAATTACCAGAAAATATAGTCTAACAGTGAGGTTTTTTTGTTTGTTTTAATTCACTTATTCTCCCTGAAACAGCCTCACCATATATATGACGTGTGTGTGTGTGTGTGTGTGTGTGTGTGTGTGTGTGTTACAAACTTTCAAAGTTAGAATGCAGAATTTACAAATCTAAGACTTCAAATCTCAGGACCAAGTATTCATACACAGCTTACCATATGCCAGGCTCAGCACAAAGCACGTAAGATGAAAGGCTAGGTAACCAAACCACAGCCCTTGCCTTTGAAGAATACTTGCACCAATGGAGGAGATAAATAAATAAATATATTCATAATGAAAGATGTGCTTGCTGTTGTAGCAGAGAAATTGATTCCACATGGAAGGGTCAAAGAAGACTACATTGATACTTGAGGAATATTTAAATGGGCAAATGGGAATTGGTCAAATGAAAAACGGCAGATGAGATGAAGCGAGGTGGATTGGCATTCCTATCAAAGGGAATGGTATTTGGAAAGATATGGGGATATTCCGATGCATTTTATCCCATTGAGACAAAACGTCTTTAATTGTGATTATGAATGGAGCTCCAAAGAAGGTAGCCCAAGATGAATCCAAAGACAGACCAAAGCAAGATATGAGTGTCTTAAAGCATTACATAATGTGTCTTGATGATCGTTTTCAAAGTGTTCCATGTTGTTCCTTATGAACATCAATGATGTCTACTTCTTAAAGATAAAACTATAAAAGTACTTTATAATGCATTTAAAAATCTTATAATCATCATTATGGCTGATATATAATACTTTTGAGATACTGCCAAAACATGTGAAAATTTAAAATAGGCTATATTTATGCACCACATAAAAAATTTAAAATACAAGCTGTTTTCCTTAAACAAAGAGATCTTATTTTACTTAAACACAAAGACCACAAAGATTAAGGGGAAATATATATATATATATATATATATATAAACAATGAATTAAATGCTTAAATTCCATACTGTTAAAGTCCAAAGGGAAAGTCTGCCAGGACCAAACTAAGATGACTCTGAGTTGTACAAGTAAGCCTTTATGTTACTGGGACCCAAAAATCTCCACCAGGATTTTACAAAGTAGAAACTAAATCTGAAACTAAACCCCAAGTCAAAATCATTCTTTTCTGGAGTCACCAAATTCCACATCCTCTGAACACATTCACTGCTGAGTTAATATTAAGTCTAGCCCTGTTTTGGTTGCTAAGGCTGTTCAGTCTGGTTCCTAAAATATTAACCACAATCTTTAAAATGAAATAGCTAAATATAACTGAAAATGCTAAAAATAACTGTTGCAACTGCTTCAGTTGCAACTGAACTATATTAATAGTCCATTCTACTAATAAAACCCAAAACAGATATGATAAACTTTTAAAATAACAGAAAATTTGAGAGAAATCCTGGATGATATTGGTCAGTAATGGGGACAGTATATAAAGACTTTGTAACAGCGATCTCCAAGTTAAAATGGCTCTTAAATATTGCCCCTGGTACTTGTCCTGGAAATTAATTTTTATTTTACAATTTAATATTAACTAAAAAGAAGAAGAAAAACAAATTTCATCATAAGCCTAAACTAGAGCCATATTAACTTCCATTAAGAAGCAGAATTATGGAATATTAGATATGTGGTATGTAATATTTGGATATTCAGGTCTTTAGAAATGCATATAAAGAACCTTTCAAAGAGTCAAAACAACACCCTATATAAGGGTTTTTGTTGTTCAGTCACTAAAGTTGTATTCCACTCTTTTGTGACCCCACTGACTGTAGCCCGCCAGGTTCCTCTGTCCACCGGATTTCCCAGTGATTCTTAGGTCCAAGAATACTGGAGCAGGTCGCCATGTCCTCCTCCAAGGGATTTTTCTGGGGGCAATGAACCTGCGTCTCCTGCACTGGCAGGCGAATTCTTTACCAGTGGCCACCAGGGAAGCCCCAGGGCAAATAAAAATTCTTTCTTATGTTTTTTCTACAAAGACTTAGAATATTTCTTTTATGAGAAACGAATCCTTCAACAATCATCTCCTATATGGCAATCAAACTTTCTTCTATTGAAAAAGCTCTAATTTGAGTGACATGGGGAATAAACTGCCAGAATTTGGCTTCCTAGACAGAAAGTATGAGCTTAGCATGACAGGCACAGAATCAGACAGCTTAGGCTGCCATAACAAAATACCACAGACTACACAATTTAAACGATGAAACTATTTTCTCACAGTTATGGAGGTTAGAAACCTCAGCTCAAGGTGCAGTCATGTTTGGCTTCTGGTGAGAGCACTCTTATTTTCTTGCTTTATCTTCTGGCCTTATCCTCACATGGCCTTTCTTCTGTGGTACATGGACAGAACTCTGGTTCCTCTTCCTCTTCTTATAAGGGCACCATTCCCATCAGATTAAATTCCCACCATTCTAACCTCATTCAGTTAAATTTAATTACCTCCTATGAGTTTTGCTGCTGGCTCAGTTGGTAAAGAATCTGCCTATAATGCAGTAGATGTGAGTTCGATCCCTGGGTGGGGAAGATCCCTTGGAAAAGGAAATAGCAACTCACTCCAGTATTCTTGTCTGGGAAATCCCATGGACTGAGGAGCCTGGCAGGCTACAGTCCTTGGGGTTGCAAGAGTTGGACGTAACTGAGTGACCGAACCACCACCATCCACTACCTGATGGGCCTTTCCTCCAAATGTAGTCACCTTGGTGGTTAGGAATTCAATATATGAAGTGACACAATTCAGGGCATACAAGTTCTTACTTACAAATATTTTAAAACCTTCTATGATATTCATACTCCTTTAGGCAAAAGCTACTCAAACCCTGGCAATGTTAACACCAGTTGGCAGAAATTTCCTACAAAAAGAAAACCTTGAGACAGGTGAGGAAGTAAGAAATATTACCTTTCTACCTTCGTGGTGAATCCAAAAGCTCCACCCACTGTGTCACCGAACACTTTAAATGCAATAATACATACCACCAAGATCTCCATGCCTTTCTAGCCCGCTTGGCACTAGTGATAAGGAACCCGCCTGCCAACGCAGAAGACATGAGACACGAGCATGATCCCCAGCTTGGGAAAACCCCACAGAGAAGGCAATGATGCCCACTCCAGCATTCTTGACTGCAGAATCCCATGGGTAGAGGAGCCTAGCAGGCTGCTGTCCATTGGATCACAAAGAGTCAGACACAAATGAAATGACTTAGCATGCATGCACACTATAGTTTGGGTCTTAAATACCCATCTGAGAAGTTTGACTAATGAGACTGCATTCTAGTTAAACAAAAGAGATATTGTTTGAGATAGCAAAGTAAAACCCTATCAGAACTCAATAAATAGGGATGGAAATTTAAACAGATAAAATGCAGAGTCATGTTACAGCAAGGTTAATCAATAAATCTTTCAGCAATAAATCTTTGCAGCTTCCTGACTGGAAGTTTAGGGTGCCAAGAGTCAATACGCAGTCGTTTAATTTCTGAATTTTGAATATTGGTAGGTGCATTATCACCACATTTTACTGTATTTCATTTTAGTTATCAATTAAATGATAAAGGGTTGGTAAAGTGTGCTTTGAAATTAATCTTTGTTTAGCATGAATTCCATAGAAATATAGAATTCACTTTCCTTTCTGGTGAAACCTTTAAGACCACATATTTTTCAGACTGTGCCCTGCCCTTGTCCTGAAGTCTAAAGGTAGAATGCAGTGACAAGAGTGGAGATGTCAATAAAGGAGCGGCAAGAAAGAGTTGGTTTCAGGGTAACATCAGGCGACATGAGAGGATGTTGGCTAAAAGCTCATCATTGAGGCTACATCTGCTTTCAAATTCCTTTTTTCCCAGTTCCTTGTTGAGTCATTATTTTGAACAAGGCATTCATTTTTTCTGAAAGCCCAAATTTCCTTATCTGAAATCAAATAAAAACACCTACCCGCCTCATAGGGTCATCCTCAAGATTAAATGCCATAATATTTGTAAGTACACAGCATCATGCCTTGTGTATCCCACAGATCCAAATGGTAGAAATTATTTTAGTATTAATGCCACTAGCCATGATGCTGGCAAAAGGGAGATTTCTCATTATGAAAAGTTTGATGTTATAGAATAGTTGTAAATTAATGTTCAAATTCAAGGACAAGCCTATAAAGATCTTTAGACAAGTTTCTGCTTAACCTAAAATGTCACTTGCCATTTGGTCAGATGTACTAATTCTATTAAGCTGTATTATTCAAGGTTATTCATTAGAGGTCTAACTCCACTCAGCCATTAGAATGAGAATGAGATCAGAAGACTACAATTTTCCCAGCATTTTGCTTCCAATAAAGAAGCAAGTTCTCACAACAATTCTCACTTCCCATATGGCACAGAGGGCACAGAAGCTCAGAGAGGTTAAGTGAATTGTTCAAATTATCCCAGATCCTAAGTATATATGCTAAACTTTAGATGACATATTGACAAAGATCACTAATAAGTATATTCTTGCTTGCATGCATGCTCAGTTGTGTCCAACTTTTTGCAATCCCATGGACTGTAGCCATACTCCACCCCTCTCACCCCACTCCCACACCCCCCACAGCCCCACCCAGGCTCCTCTGTCTATGGAATTTTCCAGGCAACAATACTGGAGTGGGTTGCCATTTCCTTCCAGAGGATATTCCCTCCCACGGGATCAAACCCGCATCTCCTGTGTCTCCTGCTTTGGCAGGCAGATTCTTTACTACTGCACTACCTGGAAAGCCCATATTCTAAGTTAGGTGTTGGCAAACTTTTTAGAAAGAACCAGATATCTTAGGCTTTGCAAGTCAATAGGTCTCTGCCTCAAGGATATACCTCTGCCCCATAGAAGCAGCTACTGATGAAAGGTAAAATAGTGAACATTATTGTGCTCCAATAAAACTTTATTTATAAACATGAACAAACAGTAGGTCAGGTTTCATTCACAGGTTGTAGATTGCTGACACCTCTTCTGGTTAATAATTATAGTTTAAATTTAACAGGACACGTAATCATTTAAGAAAATCACATCCTTTTTGTGTCTCCCAAACAGAATGCCTTGAATCCTAATGGCCTAAGTCATAGGAAAAGTTCTGTCCCATTAATCATTAAAAAATGTGCCTCATTCTACATTATTAAGCTAAGATACATATTTAGTCACTCAAATATATTTTAGATAGATTGTCATGGTAGTCACTTAAGATATATTCAATGAACAAATAAATGAATAACCAAATAAAAAGCCTCTTGGTTGATATTGAAGAAGAACATCTGATCATAACCTGCCTCTTATCTAGATAAATTTGTCAGATATTTATTAGATGCTTCCTATATGCCAAGTGCTCCACTGTGAATTGAGTTGTACAGAAGAATAAGACATTATTTTTCCTTTTCAAGGATCTCACGTTTATGAGGCAAATAAAAGTAAATGAGCATATAAGTATTGCATTTGTGAAAATTGTGTTGACTCAGGATACTCAGATGTAGATTATTCCAGGGCTAATCCTCAAATTCAATTTCTTACAATGCCAATCAATATTGTACTACTGTTCAAGAAGTGCAAGAATCTACCTTTCACACCAAAAAATCAAATTATGTCTATACTTAGCCTGAACTGAACTGATTTGAGGAGGATTGAAAACTAGAAATAGTGTTTCTTATTGGATTTGGATTTTTTTTCTTGTCATTTCCTTGTTTTATCTTTAAAAGAAACAGTCCTCTCAAGCTTCATATTTATTCTTTGACCAAATATTATTTTAGAAATTATATACATTCCTGCCTTTATAGCTTATATTCTTTATTCCTTATTTGTGTGCTTAACTGGTTTTCTCCAAATGCCTTTTCTGAATTTTTCTTTAACTACAACCACAATACAGAGTAGAGCATAAGTTTAGGTTTTATCTTTATTTTTAAATGCATGAGGCTTCATGAAAACTGCCAGTATTAAGCTGATGACAATTTGAGGAAGATGAATCAAGTGCCAAAATATCTGGGAGAAAATATCAATACATAAAAACAGACAAAGAATGTCTGAAATTATCATGGCATAGCTTCGAAAGACAAGATATTAAGAAAGGTTTGGAACGTAGTCATATAATCTGGATGAGATAAGTGGGCTTCATTTGTCACAATCCCGGGATATGAGTCTTTCAGATCATTGTGAATGATGTTTTGTGTGCTATAATAGAACTAAAAAATGTGGAAGCATTTGATTTAATGCATAGACATCAGTTTTGTCTGCCAAATCCCAAGGAAGACATCTATAAGCCCATCAATCAACATTAGGATCTCTGTGTTGAGCAAATGACATCCAAATCATAAAGCCATTGTCATTTAAAATGCATTTTTAAATCACTGCTCCACTACCGTTTATAATGGGTATATTTTTAACTCCAATAATTAATCAACTCTGACACATTTCCTTTCTTTTTATTCCTGTCCTCTTCTGACATCCTTCTTTTAAAAGAAGCCATTTTTAATTTCCTGTATGTAGAAAACCAGCCAAAATAGTCAGGTTTCTAGGTTTCATCAATGAAGGGGCTTTGGAGGTTTATAAGTTAAGAAAGTTGAAAATCAGTTTTCAGTTTAGATAGCATCTTGACATACATGTGCCATGAGCAGAATGACATCTCCACTGGGAATACAAATTCATTGCTCCTGATGATTGCAGAAAGATATTGCTTGAAAATGATGTACCTCAAGCACACAGTCGTATCACATTTCTCCACCTCTTTGAGAACCAGTTCATCAGATAATTTCTCTTAAAGAGATTCCAGTACTGTAATTTGCCTCTGCTTTAATCAACAGTGAGATAATATAGAAGCCGCATTAAATGATTCAGAATGATTTAGTCAGCAGGAAACCCATTAGTCTAACCATATTTTCCCATACTTTTCAGCACCATGTCCTGTCATCTGGAAATAATAGGTACCATAAAAGCAAATTCTGAAGGCTTAAAAAAAATTGCTAGGATAGAGCACACAGTGTTTATTTGGAGGTTGATATTACCACAAATTAATCAAAATGAGAATTTTTTCCAGTATATTTGATTCGATTTCCGTATGAAAGAATGTTAAGATGCTACAGTTAAGCATGATATATTTACATATTTATTTTCATCAGATTGGAATATGCCAGATGTGCAAACGTAGAATCATACTAATATAGATGTTTTCATTTCTAGTAAATCAGTGTGTAAACTAAAAAAAAAAAAAAGGTGGGGAGAGGAAGAATAAGGAAATGGCAGCTTGAAGAGATGACTAGTGCATATTGAAACATTTTGAATCAGTAGTCTATATAAAGATTTATTTTTTATATTTTTCATTTTTTGTTAATTATTTATAAGCTACCAAGTTTTCAAGATGCCTTGAATGTATAAGAAATAGTCATTAAAATCATGATTGCTAAAATTTAATGAATGTACTTGTGGGGGGAGTGGAGAGGGAGAGTAAAAATGGCAAAATTTAATATTTGATCATCCTTTAGCTTTGCGTACCTCCTGGAGTTCCTCACAGTTTGTGGGTTCTCAATGAATACTGATAGATAATAATCTTACTTTTTAAAAATTCAGATTTCCCCTGAACATTCTCTAGTCCTTAGAGTGTATCGTGTAACAGTCTAAGTTGCAATGAGGCTATATTGTAACCAGCAGAAAGAAGACTTGGGAGAAATAAGGTTTCTAATGATAGGGTTATGACAATAGCTGAATTGAGCTCAATTCTTTAATTGAATGAAAATTTCTAGTTATCATTTTGCAGAAGAAGAGACTGGTAACATTACAGTGGTGAGCTGAAAATGCTAAACCTTAATGAGACTCCTGAGTTCTTACTCCAGACTTCAAAGTTTGCCAGGTCTTTCAAGGTAAAAGTAAGGAGGATGGTTATTAAGTAATAACAAATTCCTATAGAGTTTGAATTTAATATTACAAAGCAGATAATCCAGAAAGTGAAAGCTGCTCAGTCGTGTTTGACTCTTTGTGACCCCATGGACTAAATAGTTCATGGAACTCTCCAGGCCAGAATACTGGTGTGGGTTGGCATGCCCTCCTCCAGGGGATCTTCCCAACCCTGGATTGAACCCAGGTCTCCCGCATTGCAGGTGGATTCTTTACCAGTTGAACCACAAAATAGTCTTAACCAGTCTATTTGATTGCTATTTTTATGAAAATACACTCAGTGAAGCTACATGGAATATTCCAGTGGAGTCACCAAACTGCAACAGCTAAGACTCAGTTTCCATTTCCCATCTGCCTCCTAAATTCACTGTAAGGATTAAATGAACTGACGAAAGAAAAGTGGTCCACACAGTGCTTGGTCCTCAGTAAATATAAACTGTGAAAAGTCCTTGTACTCATAGAGGTGATAGTTAAAAGAAAAAGGAAAACAAATAAATCTATAAGAGGAAAAAACAGCCTGTCTTTCTGATCTATTAAAAATAAGGGTCATAATTTTATAACATTTATTACATGTAAGCAGTAAGTATGCCGAGATGTTAACTCACATAATAGTCTTCACAGCCTGATGACACAGATACTGTCTTTATTCCTTTATTTTATGGATGAAAGAAACTTAAGCACAGGGAGGTTGTGTAGCTTATCCAAACGTACAGAGCTGGTGAGTATCAGAATTCAGATTTTTAACCCAAGCAGGTTGACACCATGGCCTAACACTTAGAGAACAGGCTCCCCAGCTTTCCATTTGCATTATGGTTATTAGTGAAACTATTGCCATCTAATATTTTATAAATACAAGTGGTTTTCAAAATAGCTTCTTGTGGTGTCCTAGCAATTATGAGGCCAAAAATCACAAGGATCACTTTCCTTTTTATATCCAAGCCTAAAGCAGAGCAGTTTAGGCTAAGTTTGTACTAATTTGGCTTCATTATCTCTTCTGAGAATAAGTAAAAAGATTTGGACTATGAACAGGGAAGATATCTGTCTTCATGGGAACAAAGCTTCCATACCAATAAAAATGATAAAGAATGAAATGTTTTGTTTCAACATCTTTATTTGATTAAAGTACTTAAGCCCCAAATGTATGATTCCAGGATTATCTGGGACCCTATCATTCTTCATGATGTGAAAGATGACTTAGTTTGGTTTTAAAGTACCCAAGGAGACAAATTCGGGGGAGGAGGGGTGAAGGGCGGGGGGGAGAGGATAGGATGAAAGGGAAAAAATCCCAAAAGCTTTCCAAAAATATTCTACCCACACTACAGTTTTAGACAACAATGTCAGAGGGAAAACATTTAACACCCTCTTTCTTTAAAGTTGGATTTGTTTAACTGGCCAGGGCTTAAGAAAATGTTATGTTTACTCTGTGGGAATATTTGTGAAGACTGAATTTAACTTGGCTACTATGAAAGTTGTTTTTGTTGTTTGGATTTCTTTAATGTTAGTGTTTGGGATGACTTTGTTTTCTTTGGGGTGGAGGAAGCAACTTTTCATACAATTTAGTGGTTACTTGAAACCACCTCCATTGGACTCTCAAGCATTCCACATCCTATATATAATATATATTTCAGCTAGGTTTGTTTTCTCAAAATCCAAGAATGACTGCATTAATGTTGCTCCATTTCAGAAAGATTAAAACCACAGGGGGGATAATTCGAGATGATGCCAAACTACAGGGGTTTCCTAAGCAGACTGCATATCATTTCACCTCTCTCTTCTGTCTTCCATCCTGTATCTTGAGGCCTCAGTGTAAAAGCCACCTTATTCTAATTCAGCCTGTGCCTGAGAAAGGAGGCTAGGCAATTTTACCTCTAATGAATCCAAAGTTTGAAGCTCCTTCCTCCACCTCTCTATCTCCTCCCATCCTGACCCTTTCTCTCCCAGTGTGGTCTCAGGCATTTCTTTGTCCCTTTCATTTTCAAGAACATTCTGAAACTTTGTTGTTGTTGTTCAATTGCTAAGTTGTGTCCGACTCTTTGCGATGCCATGGACTGCAGCACACCAGGCCTCCCTGTCCCTCACCATTTCCCAGATGTTAGCTCTAATCCAGACTTCTACACAGGTAACACAAGAGAGTTTGATTATAGACTTTCTTTACTATGTGGCACATGGGAGAGTTACCAAGAGAGGTTTAATGACAGTTTCAGCATTTTTAAGATTTAATTATGGGTCATTCTTTTTCTCAATTTAGTCTATCAGAGGCAGTTTGGTATAAAATATCCTATAGAAAAACTATGAATGTAGAATTTGTGTCTCAATCCAATTCAAAAACGCAAAACTGGCCTGGAGTGTGGTATATTCAGGACAGTCCCAGACTTCCCTCTCCTCCTGTCTTCTTTTCTGCTCCAGTCTCTCCTATTGGACAGTAACAACTAAAACCCAGAGGTCAAGGGAGTCCTGCCTTACAGTCTGGCCAGGCCAGGCTCCCAGAGCACAAGTGCACTGGGGAACAGGTCTGCAGGGGCAAACAGGACCGATATTAAAAAGTTTAAAAGTCGATAGTAATGATGATAGATATTTTGACAGATAGATAAAAGTGGTTTATTTGAACACTATTGAATTCAAATATGCTAAAACTCTTGCATATATACACTGCTACTGCTACTGCTACTGCTAAGTCACTTCAGTCGTGTCCGACTCTGTGCAACCCCATAGACGGCAGCCCACCAGGCTTCACCGTCCCTGGGACTCTCCAGGCAAGAACACTGGAGTGGGTTGCCATTGCCTTCTCCAATGCATGAAAGTGAAAAGTGAAAGTGAAGTCGCTCAGTCGTGTCTGACTCCTAGCGACCCATGGCCTGCAGCCTACCAGGCCCCTCCATCCATGGGGTTTTCCAGGCAAGAGTACTGGAGTGGGGTGCCATTGCCTTCTCCGATATATACACTACTATGTATAAAATAGATAACTAATGAGAACCTGTTGAATAGCACCACAGAACTCTATTCAGTACTCTGTGGTGATCTAAATGGGAATGAAACTTAAAAAGGAGGGGATATATGTATACACATAACTGGTTCACTTTGTTGTACAGCAGAAACTAACACAACATTGTAAAGCAACTGTACTCCAATAAAAATTAATAATGTAAGGACTCCAAAAACCCTTTCCATCAAATTCACACTAGGTTAAAGTCTGAAAGTCTCTCTCACCCATCAAATTTCAACTGAAAATTAAGTTGAAACTGATAAGTAACACCTCTATGAATAAAAATATTTATTACCCCAACTATTGCTTTCTTTCAAAATAAATCACTTTATACTTTGAGAGAATAGAGATTGTAATCAGATCTTTCCCATTCTGTCTTTGCCTTGGGATTTTAAAAAGAATCCTGCTACATTTCCACTTCAGACTTAGAATTCAAGACTATAAGATTCTGAGGATTGCAAAATGATCATTTTAGCAATAAAAATGGTTTTGAGCTAGGCTGATTGTTTTTCTAAACTGATCTTAAGTCAGAGGATAAACATTCCCACTCAGTATCTACTATTATTCAAAGTATTTCCATCCTAAGAAATCAAGGAGAAATCCTAAGAAAAGGAAGAAAAGAAAGGAAACCCAGCTGCACTGATCTACCCTGGAGATAGGCATGAATGGTGTTAAAGGCATGAGCTATTTAGCCAAGGAATTGGATGTTTTTCTAGCCTTGATTGACTCACAAGCAGTAAAATGAAATTTGTCAAATACCTCATTACCCCAGGGCTAGAGTTCACTGATAGCTACTATGGGATTCTGACCTGGCAGTGATGCAACATTTCTTCAGAAAGCCAAGAGAAACCCCATCCTCAAGATGAAGCAAGGGTTTGAACAGTTTTTCACTGCCAGAGAAGAAATATGAACAGAGAAATAGGAGCAGTAACAGCTTTGCTTGGATGTCCATGAAAAGAAGAGTAAATTCTTCAGGGTCCACACATAACCTTTTTGTTGTTGAGTTGCTGTCATGTCTGACTGTTTTGCGACCCCATGCACTGTAACCCACCAGGCTTCTATGTCTATGAGATTTTCCAGGCAAGAATACTACAGCACATTACCATTTCCTTCTCCAGGGGATTATCCTGACCCAGGGATTGAACCTGTGTCTCCTGCCCCTGTCTCCGGCATTGTAGGCAGATTCTTTACCACTGAGCCACCAGGGAAGCCCATAACCATTACCATAGCCATAGGTCATGCATAACCTGCTTGGCATCAAATAACCAAAAATGGCTCAGCTCAAAGCTCTCCATCACAGAGTGTTCCCCTGCAGTTGTCTGCCTGTTGGGAGAGACAGAGAAAAAGGGTTGAAAACACCAATGCTTAAGCAGCTTGTTTGAATCATCCTCTACATCAGGTCCTAAAACTGGTGGATAATTACAGGAAATATCTGGAAAATGATTCTCATTTACAAATGAGAAAGTGCTCCTATTCCCCGCAGCCCACATCAGACAGAGAAGCCAATAAGCACGGTTGCACTGCTATTTGCACACTAGATTTCAGCAATATCCACAATTTTCGATCCCTTTATATTTTTTCCTTTGCAGTATTTGCCCATTGGCTTCATTCTGTCTGAGTAGAGGTCTTCTGACTTATTTCATGGCTCCTATTCCCACAGCCTCCTTCCCTTCCCCTCACCTCATTATCTCTCACCTCGCAGGTATGATGATGGTTTCCAGCCCGTCTCTCCCTGTAGATCCTAAACTATGAGAGAATAGGGACCAGGTTTGAGTGTCCTCTTTTTTCAACAGAGGGGTCTGGCATGGAGTAGACACTTAATAAATATTTATTCAATGCATGAATGAAATTCTCATCCGGCTCTAATTACAGAGTAACCCTCCTAAAGGAATGTTCTCTTTCTTTTTTTTTTTTTTAACATGGGAAATTAAACCAAAACTTTCCCAGGGCGTTTGTACTGACTGTCCTAAGCAGGTTTCAGAAATGTCTGGAAAGTCATCCCTTTCCACATCATTTTACAAAGAGTCTTGCTGCCAGCAGAGTCATAGCAAGTGCGTTCAGAGCTGAGAGACCTTCTTTCAGTGTAGCTGGTGACTGTGCTTTGCTTCTCTACAGGCCTTATCTTTAGCAGAACTCAAGAGTGTTCTGTGGAGACAGCAGTATCTTCTGATGAATATTTAATAAAGGGATTAACATGACTTATGAAGAAAACTCCTGCTAGTGTAAAATTTCCATCAAGAAAATCTCCCAGCCTAGAAGCAGTGGCCAAAGAACATGAGCATCCTTTTGTCAAAAGTCCTCAAATTTAGGAGGAAAAGGAACCAGTCCAGAGTACATTTTTTCCCATTTTTTTTGACTGTCAGAATTTCTTTAACACCTCTGATATTCATTTTCCTCATATGGAAAATGTGTATAATCCAGAATTTATAGTCATTGTAAAAACAAAAGGAAAAAAAAAAAAACCTAATCCCAATGTGTATATGTACACACACATATATCCTATGTGAAAGTGAAAGTCGCTCAGTCCTATCTGACTCTTTGTGACCCAGGTCAGAATACTAGAGTGGGTAACCTTTTCGTTCTTCAGGGGATCTTCCCAATCTGGGATCAAATTGAGGTCTCCCACATTGCAAGCAGATTCTTTACAGCTGAGCCACCAAGGAAGCCCTATATTTACATACTGAGCTATGCTTAGCTCAGTAATGTGCATAAGTATTTATTTATATTATAAATAATATAATTTGTATTAATTGTAAATATTGAATAATTATATTCCCTGGTGGCTCAGAGGTTAATAATTTATTAATATTACTATTGTTACACCGAAATGTTGGAACAATGGACAAAATATTAAAATACCAGGTTGTCACACTCAAGAACTCTATACATAGAGAATTTCAGGGTAAACAGAGCTATCAAATAATAGGAAATGTGTTAAGTAAAATAAAGAATATAGCAAAAAAAATAAGACCTTGCCTAGAAAATCACAGAATACACAAAGTAATAACATTTATTTAAAAAGTGAAAGAAAAGAAAATCAAAGTAATACAAGTAAAAGAGGAATTCTTCATGGACATTTATCTGTATGGAAAATAAATAAGGGTCAACTGAAAAGTACAGCAAAGAAGACACAGATGTATAGAACAGTCTTTTTGACTCTGTGGGAAAGGGAGAGGGTGGAATAATTTGGGAGAATGGCATTGAAACATGTATAATATCATATAAGAAACGAATCGCCAGTCCAGGTTCGATGCATGACACAGGATGCTCGGGGCTGGTGCACTGGGATGACCCAGAAGGATGGTATGGGGAGGGAGGTGGGAGGGGTTTCAAGATTGAGAACACGTGTACACTCGTGGCAGATTCATGTTGATGTATGGCAAAACCAGTACAATATTGTAAAGTAATTAGCCTCCAATTAAAATAAATAAATTTAAATTTTAAAAATGTAAACACTTTAAATAATTTTCTAAACTCTAGCAGATAGACTCTGGAACACATGATTTGTTCCCAGCAGAGGGCCCTATAGGAATCCCAGCAGTGTCACTTGACTTTCAGACACCCTCACTGTGGTCTGGAACATCCAAGGGTTTCACCGTCTATGGCTGAGTCTAATAGCTCACAGACATCTGCCCACTGAGAAGAGGACAGGCTGAAAGTTCACTCAAACTTCCTTCCTTAAATATTATGACCTGGAATGGAGCTGGATACACATAGAAAGTGCACCTTGTTCTAATCTATCTACTCCAAATCTCTGGCCATAAGACAGGAAAACTCAGTCCTGGAGGGAGGGAAAAACCTCAGGTGTGGCCTATTAAAATTTTTCCTTGCTTCCACTCTTTTCTACCAGAGATTGTGACCTGAGGAGGAAAAAATGATGACAAGATAGATAGAAGATAGGTCACTAAACTTTCTGCTGCTGCTGCTAAGTCGCTTCAGTTGTGTCCAACTCTGTGCGACCCCATAGACGGCAGCACACCAGGCTCCCCCGTCCCTGGGATTTTCCAAGCAAGAACACTGGAGTGGGTTGCCATTTCCTTCTCCAATGCATGAAAGGAAAAGTGAAAGTGAAATCCCTCAGTTGTGTCCGACTCTTCACGACCCCATGGACTGCAGCCTACCAGGCTCCTCCATCCATGGGATTTTCCAGGCAAGAGTACTGGAGTGGGTTGCCATTACCTTCTCTGCACCAAACTTTCTACACATCTTCAAATGCCCACAGGGATAGTGTAAAGGAATAGGAAAGAGTTAACCTTGAAGAAACTGTTGGCTTTCGTTGGGACATGATATGAACATACAGGCCTCAGTTATGAAGGACCAACCTAACAATGGACTGAAGAGGATGGAGAAGGACTTTGGGCATTGGGAGGGCAGAAGTTGCTGGAGCACTCATGAGGGGGCCAAGGAAACAGAATAAATTGCAGGTATCCTGCAGCAACCAAGTTCATGCTCATGCAAATGGTAAACTTGGGTAGTGAGATATCCAGGGTGACTGTCATTCTAGGGATGAACTACATCAAACTTTCCTAGGAGCTTTGAAAAGTGAAATTCCTGGTCACAGTCTCAGAGACTTGGTAAATCGACATTGGGGTCCTGGAAACCAAATCCTTAAGACATCTCCAGGTTTCACCTTAGATCTGAAGACACTTGAGGAAGGAGAATATTAGGCAATTCCTGGGGAATCTGATGTCTTTTTAGGAAAATCTAGATAGTGAAGAAGGCTTTCTAAAAGGTGCTGCTGCTGCTAAGTCGCTTCAGTAGTGTCTGACTCTGTGCAACCCCATAGATGGCAGCCCACCAGGCACCCCCATCCCTATCATTCTCCAGGCAAGAACACTGGAGTGCATTGCCATTTCCTTCTCCAATGCATGAAAGTGAAAAGTGAAAGTGAAGTCGCTCAGTCATGTCCGACTCTTCATGACTCCATAGACTGCAGCCTACCAGGCTCCTCCATCCATGGGAGTTTCCAGGCAAGAGTACTGAAGTGGCTTGCCATTAACTTCTCTGTCTAAAAGGTGAGAGAAGACAAACTAGAACAATTTTATCTTGTTATAGTTTGTGTCCATATCAGAGGACCAGCATATTTTCAGTGTTTATGACAGAATTAAGAAGCAAATTAGAACTGTACAAATTAAAATTTCCATAAACAATTACTTAGTTGGTAGCATAATCATATGAAAACTGTGGAGTCAAAATCTGCCGAACTGATGAAATTGCCTAGAGTTTTGTTGTTATTTTGTTTCAATGTTTTTAACAGTTTTAAATAAGCAAGAAATCTTAGAAACCATGAGGGGTTGGGTGAAAAACCACAGAAATAAAGATTAAATGTGGGACATTGGTAAATCATCAATTTGTAATTTTCTAAAATTCCATATATAGTTTCCAGCAAAATAAATGTGTTCTTAATAACTACTTTCCTTTGTGAGTAACAGATACTGAAAAAGTGTTGGGAAAGAAATGAGGGAAAAACAAAGAAGCTATTGATGAATTCTCTCTGGACTCCAACAGTCAACACAATGGAAAGATCAGAATTACAGTAGACCCTCATTGCTTCAGTACACAGTCATAACCTGAATAGAATCTATGCCACACAGCTGAGATTCAACAGAAAGTTAGAATGAATAGACATTTGTACCTCACTGGTATTACAAAGTTGAAAAGTTATAAATAACATCTTTTGGGGAATATAAACCTTATTCTTTATTGTCAACATTTAACATTATAGAATGTAGATAAACTTGAAAAAAAAAAAGTAGCTTTCCACTTAGAAGGAGCCATTTTGTCAGAATTTATAGTAGCCAAAGATGTTTGCATCTGAGACTGAAGATGTTCTCAATCCAAAGGGCTTTCCACTTAAAGGTGTGTGACTTGCCATCACAGTTTTATTAAAAAAGTCAATGCTAACCTGCAGGCATGTATTCTAAATTGTTCCTGGTGTGCAATAATACTTTTTAAATGAATGAATAAATGAATGTGCCAGATTGACATATGGCATAAGTTGTTCTGGTACACTTTTTACACATTATGAACCTAGAAGTTTCTCTGTGCAACAGTAAAGACCTCTTTGCTACCTATTACACAGATGTTATAAAAATAGGTCCTGACTTGAGTGTATTTCCTATCTTATACCCTCCAGATTATTGAGGATATCTTTTCCTTTTTATTCGTTTGTTTTTCCCTAAAGCAGTGCTATGTGCATGCCTATGTGCTAAGTTGCTTCAGTTGTGTCCAAATCTTTGTGAGCCTATGGTTCATCAGGCTCCTCTACCCATGAGGTTGTCCAGGCAAGAATACTGCAGTAGGTTGCCACGCCCTCCTTCAAAGGATCTTCCCAGCCCAGGGACAGAACCCTAGTCTCTTATGTCTCCTGCATTGGCAAGTGGGTTCCTCACACTGGTGCCATCTGGGAAGCCCCAAAGCAGTGGTACTAACTCTGATTAGTGGTCACTTAAAAATGAAACTTTTACTTTTAGCTATAAGGAAACCTGTCCCCATGTTAATGCTTTTATGTTAGGTAAAAACAGAGTTTTAGCTGAGGTGGGCTTCATACCCATCAGTCTCTGCAGGCACTGCCCAGCTTTTGCTGTGGCTATTGTAGGTACAGAGTCCAACTTCTCTAATGCAACCCACAAAAGGCTCCCCAAGCCTGATGTTTTCAAGTTTCACTGACGATCTCTCCTGTCCCCAACCCCAAAGAATTCCATGGGACTTTCTGTGGACAAGTTTTATAGTTCCTGCGGAATTGGAAAGTTGTCCCTCAAAATGGTCTCCTCGGTCTTGGTCAGTCCAAGCCTGTGATCCAATTGCTTCTGCCATTGACCTAAGTGACTTGGCTCCCAGATCAGCAGAGGAAGGTTGGCATTTGTGGCTTTTCCTTCACAACCAACTGGTTATATAATGCAGGTTGGGGGGTGGCAAAGCTAAGGTGACAACATACCCTTCCCTATTCTTTAACTTTTTCTGAAATACTTACTTTATTAGAGCTCTTTCAGCTGAGAATCAGAGCCATCTTGCTGGCTTAAAAGGTCACTGCTACCAGGACAAAGGACAAGACAGTTATATCAGTTTTGCTTACTAGTATTTCTTTGAAATGGCTATTGTAGACTAATGATAATAGCACTAGTTCCCTTGTAACATAAATTTATCTGTGGATTTCCTTATCTAATGAGATACTAGGTGCTCTGTGTGTGTGCACTTAAATGCTCAGTCCTATCTGGCTCTTTGTGAGCCCATGAACTATATATAGCCCACCACATTCCTCTGTCCATGGGATTCTCTTGGCAAAAATATTGGAGTGGGTTGCCATGCCCTTCTCCAGAGGATCTTCCCAACCCAGGGATCGAATTCACGTCTCTTGCGTCTCCTGCAGCGGCAGGCAGAGTCTTTTCCTCTAGCGCCACTAGATGCTCTAGTATCAGCTTAAATGGCTCTAAGTCCACACACTGTGTGGCCCAACCAATGTGGACAGTCACCACATACTTTAGATCCTGGTTTTGGTAAGAAAACTCTTATTCTCTGATTTTAATCCTATTTCTAAACAAGAACAAACTATGTTTCCAGAAAGCAGTTTAATAAATGTATACGTATAAAGATAAGCCAAAGACTAAAGTTAAAATGAGAGTTGGATTGATTATGCAAGCATACAAACAAACCCAAAGATATGTAAAGTAAATAAAATAATGGGAAAAAAAGAAAAATGGATTTCATTAGGCTCCAAAGCCCATTAATAAATAGTCACATCTGAATATGTAACGTACCTGAAATGCTTGATGAGCCACAAATTGTTTCAGAAAATGCCTAAGACAGATATTCCAGTTAGGAGAGTTCAGAGCCTTATCAGACATATTTTAATTCAATCCAATTTAGAAAAAAAATAACGAATATCTACTATGTAACAGCTTCAGAAAAGTTTAGAAAGATGACTCTAAGCTCCATAATGCTATGAATCTGTTTTATTTGCCAGTTCCTAGCACAGAAGCTGGCTCATCCATCAATAACTGTATATGCATTTATGCAAAGGAATGGATTCATTCCCTTTTCTGGGACTACAAAGATGGTCGTCATGGTTGGACTGCACTTAATAATACAGAAAAAGTTTTCACATACCTGTTTGTTCCACACACCCCTTGGAGCTAAGCAGGAAAGATATCATTAGCTGTGACTACTTGAGGAAGTAATTAATTGTTGGGTTAAGTGATTTACCCAAAACCAGGCAGTTAAGTAGGAGCAAACCAGGGACTATTCTTTCCCCTCTACCATGATGCTTGCGGCAACACACTGGGTCCAAACTCATCTCCATGTTTTCCAGTTCAACTCAAGCAGTGGGAAATACAGTCATCAACAATGTCCTGATCTTGATTTATGTGGAAATATTTCTTTCAGAATATAACCTTCACAAACCACCATGCTTTGCAGACAGAAACTGATATTTGTTGGTTCTGATTCTGTGACATGCGCTGTGCTAGATTTTAAAGATGTGTGCTTATTTAACCCCACCTAATTACTCTCTGACATAGGTATCATTTCCCTTCTGAGACAGTAGATATAGGAAAATAAAATAACCTGTCTAAGGTCAAAGAGTTGGTAAGTGGTTAAACTAGGATTTCTGCAATCTCAGTCTTGTTTCAAAGCCCATTGTCTTTATTACACACTGCCTCCAAGAAAGGAAACTTAGCTCCTCTTCACAAAATATCTGGGGACTCCTGTCTGAAGAAATAACTGAGTAAGCTTGCTGTTGATCTCTCTAATAAGAAGTAACCCTGGTTTCCTTTGATCAGAAGGAATGCTTCAGAACTGCATGGTGTTTACAATGTCTTGCTCCAGGAATTACTTTCTTTCCACTGAGATGTGAAACCACAAACTAGTTGCTTTGGGTAATTAAAGATCCTTTGCACCAACTGAATGTGTCAACAGCAAATGTCTTGGGTAAATTTCAAGTAAGTAATTACATTCTGCCCATCCGAAATGCCTTTCTAATTTCATTCCCCTAACATATCCACTTACTGTACCTTTTAGTGTGGCTGTGGACAATTCTAAAATAACTAAGACCACACAGTCTGTTGTCCCAAAAAAGAATGAGAAAATGGACTTTCATTTGAAGAGTGTATCAAGTTCTTCTATATCATTGGATTGAAGCCAGCTTATAAATATAGGGAGTTCATTTTTCCCCTTACATGTCAGATTTCTTATGGCTAATTCAAGCAACCAGAAATAAAAGTTGATTATATCTTCTTTTTCTACTTCACCTGCTACAGTGTGGGTAAATCAATTTATTCCTATTATAAGAACTTCGCACTCCTTCGAGAAAAAGTCTACTGAAATATTACATTTATAGCTACAGACAACCTAATACTCAAGATGTTTTTTTAAAGCTCCACTCTAGAAAATAAAGTGTCATCCTAAAATCCATCACACATGCTTTATTATAACAAACCATGTTATACCCCAAGGGGGGGAAAGTCTCAGCAGCAAACAATCATTTGCAAGATATTTTTTCTCATAGGACTTAGTAGGGAGGATTTCTCCTCAGAAGATCATTTTAAAATTTACTAACAAACCAGTTGGGTAAGTAAATATTGCAAGTAGAAAAAAATATATCATATTCTATTAATTAATATTTCAAGCAAAAGCCCTCAAAAATTTTGCTTTTTTTAACTAATCCTTCTTACTTAGAAATACAACAACTTGTATACCAATGTCTAGCTAATAATTCTGTAATTGTTATGTAAGCAAATCAACCAATTGTTAATCCTGTTTAAAAGCATTTAAAGTGGTTTCATCAGAGGTCTCTCACACCCATCACACACACACACACACACACACACACACACACACTCACATACTGTTGATCTCAGGATCTCACTTCCAAAAGTAAGTTTATAGCTATACCTCAGAACTTTGAGTAATATGTGTGTGTGTGTGTGTGTGTGTGTGTTAGTCACGTCCAACTGTTTGTGACCCCATGGGCTGTAGCCCACGAGGCTTCTCTGTCCATGGAATTCTCCAGGCAAAGATACTGAAATGAACAGCCATTCCCTTCTCCAGAGGATTTTCCCAACCCAGGGATTGAACCCGGGTCTCCTGCATTGCAGGCAGATTCTTTACCAACTAGGAAGTAACTAAAAGAAAAATTGGCTTAGGAATATATGTCTGGTTCTATTTTTGTAGAGCTTGAATGCCTCTCATTTCTCTGATTTCATGAAAATTATACACCATTTTTCAAACTGTCAGGAAAAAAGTAATAAAACAAGATTCACTAACTACCAAAAATTGGTGCTTTTATTCAAGTGTACCAATTCCTTATATTGACTACATAGAACCTCACTATTTTTAAACTTAGCAAAAGGTCCAAAGGCCACAGCCACATTCAAGTTGAAAGAAATAGGAAATTGTTGCATTATAAGCTTGAAGCTATTCCTGAGGAATGGAAGATGGCAAGTGGCTGAAAAGCATCCACAGAGTCAATCATGGAACCGTTTAAATGAATCTTAAGTTATTTTTCCTCTTCTGGAGGTCTCTAGACGTACAACTTGACCAGAATTACACTCACGTTCTAAGACACAATTGCCAGGTAAATTGTTCAGTTACATGGTTTGTGTGTGTGTGTGTGTGTGTGTGTAAATTGGTTAGGAAGGTCCCTCAATTCTGGTCAGTCTACAGTTAATGGAGATAAAATGCAAGATGTTAGAGAGACGTGAGTCAGAAGTAAAGCTAGAACCCAGGCCTGCAGACTCCCAAATCAGTTTTTTTGTCTACCTATGCTTCTATATATTAAATTGCTTTCTTCTTTTGCTTGCCTACAAACTACAAACTGCTGGGGTATAGAACTAGTCTCTCTAATCATATACCTCTCATTAAATTTGTCTTGGTTATAATCTTGAATGAAAAATATCCTCAACAGACATTTATTGTATTATACTTGATACTTTGTCCAGTATCACCAAGCCAGTTCCAACTTAACATTCTCACATTATCTTTCATTGTTTCTCAACATTAACCTTGTTGACAACATTATCTCTGTCCCCCGTGTCATCTTATAAAAGCAATACAGGGCTCCTGTCTCCTTTACAAAATTAATTTTAGATTTTTTTTCCCTGCAAATGAAGTAATGACAAGGTCATGAAGACTTTAAGAAATACTTGCCATGCATTCAGTCATCCTTTTGTTCACTGGCTATTTCTAAGCTGAGAAAAGTCAATAATTTTCTGCTTCTGTAAAGATTTTGACAGCTACACAGTCACTGCAAAAATATGCTCCAGGCCCTGAAATAATCCATCTCATTAAAGTCTGACCTTTGACAAAAAAATGGCAAGGAGTTAAATATTTTACATGCTTCTCATGGCAAAACACCACTTCTCCATAAAAGAACAATTCAGTGAAGACAATGGAAGATATAAGAGGTTTTATACAGAGCCATGGAAATCAGTACTCATTAGATGACCATGATTACCTGAGAATGTATCTAAAATGTCCAATAAATTGTCTACAAATGCTTTCAGATGCCATATAATAGGGAAAACTGAATTCACATGATATCTTATTTTCCTATCCATGAAACAGAAGCAATGATAAAGATAAACATTTTTATTCAGAAGAATGCATCTTCTTTATTGAAACTGGCTATGCTCTTAGAAGAAGTAACAGGAGCAGGAGTATTCTTGGATTACTGCTTATTTTAGGAGAAGGCAAATAGGAAACACTAGTGTCTGCTCAATGACTATTTTGTCCCACATATTGCTCATGCCTTATCTTGGTAAATCCTCATTTTGTAGAGGGTAGTGCTAATAATCCTCTTGCAGAGGATAACGCTCAGAGAGATTAAACGTCTTGTCCACTGTTACACAAAGAATAATGAACAAACTAGAATATGAGCTCAGTTGTACTACTCAAACATCTATACATATGCTTTGCTTTTCAAGCATCAAAGGAGCTAGAAACAGAAGAATAAGAAATTTTTAAATGTCTAGAATTTTCAGTGTATCTATCACCTAAAATTCAAACTTGCAGATTGTGTGTCATGTTCCAGTATTAGCCTGCTGTGGGAACATGGCACTCTTCTAAAAAAGATGACCTACTAGAGCATTTTCAGATCCAAGATTTTAAATCCATAATTTTACTATAAGTTTTTAATTCCAAAAGTGACACTATCCCTTCCATCTTTTGAATCTAACATAGAATATCTCAGATGGTATTTCAGCCTATAATTTAGGGGTTTTATTACTCAAATCCAGACCCAGATGTTAAAGTTCAGAAATCTTTAAGCTATTCAATATCGAGTGGCTTGGAAACAAAGAAAGGTTGTTGAAACCTATTTCATTTAGATTTGGGGACAAAGAAGGCATGTATTAAATTTATCCCCATGAATTGGGAAAGAGACACTATGAGTCAATTAAGAGAATGGGAAGCATGGAGGATTTGCATTGTATAACTGAGTTCATCGTCTTCCACAAGGGGAAGAATGGCCTAGACTAGCCAAAGTTTCCATCACTCTTCTATCTAATGAATCTAGTTGATAAATTTAATAATTGATAATAACATGCTTTGTTTATGAACCAATGCACTGTGCTGAGCTTAGCTGCTCAGTCATGTCCAACTTTTTGCAACCCCATAGACTATAGCCTGCCAGACTCCTCTGCCCATGGGGATTCTCAAGGCAAGAATGCTAGAGTGGGTTTGCCACGCCTTCCTCCAGGGGATCTTCCCAATTCAGAGATCGAACCCAGGTCTCCCATGATGCAGGCAGATTCCCTCTAAATTGTTAGAACAGTCAAGCACATATCATCAGTAAATAATTGAAGATGGCATCTGGATCACTTAGATCTTGGTTCTGCATGGAATGAAAACCTCAAAAAAGTGATTATTATGTATGTATTTCTATAGTTATAGTTATTTTTGTCATTTTTCCTTTCAACTTTTATACTAGAATTAAAATTAATGTTTGTACCACTGCTATATTAATAGTATTACTGTACTCCATGTTTGTTTATGTATTTGTCTTTATTTGTTAGCTTTATAGTTTCATAAGACTTTGTGTTGCAGTTTATCATTATTGCATTATATCTTGAAGAAATCCCTTTAACATTTCTCGTAAGGCAGGTCTTAGTGATGATGAATTCCCTCAGGTTTTGTTTACCTGTGAAAGTCTTTATTTCATTTTTGAAGGATAGTTTTATAACATATAGAATGTTATATAACATAACATATAACATATATAGCATATAACATTTAGAATGGCAGTAGTTTTTCAACACTTTGCATATAACATCTCAGTTCCTTTTGTCCTTCAGGATTTCTGCAGAGAAATCCACTGATAGTCTCATGGAGGTTCCTTTATAGGTGAGGAGTCATTTTCTCTTGCTACTTTTAAAATTATTTGTTTTTGATTTTTTCATATAAATCTTTTTTATTTTTTTATTGGAGGATAATTGCTGTACAATGTTGTGTCAGTGTCTGCTGTACAGCAATGTGAATCTGCTGTATGTGTACACGTACCGCCCCCACTTGGACCCCTCTGCCCAGCCCCATCTCACCCCTCTAGGTCATCACGAGCACCGAGCTGAGCTCCCTGTGCTACACACCAGGTTCCAGCTAGCTATCTGTTTTCCACATGGTAGTGTATATATGCCAGTCCTGATCACCAAGTTCATCCCAGCCTCCTCTTCCTTCCCCTGGCGTGTGCACATGTCCGTCCTCCAAGTCTGCATGTCTATTCCTACACACGTTTTTAACAGCTCTGAAATACTGCATATATATGGTCTTTAACCCTTTCTCGGATTTTTGTTTGTTTTCATCTCACCTGAAAATTCATCCTGTTCTTAAATTAGATTATTATAAAAATAGGAACTATGCTTCAGCCCCTGGTGACATTTTTCAATTAAAGATAAACTCTAGGCTCCAGACTCCTTGTTAAGTGAGCAATGTTTTCTCATGTTTCCAACTAATGATCATCAGGGATTTTGTTACTTGCAGCCAATATTTCCCTAACAGATTCAAGATATGAGCAAACAAAAACAAAATATCCTCTAACTTATACAGCATATAAAGAAAATAAAGAAAAATATTGCCCTGCTTCCATCATATATCCAAACTGCTAATGTTTTGGTGTATATCTTATCAGATTTTTCCCCTTTACAAAAAAATTTCCTTTAGAAAAAATTGAGTCATTCTGTAACCTATATACTATATTCATATTATGTTATGGACATTCTTCTATTATATCTATTTTATGGGTATGAAAAACTTATGTAATAAATAGCTTTAAAGAGTTTTCACATGCAAGGGTCAGAAAACGTTTTTTGAAAAGGATCAAGTAACTATTTTTGGCTTTTCAGGTCATATGGTATCCATTGAAACTACTGAACACTTCACTAAAGTACAAAAATAGCCTTAGATGATATATTAGTATTAAAAAATGGGAATAAGTGTATTCCAATAAAACTGTATTTACAAAAATAAATGATGGGTCAGATATGCCAGTGAACCACAGTATGTAAACTATTGTTTCAAAGCATCATTTTAATTAGCTGTCTAGAATCCATTTAACTGTAAGTACCATGATTTATCTAGGTGGTCATAACTTTTCTTCCAAGGAGTAAGCATCTTTTAATTTCATGGCTGCAGTCACCATCTGCAGTGATTTTGGAGTCCCAAAAAATAGTCTGACACTGTTTCCCCATCTATTTCCCATGAAGTGATGGGACCAGATGCCATGATCTTTGTTTTCTGAATGTTGAGCTTTAAGCCAACCTTTCACTCTCCTCTTTCACTTTCATCAAGAGGCTTTTTAGTTCCTCTTCACTTTCTGCCATAAGGGTGGTGTCATCTGCATATCTGAGGTAATTGATATTTCTCCCACAATCTTGATTCCAGCTTGTGCTTCTTCCAGCCCAGCGTTTCTCATGATGTACTCTGCATATAGGTTAAATAAGCAGGGTGATAGTATACAGCCTTGACGTACTCCTTTTCCTAGAATATTGAAAAGCAGAGACATTACTTTGCCAATAAAGGTCCATCTAGTCAAGGCTATGGTTTTTCCAGTGGTCAAGTATGGATGCAAGAGTTGGACTGTAAAGAAAGTTGAACACCAAAGAATTGATACTTTTGAACTGTGGTGTTGGAGAAGACTCTTGAGAGTCCCTTGGACTGCAAGGAGATCCAACCAGTCCATTCTGAAGGAGATCAGCCCTGGGATTTCTTTGGAAGGAATGATGCTAAAGCTGAAACTTCAGTACTTTGGCCACCTCATGGGAAGAGTTGACTCATTGGAAAAGACTCTGATGCTGGGAAGGATTGGGGGCAGGAGGAGAAGGGGACGACAGAGGATGAGATGGCTGGATGGCATCATCGACTCGATGGACGTGAGTCTGAGTGCACTCCGGGAGTTGGTGATGGACAGGGAGGCCTGACATGCTACAATTCATAGGGTCGCAAAGAGTGGACATGACTGAGCGACTAACTGACTGACCATGATTTATTAAGCCCTTATTAAAGACAAGAAACATATTTCCCATGTTTGCTATAATCTATGAAAACAGACAAGCAGATATGTTATAAATACCAATTGAATGAATAAATAAACTAAAACTGATAGTTTCAGGAACAGGATTAAAGTTTTGACGTGTAAGAAAGACACATGTTCCAGAGAAAGTGGAAATTTATGGTATGAAGTAAAGAAGAGAAATCAGGCAATTTTTTATTGAAAGGAGCAGACTTGAGAAAGCAGATGAAATAGAAAAACCAAAATGAAAATGCTGAAATAGTCAATGGCCAGATGACAGAATCCAAAATGCATTATTCTCAGGAGGGAGAATTTATAGTATTGAAGTAGGACAAAATACAGATTAGAATTCAGTGCTCAAGTAAAAAAAACTTCAGGTCACATTAATCTGAAGTTTGATCTGAGATAACTCACTGCAGAGATGATGCCTGGTGCTCTGCAAAATAAGGATGGTTGATGGATAATATCTAACCTTCCATTTAAATCTATTTTTAAGCTTTATGTTCATCTTTATAATAATCTTTGACTATTCAGTTCAGTTCAGTCGCTCAGTCGTGTCCGACTCTTTGCGAACCCATGAATCGCAGCACGCCATGCCTCCCTGTCCATCACCAACTCCCGGAGTTCACTCAGACTCACGTCCATCGAGTCGGTGATGCCATCCAGCCATCTTATCCTCTGTCATCCCCTTCTCCTCCTGCCCCCAATCCCTCCCAGCATCAGTCTTTTCCAATGAGTCAATTTTTCCCATGAGGTGGCCAAAGTACTGGAGTTTCAGCTTTAGCATCATTCCTTCCAAAGAAATCCCAGGGTTGATCTCCTTTATGATGGATTGGTTGGATCTCCATGCAGTCCAAGGGACTTTCAAGAGTCTTCTCCAACACCACAATTCAAAAGCATCACTTCTTCGGCCCTCAGCCTTCTTCACAGTCCAACTCTCACATCCATACATGACCACAGGAAAAACCATAGCCTTGACTAGACGGACTTTAGTCGGCAAAGTAATGTCTCTGCTTTTGAATATGCTATCTAGGTTGGTCATAACTTTTCTTCCAAGGAGTAAGTGTCTTTTAATTTCATGGCTGCTGTCACCATCTGCAGTGATTTTGGAGCACCCAAAATAAAGTCTGACACTGTTTCCACTGTTTCCCCGTCTATTTCCCATGAAGTGATTAGGTATTCTTTATTCTGAAAACAATAGTTTTGTCTTTCATAGGATAAGTTAAACATATGTATTTCTTCCCATGGGGATATTAAATCATAGGAAACATAAAAGGGGTCTTGGAACAATAATATTTCATATTAAAAGGCAAAAGCACAAACCATGCAAGCAGGCATATTTGCAGACATTAATCAGTGTGTATTTGTATATTATTAAATATTTCCCTCAATTCCACAAAATCTGAAAAAGAAAACTATAAACAGCATTCTTTACTACCTGGCAAAACTTAATCAAATACCCCTCTGGAAAAGTGGTTCATCAGTCTCTTAAGAATATTATAGCAATTGTCTTTGAAATTGCCTGCTCCTCCTTGATAGTTGGCAAAAGAGATAAGATAATACTTCATTTAATCAAAATCTTTATTGTATTATCAACTGCACACCCTGGGCCCTGTGTACCAGGAAGCAGTTCTCTCCGGCTCACCAAGAAGGGCAATAGAAAGTGCTTGGAACCATAGTAATAAATGGGAACTATTCAACTGCTCAGGAATAGTTGAAGCTGCTATTTAGTGCTTGGAACCATAGTAATAAATGGGAACTATTCAACTGCTCAGGAATAGTTGAAGCTGCTATTTAGTGAGATCTACACAAAAAGTTGTTACTGCCTAATTGCTAAGTCCTATCTGACTCTTTGGAACCCCGTGGACTGTAGCCTGCCAAGAATTTTTCAGGCAAGAATATTGGAGTGTGTTGCCATTTCCTTCTCCAGGGGATCTTCCTGACCCAGCGATTGAACTCATGACTTGTGCAAGTCTCCTGCATTGCAGGCAGGTTCTCTATTGCTGAGCCACTTGGGAAGCCCAAGAAAGATTTAAGGCAAAAGGAAAAGACAGCAACAGAGGAAGAGATGTTCAGATGGCATCATCCCCTGAATGGACGTGAATTTGAGCAAACCCTGGGAGATAGTGGAGGACAGGGAGCCTGGCATGCTGCACTCCACAATATCACAGAGTCAGACACTACCTAGCAACTGAACAACACAGTAATTTAACACATGCCATGAAGCACTTGGAAATGTGATAAAAACCCTATTTATCACTAGCAAAGCTTATAGTCAAAGCATTCACCTGTGACTCAGCTGTTTCTTGCAGCCTCTGATTTTAAGTGTGTCTTTATCAAGAAGAGCATAGAGATTTATTATTTTAGGGGACTATTTAAGGCAGAGACCTTGAGCATTTTTGCAATGAAAAGTTACTTTTTCATTTTCCTGGAACTTTGGTATCATGGATAGTTAGGGGCAAATGGGCTTGATTTCTGAGCAGAGTAGAGGAAGAGACAAAGCTAATGCTGGCCATTCACATACTAGCAACAGAAGAACATGGCAGGAAGGTGGGAATGGTAACCAGTTTGAATAATGGTAATCTAAAACATATTTTATATTTGAGGCCATCTATATTTTCATTCTAGTATTAGTACTTTTCTATAATTATACCACTACTGTTACTACTGAAATTACTCTATTACCACCACTGCTTATCAATCATTGGAAACTCACAATGTGCTACGCTTTAGTATATTCATTCACAAAATGTGTCTAATCCTTGCTGTGTACAGAACATTGTGTTAAATCTCGAACACACTTTAACATGGATTTGCTTTTTCAGTGCTGAGCACTTTCCATAATTAAGTTGTTTTGTATATTTCAGATCTTGAAGATGTAATCATGGGTGGTTATTCAATATTTCCATTTAATAAGTATATACTTTCATAGCAAACAGAAGGCAGAATATACATTGAAAATTTACATGTACGTATGTGGAACAAAGAAGCATCCAGTGATTAGGAGAAACTAGAAAAGGCTTAAAGGTTACATAAGAGGAACATAGTATCTTTTTTCTAATAATCCTGAGCAGAACAAGGACCATCTTCCATAAGGCACAGCTTTTACTAATTCAATGTGTGTTGAGTACCTACTGTGCTAACAATAGTGTTATAGGCTTGTCTGCTACTGCTAAGTCGCTTCAGTTGTGTCCAACTCTGTGCAACCCCATAGACAGAAGCCCACCAGGCTTCCCCCATCCTTGGGATTCTCCAGTCAAGAACACTGGAGTGGGTTGCCATTTCCTTCTCCAATGCATGAAAGTGAAAAGTGAAAGTGAAGTCGTTCAGTCGTGTCTGACTCTTAGCAACCCCATGGACTGCAGCCTACCAGGCTCCTCCACCCATGGGATTTTCCAGGCAAGAGTACTGGAGTGGGGTGCCATTGACTATGTGAAAATTATAGAAAATAGATCACATCCTCTTGTAAGAAATGATACAGAGAGATCCTGGGTATCATTTACCCAGTTTCCTCCAATTATAACTTCTTGCAAAACTCCAGTGCAATGTCTCAATCAGGATCTTGATGTTAATATCATCAAGACATAGAACATTTCTATCACCTCAGTGATCACTCATATTGTCTTTTTGTAAAGACAACTTTTTTTTAATTGTTGTTTAGTCACTAAATCCTCTCTGGTTCTTTGTGACCCCATGGACTACAGTCTGCCAGACTCTTCTATCCATGGTATTTCCCAGGCAAGAATACTGGAGTAGGTTGCCACTTCCTCCTCCAGGGGATCTTCCTGACCCAGGGATTGAACCTGCTTCTCTTGCATCTTCTGCATTGGCAGGTGGATTCTTTACCGCTGAGCCACCAGGGAAGCCCATCACCAAATATTCCTTAACCCATGACAACAACTTCTCTATTGTAAAATTTCTACCACTTTGTCATTTCAAGCATGATATGCAAATAGAATTGTATACTATGTAACCATTTTGGTATTGGCTTATCTGTTGAGCATAATTCTCTAGAGATTCAACCAGGTTATTTTGTATCTCAATGGGCCATTTGTTTTAATTGCTGTTTCATTTCCATGGTATGGATGCACTGCCATTTAACCACTCATCCGTTGAGAAACATCTGGCTGTTTCCAGTTTTGAGCTATTAAAAATATAGCTGCCATCAACACTCACATATAGTTTTTGTAGAAATGTAAGTTTTCATTTCTCTGGAATCACTGCCTAGGAGGGCAATTGCTGAATAGAGTGGAAGTTGCAGATTTAGATTTTTAAGAAGATGCCAAATTGTTTTTAGACTGCTGCATCATTTTACATTCCTACTCACAATGAATGAATGCTCCAGTTTTTCTATATACTCTCCAGCATTTGGTATTGTCATTATTTTTAAAATTTTATTTGTACTGATATGTGTGTACTGATAACTCATTGGAATTTTAATTTGCATTTTCTTACTGGTAATTGATGGTTAATATCTTTTCATGGACTTATTTACCATCTGTAAATCTGTATATCCTTTTCAAGTGTAATGTTTCTTCATGCCTGTTCCCCAGTTGCTCATTGCTTTTCCTTTTTTTGTTAAACAGTTGAATTTTCAGAGTTTTTTTTTTTATATTTTAGATAGTTTTTCACTCTATATATGATTTTAAATCATTTTCTCCAAGCCTGTGTCTTGTCTTATCACCCACTTTATAGGTCCTTTCACAATGCAAAAGGATTTAATTTTGAAGAAATCCAATTTATCAATTCTTTTTTGTGTGTTCTTTTGGTATTAAGTCTATGAATTCTTGCCTAGACATAGATCCTAAGGATTGTCATCTATTTCTTTCCAGAGTTTTATAAATTTACATTTTGTATGTAAGATTATGATTCATTTTGAGATAACTATGTATAAAATGTGAGAGTCTGATTGATTTGCTTTGGGAAATTGGCTTTTGTTAATTTTGCCAAAAATATTCCAGCACCATTTTTTGAAAAGGCTATCTTTTTTCTGCAAAATTTATTCTGTACCTTTGGCAAAAGACGGTAGGACATACCTGTGTGGATCTGCATGTGGCTCTCTATTCTTTTCCAATGATTTTTGTGTCTAACCTTTTGCCAATACTACACACATGGTTACTGCAGCTATATAATGTCTTGAAATAGGGTAAAGCAATTCCTCCCACATTATGCTTTCTTTTTCATAGTTGTTTACCTATTCCAGTCTTTGCCCTTCAAGATAAATTATAAAATATTTTGCCTATATGCACACAAATCTTGTGGTGATATTGATTGGAATTGTATTCGACCAGTATACCACATAGGAAAGTTTAATGCTTTTAGTATGTGAGTCTTCTCATCATAAATGTACAAATCTCTCCATTTTTCATAGATTTTCTTTGAGCTTTTTATCAGTGTGTTATGGTTTTTATCCTATAAGAGCTATGAAGGTTTTATTATATTTAAGCCTAAGTATTTAATTTTTTAAATGATTATAAATATATTGCATAATTTTATATTTTGTATGTATAATTTTGTTACATAGAGTATTAATATGAAAGTACTAATTGATTTTTGTATGTTTATAATTTTTGTATGTATGTTTTATTGTCAGTCTCACTTTTAAGCACTATGAGTTTTTCAGTAGAATCTGTAAGAATTTTCATGGAGGTGATGTTATCTGCAAATAGAAACAGATATACATCTTTCATTTTGAATCTCTATCCCTATTAATTTCCTTTTCCAGCCTTATTGCATTTCTTAGAGCTTCTAGGACTCTGTTAAATGAGAGGGTTGAGAGTAGACTCCTTGCCTTGTTTCTGATCTTCATGATTGAATATCATGTTAGCCAAAGGGATTTTTACAGATGTTCTTAATTAAACTGAAGAAGTTTCTCTCTAGTCCCATTTTTCTGAGACTCTTAGCATGATAAGCTGTTAAAGTCTGTCAAATGTTTTTTAGCACTAATTGATATGATCATGTTCTTCTTATTCAGCCTGTCCATATTGTGGATCATGTTGAATGGTTTTTCAGTACCAAACAGCCATATGTCTCTGGAATAATCCCACTTAATTATGGGATAAGTATATTTTTGCATATTATTTTCATATGTTAATGAATTCTATTTACAAAAATTTGCTAAAGATTTAGTGTATATATTCATGAATATATCTGTATATAATCATGCATATATTCATATATATTCATTTTCAAAGTGTTCAGTAGTTCCCTTATAATATTTTTGCTTGTTGTCTATGCTTGGTATCAGGGTAATACTTGCTTCATAAAAGTACTCTCTCCGCCTCTAATTTCTGAAGGAAATTGTGTCAAATTTATGTAATTCTTCTTTAAACATTTGCTAGAATTCAAACAGTAGGGTAACTAGATCTCTTTTGGAAGAGTTTTAAGCTATACATTAAATTTTCTTAATAAAAGGATATTCAAATTATTAACTTCATATTGGGCGATTTGTGAAAGTTTGTATTTTTTAAGGAATTGGTCCTTTCGTCTGTCAAATTGTGATGTGTAAGGTTGTTTGTAGCACTTCCTTATTAACTTTTCAATATCAGCAGTGTCTGTATTTATATCTTCTGCTTTGCTTCTTTTATTGTTTATTCTTGTCTTTTCTTTCTTCATATGTCTTGCTAGAGGTTTGTCAATTTTATTAATCTATTTGAATAATAAGATTTTTGTTTCCTTGATTTTTTTCTATTCTTTCTCTTTTTTAGTTCCATTGATTTCTGCTCTTATCTTTAGTATTTTCATTCTTCTATATGCTTGAGGTTTATTCTGTTCTTTTTCTCAGCTTTTGAAATATTGATTTGAACCTTTTCTGTTTTGCTAATATATGCATAACAAAGATCCATCTAGTCAAGGCTATGGTTTTTCCAGTGGTCATGTGTGGATGTGAGAGTTGGCCGGTGAAGAAAGCTGAGTGCTAAGGAATTGATGCTTTTGAACTGTGGTGTTGGAGAAGACTCTTGAGAGTTCCTGGGACTGCAAGGAGATCCAACCAGTCCATCCTAAAGGAAATCAGTCCTGGGTGTTCATTGGAAGGAATGATGCTAAAGCTGAAACTCCAGTACTTTGGCCACCTCATGCAAAGAGTTGACTCATTGGAAAAGACTCTGATGCTGGGAGGGATTGAGGGCAAGAGGAGAAGGGGACGACAGAGGATGAGATGGCTGGATGGCATCACCAACTGGATGAACATGAGTCTGAGTGAACTCCAGGAGTTGGTGATGGACAGGGAGGCCTGGCATGCTGTGTTCACGGGGTCGCAAAGTGTCGGACACGACTGAACAACTGAACTGAACTGAAGTACTTTAAATTACCCTTTATGTTAACTGTGTCTCACAAGTCCCATACATTTTTTTTCATTTTCATTTGTATTTTTGCTTCCCTTCAGAATTCTTCTTTGATCCATGAATTATTTATAAATGTGCTGTTTAGTTTCTAAGTATTTGGAGACAATCCTGTTATCATTCTCCTTAAATTGTAGTTCCATGATTCTGCAAGTTGTGATGTTTGCCAAATTTGTGATTTTAGGCCATTATTTTTTCCAAATACAATTTCAGCTCACCTTTTTCTTCCTTTCTTCTGGGACTTTGATCAAACAAACACAGGATCTTTTTATATAGTTTCACATGCATCTGAAACGCTGTTCGTGTTGCTTTGTTTTGTTTCTGGTCTATTTTTCCTCAGTGGTTCAGACTGAGTATTTTCTCTTATGGTGTCATGAAGCTCACTGATTCTCTCCATTTTGCTGTTGAGCCCATATAATGAAGTGTTCTAAAATTTTGGCTGCTATATTTTTGAGTTACAAATTATACTTGATTCCTCTTTCTATCTTCTATTTACATGCTGAGACTTTCTATGTTTTCATTTATGTCAAGCATGGTCATAGTCCCTCATTGAAACATTTTTGTGATGGCTGCTTTAAAACTCGTCAGATCATTTTAATATCTATATCTTCCCAGTGGTAGCATTTGTTGAGTGCTATTTCTTATTTATCTAGAGATCTTCCTGAGTTTTTTCAATAAGCAATTTTTTATTGAAATCTGGTATTATGTATGACCTTGGATCTTATTTATGCCTTTTTCTTTAATAAAAATATAGTTGATTTACAATATTGTATCAATCTTGGCCTATAGCAATGTGACTTAGTTTTAAACATTCTTTTTTAAAATAATCTTTTCCATTATGGGTTTTCCCAGGGGATTGAATATAGTTCCTTGTTCTGTACAGCAGGACTTTGTTATTCATCCACTCCAAATGTAATAGTTTGTGTTACTAACCCCAAATTCCCAGTCTATCTCTCTCTCTTTCCTGCTTCTCCTTGGCAATCACCAGACTGATCTCTAAGTCTGTGAGTCTATTTCTGTTTAATAGATAGGTTCTTTTCTATCATATTTTAGATTCTACATGTAAGTGATACCAGATGGTATTTTTCTTTCTCTTTCTGATTTCACTTAATATGATAATTTCTAGTTGCATCCGTGCTGCTGCAAATGGCATTATTTTATTCTTAAATATGGCTGAGTAGTATTCCACTGTACATACGTATCACATCTTCTTCTGGATGTTATTTATACCTTTTGTTTAACATGTCTCATCTGTTATGGATTCTGTGGGAAAGGGGGGACACTGTCTCTTTACTGCCACCTGGAGATAGAATTCTAATTTATTATTTCTGTGTCCACTGAAAGCCAATAGGGGAAGGCTACCTGTTATTGCTGAGCTCAGGTGGGAGTACAACTCTCCACTCTGCCTCTGCTGTACTTCCCTGAATAGAAACATGAGGAGAGACTCATGCCTGTTTCCTAGGTAATCTACACTGACATGACCAGAGGGTAGACTGCTTACTGCTGGGTGGTAGTGCAAGTCCTAACACTCCACTAGGCCTCCCCTGATACCAGTTCTCAAGGAAAGGGCACAGCATTACCTCTGACTGGGAGTTGTAAGTCCAGGAAAGCTTGCCACGTGGTCTCCACAGACATTATGGGAAGCATCGTCATTACTGTTCAGAGAGGGTGAATATCCCAGTGCCCACTCTCTGACACCACCCCAGCAGGGGCATTGACATATCTCATTGCAGCCTGACAGCACTGGAAATTTAGGTTGTCCACTCAGTTTTTGCTCAAAGAGTGGAGTGGGACCACAGTGTTTGCCTCTGTGTGTGTGTGTGTGTGTGCATGTGTGTGTGAGTTTTGGCTGGAGTAGAGCAGTTATTTTCCCAAGTGTTCTACTGTGCTATGCTTCCCCTTTCCTGTTTTTTGATTAAAACAAGTAGTTTTCCTTAGTCTCATTTTTGGTCTGTACTCAGTGTTTCTGGGCTGCTGTCTTCTCCAGCATTCGGTCTGGGTGATATCAGGCACAAAGGAAACTCAAGGATACACTACTTTATCATTTTTTTAGTTCTAACATCCCTAGCTGGTGTCTTTTCTCTCCACCTTTCAGAGTCTGTGTGTGTGTATATGATATATTAATGCAATCATAATATATATCATATATAATGGATATAATACATACAATAAATATATATAATGCAATATATATTATGAAGTTACTTCTTACATTTATTCAACAAATATTTATTGCAAAACCTACTAAGTGTCAGTGATACAAATGACTATATTTGTAATGACTACCTTTAAGGTGACTACAGTCTAGTGAGGAAGATGGATGTTAAATGATACTACACAAAATTATTAGTTACTATTAAACTAAGCTGTACTATAAAGCCAGCATAAGGGAAGATATAGGGAATCTAAACTAAATATAGAAAACTTAGTTTTACACAATATTTTAAACAATATACATGTATTATAAATACTATTATGATACTGAGTCTGTTTTTCCATGCAATTATGGAGTAGAGTAACAACATTCATCTTTTGAAATAAATAAACATAGGGCAAACAGAATAGTATTATATCCAGTGCCTAATAAACTTATTATGTAATGGCAGTTGAAAAAAGGCTCATGAATGTTGAATCACAAATTCGGAATTTAAGAATATTTCTGGGTCATACATTCCTATGCTTTCAAGGTTGTTATAATAAATAACAACTATTTTCTCTCCCAGAATACTGATGCAAATAAGACAAAATTCTAGACTGAGTGAAATTTGGTTATATTCCAGTAGCATGATTCTTAACATATTTGTACTGATGAAACTCTTCAGTGACACCATACTACTTCATTATGGAAACTTCAGATACTTTTATTTGTCTTTGGATTGGGTTGACTTCATTGTCTACCATCGTCCAAAGAACATGCTGATATTTTTAATTTGATGGACTGCTGAGAAACCACAGCAGGATATAGACCAACCATCAAAAGTGAATCGAGGATTTCATTGATGTGGAGAGCTAATTATGTGACTATGGGGAGTGGGACACTGAAATCCATACGACTCTTTAGAGCTCATTCTGTAGGCTAGGCCTAGAGAGGATAATAGTGACAGTGACGTGTTCTCTGCCCTCACCAAGGGGCTGCCTAGTCTTTCGCTGTTAGAAGTCAACTGCAGAGATGCTCCCTCCCCCAAGATGAAGGGTTCAGAGAATGGCAGGAATATTGTCTTTCACAGATCATGAAGCAGTCTCCGGTTTGCTTATGCTGAGGACCTGTCTTCAGATGTTTTACTGACTCCTACTCTATGCTTGTCTTGTGTTTGGCTATTTTAGAAATAACACCGACCACTTGTATGTATGTATGTGTGTATATGTGAATGGCTGTGGATATATAATGTATAGGGATATACTTGTTTATTGATGCATTTTATACACAAGATTTGTTTAAAATTCCCTAAGAACAAATCAATTCTATGAAATTATAGTCAGTTCAGTTCAGTTCAGTTCAGTCACTCAATCGTGTCCGACTCTTTGCAACCCCATGAATTGCAGCATGGGAGGCCTCCCTGTCCATCACCAACTCCCGGAGTTCACTCAGACTCACGTCCATCGAGTTGGTGATGCCATCCAGCCAGCTCATCCTCCATCATCCCCTTTTCCTCCTGCCCCCCAAACCCTCCCAGCATCAAAGTCTTTTCCAATGAGTCAACTCTTCGCATGAGGTGGCCAAAGTACTGGAGTTTCAGCTTCAGCATCATTCCTTCCAAAGAATACCCAGGACTGATTTCCTTTAGGATGGACTGGTTGGATCTCCTTGCAGTCCAAGTCTCAAGAGTCTTCTCCCACACCACAGTTCAAAAGCATCAATTCTTCAGCACTCAGCTTTCTTTACAGTCCAACTCTCACATCCTTACATGACCATTGGAAAAACCATAGCCTTGACTAGATGGACCTGTGTTGGCAAAGTAATGTCTCTGCTTTTCAATATGCTATCTAGGTTGGTCATAACTTTCCTTCCAAGGACTAAGCGTCTTTTAATTTCATGGCTGCAGTCACTTTCTGCAGTGATTTTGGAGCCCCCCAAAATAAAATCTGACACTCTTTCCACTGTTTCCCCATCTATTTCCCATGAAGTGATGGGACCAGATGCCATNCTATCTAGGTTGGTCATAACTTTTCTTCCAAGGAGTAAGCGCCTTTTAATTTCATGGCTGCAGTCACCATCTGCAGTGATTTTGGAGCCCAAAAAAACAAAGTCTGACACTGTTTCTACTGTTTCCCCATCTATTTCCCATGAAGTGATGGGGCCAGATGCCATGATCTTCGTTTTCTGAATGTTGAGCTTTAAGCCAACTTTTCCACTCTCCTCTTTCACTTTCAACAAGAGGCTTTTTAGCTCCTCCTCACTTTCTGCCATAAGGGTGATGTCATCTGCTTATCTGAGATTATTGATATTTCTCCCAGCAATCTTGATTCCAGCTTGTGTTTCTTCCAGTCCAGCATTTCTCATGATGTACTCTGCATGTCAGGTCCATGAATCAAGGCAAATTGGAAGTGGTCAAACAAGACATGGCAAGAGTGAACGTCGACATTCTAGGAATCAGCAAACTAAAATGGACTGGAATGGGTGAATTTAACTCAGATGACCATTATATCTACTACTGCGGGCAGGAATCCCTCAGAAGAAATGGAGTAGCCATCATGGTCAACAAAAGAGTCCAAAATGCAATACTTGGATGCAATCTCAAAAATGACAAAATGATCTCTGTTCGTCTCCAAGGCAAACCATTCAATATCACAGTTATCCAAGTCTATGCCCCAAACAGTAATGCTGAAGAAGCTGAAGTTGAACTGTTCTATGAAGACCTAAAAGACCTTTTAGAACTAACACCCCAAAAAGATGTCCTTTTCATTATAGGGGACTGGAATGCAAAAGTAGGAAGTCAAGAAACACCAGGAGTAACAGGCAAATTTGGCCTTGGAATGTGGAATGAAGCAGGGCAAAGACTAATAGAATTTTGCCAAGAAAATGCACTGGTCATAGCAAACACCCTCTTCCAACAACATAAGAGAAGACTCTACACATGGACATCACCAGATGGTCAACACCGAAATCAGATTGATCATATTCTGTGCAAGGCTTCCCTGGTGGCTCAGAGGTTAAAGCGTCTGCCTCCAATGCGGGAGACCCAGGTTCAATCCCTAGGTTGGGAAGATCCCCTGGAGAAGGAAATGGCAATCCACTCCGGTATTCTTGCCTGGAGAATCCCATGGACTGAGAAGCCTGGTACGTTACAGTCCACGGGGTTGCAAAGAGTCAGACATGACTGAGCGACTTCACCTTCACCTTCATATTCTGTGCAGCCAAAGATGAAGAAGCTCTATACAGTCAACAAAAACAAGACCCAGGAGCTGACTGTGGCTCAGATCATGAACTTGTTATTGCCAAATTGAGACTTAAATTGAATAAAGTGGGGAAAACCACTAGACCATTCAGGTATGACCTAAATCAAATCCCTTATGATTATACAGTGGAAGTGAGAAATAGATTTAAGGGACTAGATCTGATAGATAGAGTGCTCGATGTGTGGTTCGTGACATTGTACAGGAGACAGGGATCAAGATGATCCCCATGGAAAAGAAATGCAAAAAAAGCAAAATGGCTGTCTGGGGAGGCCTTACAAAAGCTGTGAAAAGAAGAGCAGTGAAAAGCAAAGGAGAAAAGGAAAGCTATAAGCATCTGAATGCAGAGTTCCAAAGAATAGCAAGAAGAGATAAGAAAGCCTTCTTCAGCGATCAATGCAAAGAAATAGAGGAAAAGAACAGAAGGGGAAAGACTAGAGATACCTTCAAGAAAATTAGAGATACCAAGGGAACATTTCATGCAAAGATGGGCTCGATAAAGGACAGAAATGGTCTGGACCTAACAGAAGCAGAAGATATTAAGAAGAGGTGGCAAGAATACACAGAAGAACTGTACATAAAAGATCTTCATGACCCAGATAATCATGATGGTGTGATCAGTCACTTAGAGCCAGACATCCTGGAATGTGAAGTCAAGTGGGCCTGGAAAGCATTGCTACAAACAAAGCTAGTGGAGTTGATGGAATCCCAGTGGAGCTGTTTCAAATCCTGAAAGATGATGCTGTGAAATGCTGCACTCAATAGGCCAGCAAATTTGGAAAACTCACCAGTGGCCACAGGACTGGAAAAGGTCAGTTTTCATTCCAATCCCAAAGAAAGGCAATGCCAAAGAATGCTCAAACTACTGCACAATTGCACTCATCTCACATGCTAGTAAAGTAATGCTCAAAATTCTCCAAGCCAGGCTTCAGCAATATGTGAACTCTGAACTTCCTGATGTTCAAGCTGGTTTTAGAAAAGTCAGAGGAACCAGAGATCAAATTGCAAACATCCACTGGATCATCAGAAAAGCAAGAGAGTTCCAGAAAAACATCTACTTCTGCTTTATTGACTATGCCAAAGCCTTTGACTGTGTGGATCACAATAAACTGTGGAAAATTCTGAAAGAGATGGGAANGTGAACCGTGAACTCCCTGATGTTCAAGCTGGTTTTAGAAAAGGCAGAGGAACCAGAGATCAAATTGCCAACATCCGCTGGATCATGGAAAAAGCAAGAGAGTTCCAGAAAAACATCTATTTCTGCTTTATTGACTATGCCAAAGCCTTTGACTGTGTGGATCACAGTAAACTGTGGAAAATTCTGAAAGAGATGGGAATACCAGACCACCTGACCTGCCTCTTGAGAAATCTGTATGCAGGTCAGGAAGCAACAGTTAGAACTGGACATGGAACAACAGACTGGTTCCAAATAGGAAAAGGAGTACGTCAAGGCTGTATATTGTCACCCTGCTTATTTAACTTATATGCAGAGTACATCATGAGAAATGCTGGACTGGAAGAAACACAAGCTGGAATCAAGATTGCTGGGAGAAATATCAATAACCTCAGATATGCAGATGACACCACCCTTATGGCAGAAAGTGAGGAGGAGCTAAAAAGCCTCTTGTTGAAAGTGAAAGAGGAGAGTGGAAAAGTTGGCTTAAAGCTCAACATTCAGAAAACGAAGATCATGGCATCTGGCCCCATCACTTCATGGGAAACAGATGGGGAAACAGTGGAAACAGTGTCAGACTTTATTTTTGGGGGCTCCAAAATCACTGCAGATGGTGACTGCAGCCATGTAAGTAAAAGAAGCTTACTCCTTGGAAGAAAAGTTATGACCAACCGAGATAGTATATTCAAAAGCAGAGACATTACTTTGCCGACTAAGGTCCATCTAGTCAAGGCTATGGTTTTTCCTGTGGTCATGTATGGATGTGAGAGTTGGACTGTGAAGAAGGCTGAACACTGAAGAATTGATGCTTTTGAACTGTGGTGTTGGAGAAGACACTTGGACTGCAAGGAGATCCAACCAGTCCATTCTGAAGGAGATCAACCCTGGGATTTCTTTGGAAGGAATGATGCTAAAGCTGAGACTGAAGTACTTTGGCCACCTCATTCAAAGAGTTGACTCATTGGAAAAGACTCTGATGCTGGGAGGGGTTTGGGGCAGGAGGAGAAGGGGACGACAGAGGATGAGATGACTGGATGGTATCACTGACTCAATGGATGTGAGTCTGAGTGAACTCTGGGAGTTGGTGATGGATAGGGAGGCCTGGTGTGCTGCGATTCATGGGGTCACAAATAGTCGGACATGACTGAGCGATTGAACTGAACTGAACTGAACAAAACTCAATACAGTGATAGGTGATGTCAGAATTTATATCAATGTTACCTTCTCAATTTCAAGTGATTCTTTTTGGAAACATAAGAAGTTAATGAAAAGGAAAAGAAACATTACATATGTTTCTTTGAATAAAGAAGAACCCAAGAAAAGAAACAGGGCCAGGTGATTTACAGCTTTCCACTATAAAAACAGAAAGCCCAGTTAAATCTATATTGGCAGTTCTAGGAATGGATCATTGCAATTGCACATGAATTACGTGTGAAAAGTAGAAAATCTCTTAATTATCTAAACTCCTAAGTGGTAGAATGTTTGACTCAAAACTAGTTTCATTTCATTCTGCCAATGTCCTCACATTTCAGAAATTATCCACGGCATCTTCCTTCTCAAAATCCCATGAAGACCAGTGGCTAATGAAAGCCCATATACTCAGCATTGAATACAAATAAAATGAAGAGTCTTGAGGGAAAAACTTGTTGAGTTTGAATCTACAGACTTCCTTAGTAAAATTCCATATCTCAGATTTTTAGACTAAGAGCTTATAACATATATACTAAAATAAATATCCTCAAGCCAATAACATCATTCTAAAGTTCTCTCCTAAATTCATTCTTACCTCAGGAAAAGAAATTTAGTTTAGTGTCAGAATTAGTCACAGAAGTTCAATTTGTGTATACATTGAAAAAACATATTTATCACATTTCTATCCTGACAGAAGAGGTTCAAATGACTTTGCTTGGTTGGCTGTGTTTAGTTAGTTGGAGAATGTTTGTTCTCCCTCTGTATTGCTATCATAAAACACATTGATCATTGTCTGTAGCCATTTGGTTTTACTGTTTATATTTGAGAGATGTTGCAATACTGAGCAAGGAAGTCTCTGTCACAGAGGGGAAATTATTTGGACCATAAATGATTATTTACAAATAAAGCCAGCTTATTCATCTGTTTTTTGCTTATGTTGCTAATTATCAGAGCTAAATGAGTCCTTTCGTGTAGACATCTTGATTCTCAAGTCTCCTTCAGGCAGATTTTAAATACCAGAGGATTTATTTTTCACCAACCATCACAAGCAAATATTGAGCTTAATTTTCAAACAATTGCAATTGTGATTCCTGCTCCCTTATCTTGCCCTAATTTCATGGAATGAACATAAAAAATGAGGACATTTTAAATTCAGTGGAACAAATGCCATATATTTTTATCTGCCAGGCCTGTGCTAGCCATTTAGGGAGCAAAAAAATAAATACAGTTGTTCATATATTTGAAGATGAAAGGAAACCAGAGGTTCCACAAATGTTGGCCTCTGTTCTTCATAAAATCAAGACAGTCATTAAGAGTAGAGGCTGGGGACTTCCCTGGTGGTTCAGTGGTTAAGACTCCATGCTTCTACTGCAGTAGGCATAGGTTCAATTCCTGGCTGGGGAACTAAGGTCCCACATGCCATTTGGCAAAAAAAAAAAAAAAAGAGTAGAGGCCCATGGAGAAGAAAAGTCAGTTCAAGGTAGAAGATATAAGGGGAGGAGTAACTTTAGGATTTGCCACTAAAGCAAGTTGTTGTTCTAGCAGTAAGTCATGTCTGACTCTTTGTAACATCATGGACTGCAGCACTCCAGGCTCCTCTCTGTCCTCCACTATCTCCTGCAGTTTGCTCAAATTCATGTCCATTGAGTCAATGATTCTATCCAACCATTTCATCCTCTGTGACCCCCTTCATCTTCTGCCCTCAATCATTCCCAGCATCAGGGTCTTTTTCAATGAGTCTGGTCTTAGTATCAGATGGCCAAAGTATTAAAGCGTCAGCTTCAGCATCAGTCCTTCCAATGAATATCTCAGGGTTGGTTTCCTTTAGGATTGACTGGTTTGATCTCCGTGAAGTCCAAGGGACTCTCAATAGTCTTCTCCAGCACCACAATTCGAAAGCATCAAGTCTTTAGCGCTTAATCCTTTTTACATGGTTCACTTCTCACATTATCCAAACATGACTACAGGAAAAACCATAGCTTTGACTAGATGGACCTCTATTGGCAAAGTGATGTCTCTACTTTTTAATACACTGTCTAAGTTTGTCACAGCTTTCCATCCAAGGAGCAAGTGTCTTTTAATTTCATGGTTGTGGTCACCAACCACAGTGACCTTGGAGCCAAAAAAAGTGAAATCTGTCACTGTTTCAACCCCCCCCCCCACCTCTATTTGCATGAAGTGATGGGACTAGACCATGATCTTAGTTTTTTTAATGTTGAGTTTTAAGCCAGCTTTTTCACTTTCCCCTTTCAGCTATATCAAGAGGCTCTTGAGTTTCTCTTTGCTTTCTGCCATTAGAGTGGTGTCATCTGCATATCAGGGGTTGTTGATATTTCTTCCAGCAATATTGATTCCAACTTGTGATTCATCTACCCTGATATTTCACATGAGCTACTCTGCATATAAGATAATTAAGCAGGGTGACAATATACAGCTTTGTTGTATGCCTTTACCAACTGTGAACCAGTCAGTTGTTCCATGTAATATTCTAACTGTTGCTTTTTCACCTGCATACAGGTTTCTCAGAACAGATAAGGAAGTCTGGTATTCCCATCTCTTTAAGAATTTTCCACAGTTTTTTGTGATCCACACAATCAAAGGCTTCAGTGTAGTCAATGAAATAGATGTTTTTCTAGAATTCTCTGGCTTTTTCTATGATCCAATGGATATTGGCAATTTGATCTCTGGTTTCTCTGCCTTTTCTAAATCTAGCTTGGACATCTCGAAGTTCTCAGTTCATGTACTATTGAAGCCTAGCTTGAAGGATTTTGAGCATTACCTTGCTAGCATGTGAAATGAGCACAACTGTACGATAATTTGAACATTCTTTGGCATTGCCTCTCTTTGGGATTGGAAAGAAAGCTGACCTTTTCCAGTCCTGCAGCCACTGCTGAGTATTCCAAATTTGCTGATGTATCAAGTGCAGTATTTTCACAGCATCATCTTTTAGGGTTTGAAATAGCTTAGCTGGAATTCCATCACTTCCACTGGTTCTGTTCATAGTCATGTTTCTTAAGGCCCACTTGACTTCACACTCCAGAATGTCTGGCTCTAGGTGATAACCACACCACTGTGGTTGTCTGGGTCATTAAGATCTTTTCAGTATAGTTCTTCTGTGTATTCTTTCCATCTTTTCTTAATCTCATCTGCTTCTGTTGAGTTCTTAACATTTTTGTCCTTTATTGTGCCCATCCTTGCATGAAATGTTCCCTTGATATCTCCAATATTCTTGAAGAGATCTCTAGTCTTTCCCATTCTAGTGCTTTTCTCTATATTATATAGCTCTTCTGTGTATTCTTAATTAAAAGAAAAGCTAGCATTAATTGAGTACTATGTGCCAGCCAGTGGACAAACTGTTTTACATATATTGCTTTTTAAGCAAGACAATCTCTTGATATAGGTACTATTGTTCTCATTTTAAAGATTAAGTAATTGGAAATCTAACAGGTTAAATAACTTGCCTGAGGTCACACAGCCTAGTGAATTGTAGAAGCAGGATATGACATACTCTTTGTAGAACCCACTTTATCTGCATGGCAATAACAGCCAGCTCAGTTTAATAGGTACAGATTTATAGTAACACAACCTTGCAGAACTATGCCACTTTTTTTCCAGCAAAGTTAATTGTTTTAGTCATCTAGGATTGACTGAGGATTGACTTTGTTGTAGTGGCTAAAGTATGGTCCTATAAAGGAACTCAGGTTACTGAAGAGTCCCATGGGGATGGATATTCGACTAGGAAGTGGAGATAGTTCTGCCAGTTGAAGGCTGATGTTTTAGAAAAACTGAGCTCTATTGACAGATAAGGGGATTTAATAAAGACAAAGGAAGAGATTGAGGGAAGGTCAAGAGGTGAGAAAAATTAAATAATAGGAAATGTAAAAGAAAAACCAAAGAATAGGAAACATAATCAAAATGGGAATTCTATTAGATTTTAAAGGTAGAGTTACGGAGGTCAACATGATTGACACCATCAACTTCCAGTCCATCCCAGTGGTTAGACTAAATGAAACATGGTAATCCCGGTCTCTCTATCAAAGATTGGTTTAGGATGAGGCCTGTAATCTAGTCTTGTGGAATGAGGGAAAGTCTGCTGGGGAGCTTCTGGGAATGTTTTCCATCACTACAGAAGACAGGCACATAAGAAAACTCAGCACCTGTCCTCCTTTGGATGCTATTGGTCCCCTGCTACCAGCTGAAGGTCAGGGCTAATACAGACAGGAGGAATAACAAAATCAACCCTGATGAATATGCCTAAAGCTGCCTTATGTCTTAAATTTTATTATGTGAGTTATAAACAACCTTATCTTCTAAAGCAAATTTAAACTGGGCTTTCTGTTCATAGCAGCCAAAGGCATCCTAAATGATTCAAGGGTAGTTTCAGATGACAGTATATTTTTACAACTGTAAGTGACTAATAAGGAGTGAATTGCAGTCCCCTACGATGAAAAGGACATCTTTTTTTGGTGTTAGTTCTAGAAGGTCTTGTAGGTCTTCATAGAACCATTCAACTTCAGCTTCTTCAGCATTAGTGGTTGGGGCATAGACTTGGATTATTGTGACATTGAATGTTTGCCTTGGAAACGAACAGAGATCATTCTGTCATTTTTGAGATTGCACCCAAGTACCGTATTTCGACTCATTTTCTGACTATGAGGGCTACTCCATTTCTACTAAGTAGAACTACTACTAAGCCCACAATAGTAGATGTAATGATCATCTGAATTAAATTTGCCCATTCCAGTCCATTTTAGTTCACTGATTCCTAAAATGTTGACATAAACTCTTGCCATCTCTTGTTCGACCACTTTCAATTTACCAAAAAAAGATGTCCTTTTCATCATAGGGGACTGGAATGCAAAAGTAGGAAGTCAAAAGATATCTGAAATAACAGGCAAGTTTGGCCTTGGAGTGAAAAACGAAGCAGGGCAAAGGCTAGCAGAGTTTTGCCAAGAGAACGCACTGATCATAGCAAACATCCTCCTCCAACAACACAAGTGACAACTCTGCACATGGACATCACCAGATGGTCAACACCAAAATCAGATTGATTATATTCTTTGCAGCCAAAGATGGAGAAGCTCTATACAGTCAGTAAAAGCAAGACCTGGTGCTGACTGTGGCTCAGACCATAAACCCCTTGAAGTGAAGTGCAGTGAAGTTGCTCAGTCGTGTCCGACTCTTTGCAACCCCGTGGACTGTAGCCCACTAGGCTCCTCTGTTCATGGGATTCTCCAGGCAAGAATACTGGAGTAGGTTGCCATTTCCTTCTCCAGGGATCTTCCTGACCCAGAGATCGAACCCAGGCCTCCTGCACTGTAGGCAGACACTTTACCCTCTGAGCCACCAGGGAAGATAAACCTCTTAATTCAGACTTAAACTGTAGAAAGTAAAGAAAACCACTGGATCATTCAGGTATGACCTAAATCAAATCTCTTATAATTATACAGTGGAAGTGACAAATAGATTGAAGGGATTATATCTGATAGACAGAGTGCCTGAAGAACTATGGATGGAGGTTCGTGACATTGTACAGGAGGCAGTGATCAAAACCATCCCCAAGAGAAAGAAATGCAAAAGGCAAAATGGTTGTTGAGGAGGCCTTACAAATAGCTGAGAAAAGAAGAGAAGTGAAAGGCAAAGAAGAAAAGGAAAGATATAGCCATCTGAATGTAGAGTTCCAGAGAATAGCAAGGAGAGATAAGAAAGTCTTCCTAAGTGATCAATGCAAAGAAATAGAGGGATAAGATAGAACTGAAAGACTAAAGATCTCTTCAAGAAAATTAGAGATACCAAGGGAAAATTTCATGCAAAGATGGGCACAATAAACGACAGAAATGGTATGGACCTAACAGAAGCAGAAGAAGAGGTGGCAAGAATACACAGAAGAACTATATATTTAAAAAGATCTTAATGACCCAGATAACCATAATGGTGTGATCACTCACCTAGAGCCAGACATCCTGGAATGTGAAGTCAAATGTGCCTTAGGAAGCATCACTATGAACAAAGCTATTGGAGGTGATGGAACTCCAGCTGAGCTATTTCAAATCTGAAAAGATGATGCTGTGAAAGTGCTACACTCAATATGCCAGCAAATCTGGAAAACTCAGCAATGGCAACAAGACTGGAAAAAGTCAGTTTTCATCCCAATCCCAAATAAAGGCAGTGCCAAAGAATGCTCAAACTATCATACAATTGCATTCATCTCACATGCTAGCAAAGTAATGCTCAAAATTCCCCAAGCTAGGCTTCAACAGTAATGAACCGAGAACTTCCAGATGTCCAAACTGGATTTAGAAAAGGCAGAGAAACCAGAGATCAAATTGCCAACATCCACTGCATCATCAAAAAAGCAAGAGAGTTCCAGAAAAACATCTACTTCTCCTTTATTGCTGACCAACTTAGATAGTATATTCAAAAGCAGAGACATTACTTTGCCGACTAAGGTCCGTCTAGTCAAGGCTATGGTTTTTCCTGTGGTCATGTATGGATGTGAGAGTTGGACTGTGAAGAAGGCTGAGTGGCGAAGAATTGATGCTTTTGAACTGCGGTGTTGGAGAAGACTCATGAGAGTCTCTTGGACTGCAAGGAGATCCAACCAGTCCATTCTGAGGAGATCAACCCTGGGATTTCTTTGGAAGGAATGATGCTAAAACTGAAGCTCCAGTACTTGGGCCACCTCATGCGAAGAGTTGACTCATTGGAAAAGACCCTGATGCTGGGAGGGATTGGGGGCAGGAGGAGAGGGGGACGACCGAGGATGAGATGTTTGGACTGCAAGGAGATCCAACCAGTCCATTCTGAGGGAGATCAACCCTGGGATTTCTTTGGAAGGAATGATGCTAAAACTGAAGCTCCAGTACTTGGGCCACCTCATGCGAAGAGTTGACTCATTGGAAAAGACCCTGATGCTGGGAGGGATTGGGGGCAGGAGGAGAGGGGGACGACCGAGGATGAGATGGCTGGATGGCATCACAGACTCAATGGACGTGAGTCTGAGTGAACTCCAGGAGTTGGTGATGGACAGGGAAGCCTGGCGTGTTGCGATTCATGGGGTCGCAAAGAGTCGGACACGACTGAGCGATTGAACTGAACTGAAAGCCTTTGCTGTGTGGATCACAACAAACTGGAAAATTCTTAAAGAGATGGAAGTACCAGACCACCTTATTTGCCTCCTAAGAAATCTGTATGTAGGTCAGGAAGCGACAGTTAGAACTGGACTGGAACTACAAACTGGTTCCAAACTGGGAAAGGAGCACGTCAAGGCTGTATATTGTCACCCTGCTTATTTAACTTATATGCAGAGTATATCATGCAAAATGCAGGGCTGGAGGAAGCACAAGCTGGAATCAAGATTGCCAGGAGCAATATGAACAACCTCAGATATGCAGATGACACCATCCTTATGGCAGAAAGCGAAGAGGAACTAAAGAGCCTCTAGATGAAAGTGAAAGAAGAAAGTGAGAAAGTTGGCTTAAAACTCAACATTCAGAAAACTAAGATCATGGCATCCAGCCCCATCACTTCATGGCAAATAGATGGAAACAGTGAGAGACTTTATTTGTGGGGTTGAGTCTTTATTTGTGGGGGCTAAAAAAATCTCTGAAGATGGTAACTGCAACCAGGAAATTAAAAGATGTTTGCTCCTTGGAAAAAAAGTTATGACCAACCTAGACAGCATATTAAAAAGCAGAGAGATTACTTTTCCAACAAAGGTCCATATAGTCCAAGCTATGGTTTTTCCAGTAGTCATGAATGAATGTGAGAGTTGGACCATAAAGAAAACTGAGCGCAAAAAAATTGATGCTTTTGAACTGTGTTGAAGAAGATTCTTGAGAGTCCCTTGGATGCAAGAGACCCAATAAGTCAATCCAAAGGACATCAATCCTGAATATTCATTGGAAAGACTGAAACTGAAGCTGAATCTCCAAAACTTTGGTTACCTGATGTGAAGAAGTGACTCAATAGAAAAGACCCTGATGCTGGGAAATATTGCAAGTGGGAGGAGAAGGGGATGACAGAGGATGAGATGGTTGGATGGCAGTACCAACTTGTTGGACATGAGTTTGAGCAAGGTCTAGAAGTTGGTGATAGACAGGGAAGCCTGGTATGCTGTAGTCCATGGGGTCACAAATAGTCGGAAATGACTGAGCGACTGAACTGAACATGGAGTAAAATCTGAAACTGACAAGCAAAAGATGAGAATGGTGGTATCCAAATGGCATGAGTGTTAGGGGAGGGAAAATTCTGGATTCTCGAAGTGAGAGGAATGGACTAGGAATGGCAATGGTGTGGGATGCTAAAAGGCATTGTTACATATGTAATAATAAAATTAATATATTCATTTAATCAACTAAAAATACCAGAATTGTGCCTTGTGGTGGGAACACATAGTAAGCAAAAGTAGACACAGTGTCTGCCCCAACAAAGCTTTAAGTCTAATGGGGGACACAGACATTAATCAAGTAATCACGCAACCATATGTAAAATTACATCTGTTACAAATAAAAGGACATATGCTACAAAAGAGAGGTTGAGATTTCTAGGTCAAGACGGGAAAATGAACAAACTCCAACTCATTTTCTCCCATTCCAAATGAAGATAAATGCTACAGAGAAACAGGGAGAGAGAGAAAGAGGGAGGGAGGGAGGGAGAGAAAAGTCTTAAGGAATGAAAAACAGAGAAGGAACCCACAGTGCTTGGTAGGAATCTAAGTCAAGAAGCCGACAGAGGACCCAGAGGAGATGCAGGCTTTGGGGCTGGGATTTTTACTGTTAATGGATACAGAGTTTCTTTCAGGAAGATAAAAATGTTCTGGAAGTAGACTGTGGTGATGTTTATATGCTCTCTGAATATATTAAAATCCACTAAATTACACACTTTTAAAAGGGTGAATTAATGGTATTTGAATTATAGCTCAATTTTAAAACTTGAAGAACTTTGTACAAAGACATAAAACAACGGCTGTCTTATTTGGGACAGGAAAACTCCCTAAATGAATCCATAAATTTTGTACAGGTCCGATCAAAATCTTAATAGGACTTTTTTTTACTTAACAAAATGATTGTAAATTTCATTTGGGAAATGATTGACTCCAAAGGAAGAAAATCTGGAAAATATAAAACTTAAGTTGACTGGGGTGGTTGAATTAGTTCCCCTGGATATTAGGTTGTATGTGTTGAAATGCTACAGTATTTAGAAGCATATTCAGTGAGGTATTGTTCAATTTTTAATTTTTAAAATAATGTGAATATGTTACTTTTAAATACCAAAACAACAAATCACACAAAAAAGCAAAATAAATGAAAATTATGCATCTCCTCCAATGCTAGTTTATTCTGTTTCAAGCTAACATCCATATTCTATCAATATATCCTTATATGCATAATTTCAAGTCATTTTTTTTAGCTTTGTTGATTTTCTCTGAATATAGATTAATTTATGAAAAGCCTCCTTAGAGTTTGGAACCTAACCTGAATATATTTGACGGGGAGTGCTTGGCACAAAATAAAGGCTTATTTAATTGGTAAATCTGGCTATTTCATTTACATTAATGCATCCTAGAATCATATTAGCCCTATGGGGCAGCTAATTCATAATGTTGATGGATACTGCATCAATAACCAGTGGCTGAAGCCATATGAGTTGTTCATAATCAGTGCTGCTAAGACAAAACTATCATCATTCTGTCCCTTGTACAGTATTATTTGGAATAAAGCATGTTACCTTACTTTTATTTCCATCATATTTCCCTTCGCTCTAGTTGTCCCAATCCTTTGCATTTGATGTAATCATTCAATGTATTCATAAACTTAGCTAACTCTGATATCTGAAAATCTGTAAGGAACAATCTTAGTCACTGATGAAAATGCTCATCAGGATATCTTGGGGAACACAAATAGCAGAAGATATGAAAACTCCATACGCATTAATTAGTTCCCACTTTGTTTCTAGCATCTAGCCCAAAGGTACTCAGATCTTAGTATAGTTAAGAGTCACTTGGGTAGCTTGCAAAATTCCTGGACTCGTTTCTAGAGATTCTGATTCAGTAGGTCTAGAATGAGGTCCAACAACTGGAAATTAAACTTAACATGCATAGGACTCACTTTCAGATTTACCTAAGACTGTATTTCTCTCACTTGATGGTGATAAGCACGTTGAAGAGGTCACGTCATGCACCTTGTTGAAGGCAAGAAGATACAGAGGCTGTTGTGTTCACTGCATCCACCAGCTGGCTGCCTGTGAAAGAACAGAATGGAGTTAAAATGAAATAAAACCCAAGCTATTCTCCTGTGAGCAATGCTGTCTATGGACTCACAAACCATTTTTTAATATTCAGTCCAAGAAGCTTGCTTTCATGCATTTTTATTCAATCAACAAATATTTGAGGAGCCTCGTAAATGCTAAATGTTATGCTAGTTTAAACTCCTACCAGTGGTATGAGTTTTTCATTGTACCTATTCTTCACAATGGTCTTATAATCCTTCATTGCACTTAACCTGACAAGATAGAAAAAAATATTTATGCTATTCTAATTTTCAATTTTATTATCTTCCATGAAGAAGTGGAAAACTTTTCATCGTTTTCTTGACAATTGCAAATTCCCTAGATTCTCATCTATCAACTACTGCGTTTATTTTTTTCCTAATAAACATGTAAATTATCACTTGTTACTTTTAATCTGTATGTGGCATGCTAATAGTTTTCTGTTTCTCTGTTTCTGTGCTCATTTTCTTTTAGCCTTTTTATGACACTTTCCTTTTATAGCAAATACATTTCTATTTCTTATGCAGACAAAGCTAACAATCATTTTATTGTACAGTAAGTTTCCTACATACAAATGAGTTCCATTCTGAGAACATGTTAGTAAGTCCAACAAAGTTAGCCAAGGTGCCCAATTAACACAATAGGTTGTGCAGTACTGTCCTGTAATACATTTTAAGACTTTTTATGCAAATAATATATAATAAAAACCCACAAAAAAATAAAGAAAACATTTTCAATCTTATAGTGCAGTGCCTTGAAATGTACAGTAGCACAGTACAATGGTTGGCATACAGGAGCTGGCATTGAGTGAATAGGCAAGAAGAGTTACTGACTGGAGGAGGGAGGAGAGGTGGGAGATCATTAACAATAAGAGACACAGAGCAAGCTGCAGTTTCACTCACTCCTGACGTTGATGGCACAGGTTCTGATTCCTCACTGGAGTCTATTCTATCTACCGCCTTAAAAAAACAATCCAGTGACTGATATAAGGGTAACAGTTTCTTTCTTTTTTTTTTTTTTTGCATAGATTACACAGTGGACAGGATTGCATTCTTAGTGGATGCACAACCTTCATGCACTGTTCTACATTTGGGTCCCATGCCTCAAAAATTAACAGTGCCGCCTCAAATAAAGAAAATCCCCTTGTCATTTCCTGTGTCATGAATCTCTTCGGTTCTTCAGTCACTTCTTCCTCTTGTCTCTGTCCTTTCTTGGGCCTTCAATTCCATCAGGTCTTCATTAGTCAGTTCTTCCTGTTGCACAGCAGGGAGTTCAGTGAAGTCATCCTCTTGCAGATATAGCTCCAGCTTCTCACTGAGGCTCACCAAGTCACTGAAGACCTCCTTGAATTCCTCACTAACCTTCTTAAATCCACAAAAATCATGAACAAACTGAGGGCAAAGATTCCTCCAAGCCCCATTCAGGTTGATGGCTATAACCTCACGCCAAGAGAAGCTGATGTTCTTTATGGCCTTGTAAACTGTCACAAGGTTGTTCCAGATTCATCACTCACCTTTACTGCCTGACAAAAAGGGTGACATAAATAACCTCTCTTGAGAGTTGCTTTAACTCCCTGGCCCATACGTTGCTCAGTCATGTCTGACTCTTCACGACCCCATGGACTACAGCCCACCAGGCTTCTCTGTCCATGGGGATTCTCCAGGAAAGAATACTGGAGTGGGTTGCCATGCCCTCTCTGGGGGATCTTCCCAACCCAGGGGTCAAACCAAGGTCTCCCACATTGCAGACAAATTGTTTACCAGCTAAGCCACCAGGGAAGCACAGTTTGCATGAGCAGCATAGTGTTCAGTGGCAGAGGCACTACTTTGACATCACCCATGACTTTCATCCATGCACCCATGCTTCCATGACCTGGAGCACTGTCAAGCAGCAGAAGAATGTTGAATGGGACATCCTTCTCCAAGTAATATTTCCCTACCTCCAGGACGAAGTGGTGGAAAATCACTAGATGGCCAATACAAATCAGATTGATTATATTCTGTGCAGCCAAAGATGGAGAAGCTCTATACAGTCAGCAAAAAGAAGACCTGGATCTGACTATGGCTCAGATCATCAGCTCCTTATTGCAAAATTCAGGCTTAAATTGGAAAAGAAAAGTAGGAAAAAACATTAAGCCATTCAGGTATAACTTAAATCAAATCCCTTATGATCCTACAGTAGAGGTGATAAATAGATTCAAGGGATTAGATCTGATAGACAAAGAGTGCCTGAAGAACCGTGGAGAAAGGTTTGTAACACTGAAGCGTAGAGGCAAAAAAGCAAAGGAGAAAAGGAAATATATAAGCATCTGAATGCAGAGTTCCAAAGAATAGAAAGAAGACATAAGAAAGCCTTCTTCAGTGATCAATGCAAAGAAATAGAGGAAAAGAATAGAATGGGAAAGAATAGAGATCTCTTCAAGAAAATTAGAGATACCAAGGGAACATTTCATGAAAAGATGGACACAATAAAGGACAGAAATGGTATAGACCTAACAGAAGCAGAAGATATTAAGAAGAGGTGGCAAGAATACACAGAAGAACTATACAAAAAAGATCTTCATGACCCAGATAACTATGATGGTGTAATCATTCACCTAGATCCAGACATCCTAGAACGTGAAGTCAAGTGGGCCTTAAGAAGCATCACTACAAACAAAGCTAGTGGAGGTGATGAAAATCTAGTTGAGCTATTTCAAATCCTAAAAGATGATTTTGGAAAGTGCTGCACTCAATATGTCAGCTAATTTGGAAAACTCAGCAGTGGCCACAGGACTGGAAAAGGTCAGTTTTCATTCCAATCCCAAAGAAAGGCAATGCCAGAGAATGATCAAACTACCACACAATTGTACTCATCTCACACACTAGAAAAGTAATGCTCAAAACTCTCCTAGCCAGGCTTCAACAGTACATGAACCATGAACTTCCAGGTGTTCAAGCTCAATTTAGAAAAGGCAGAGGAACCAGATCAAATTGCCAACATCCACTGGAACATCAAAAAAGCAAGAGAGTTCCAGAAAAACATCTACTTCTGCTCTATTGACTATGCCAAAGCCACTGACTATGCCAAAACCATTGACTGTGTGGATCACAACAGACTGGAAAAATTCTTAAAAAGATGGGAATGCTTAAAGAGACCAGATCACCTGACCTGCCTATTGACAAATGTGTATCAGGTCAAGAATCAACAGTTAGAACTAGACATGAAACAACAGACTGGTTCCAAATTGGGAAAGGAGTATGTCAAGGCTGTATATTGTCACCCTGCTTATTTAAATTGTGCAGAGTACATCATGAGAAATGCTGGACTGGATGAAGCACAAGCTGGAATCGAGATTGCTGGGAGAAATATCAATAACCTCATATATGGAGATGACACCACCCTTATGGCAGAAATCGAAGAAGACCTAAAGAGCCTCTTGATGAACGTGAAAGAGGAGAGTGAAAAAGTTGGCTTAAAGCTCAACATTCAGAAAATTAAGATCATGGCATCTGGTTCCATCACTTCATGGCAAATAAATGGGCAAACAATGGAAAAGTGACAGGCTTTATTGGGTGGGACTCCAAAATCACTGCAGATCGTGACTCTAGCCATGAAGTTCAAAGACACTTGCTCCTTGGAAGAAAAGCTATGACAAACCTACATAGCAAATTAAAAGGCAGAAATGTACTTTGCCAACAAAGGTCTGTCTAGTCAAAGCTATGGTTTTTCCAGTAGTCATGTATGGATGTGAGAGTTGACTATAAAGAAAACTGAGCACCAAAGAATTGATGCTTTTGAACTCTCAGGAGTCCCTTGGACTGCAAGGAGATCCAATCAGTCCATCCTAAAGGAAATCAGTCCTGAATATTCATTGGAAGGACTGAAGCTGCAGCTGAAGCTCCAATACTTTGGCCACCTGATGCAAAGAACTGACTCATTGGAAAAGACCCTGGTGCTGGGAAGATTGAAGGCATGAGAAGGGGATGACAGAGGATGAGATGGTTGAATGTCATCACCAACTGTATGGACATAAGTTTGAGTAGGCTCTGAGAGTTGGTGATGGACAGGGAAGCCTGTAGTGCTACAGTCCATGGGGTTGCAGAGAGTTGGACTCGACTGAGAGACTAAACTGAACTGATTCTTTGCTGTGTTTCCTCTTCAAGTCTTCATAAAGGCATTAGCTCTCTCTTGAATTAGCATTATGCTGATCATGACTCAACACTGATGTTAATCTTGCATCCACACACTGATAATTTTCTCCATCTCCTCCATCACTTTTCCATGCTTCTTTGATATTGTTGTTGCTGTTCAGTTGCTCAGTTGTGTCCAACTCTTTGCGACCCCATGGACTGCAGCACATCAGGCTTCTCAATCCTTCACCTTCTCCCAGAGCTTGCTCAAAGTCATGTCCATTGGGTCAGTGATGCCATCTGACCATCTCATCCTCTATTGTCCCCTTCTCCTCCTGCCTTAAATCTTTCCTGGCATCAGGGTCTTTCTAATGAGTCAGCTCTTCGCATCACATGGCCAAAGTATTGGAGCTTCAGCTTCAGCACCAGTCCTTCCGATGAATATTCAGGTTTGATTTCCTTTAGTGTTACGGGTTTGATTTCCTTGCAGTCCAAGGACTCTCAAGAATCTTCTCCAACACCACAATTCAAAAGCATCAATTCTTCGGTGCTCAGCCTTCTTTATGGTCCAACTTGCTCATCCATACATCACTACTGGAAAAACCATAGCGTTGACTAGACATATCTTTGACACTACTGTCGAGATTATGGCACAGCTGACTTCACATGTTCCGTGTTCTCATCCTTCTTGTTTAGAACCATGCCAATGGTTGAATGACTCATGTTATAAGAACAAGCAATGTCCACCATCTTTTCACCTTGATCCACTTTCTCAGTTAGTTTCACTTCTGTTTCCATCGTTATTGCTTGGCACTTCTGAGCAGTGCCAGCTAGAGCACCACTGCTTTTATGCTTGCTTCTGGACATTTGAGCTTGAAATTAAGATACTGAAATACTGTACTCTATACAATCAGTAAACTACACAAAACACAACCACTTGTAGAAGTTGCACAATGTGACAATGTACACCAGACATGTGAACTAATTTAAGTGACTGTACATGCAAACACATTCATATCTTTGAAAGTTTGCAACTTGAAGGTTTGTATAGTTTTGCTTTTATTTTGAAACAATGTTTTAAAAGTCTTCCTCCAAGATTATGTAAATACTCAACTGTATTATCTTTAGAATCTTCTACTTCTTAACCTGTTACATATTTCCATAAGTCTTTAAAAATGTAATCATTCAGACATCCAGAACAAGGATATGATTAACATTTTTTTAAAATACTGAAAATTGAGGAAATACCTATATAAATCATAATATGAGTCTAGTTAATTATGTAGAACATCCACAAGATAAAATGCTGTGGCAATTGAGAGTTTGCTTCAGGAGCATATATTCTAACTTGAAAATATTCTGAATTTAATGTGAAGTAAAACAAAGCAAGACTAGACCTAGACACAGAGACAAACACACACACATACATATTGATGAAGTCTTAAGCTAAAACTATATACTGTGCTGAATTCTAATAACTTTGAGCAAAATAAAATGTGATAAAATAGAAACTATTTGATTTTAGGTTACCTGCATAATATTTGGAAGTTATTTAGAAATTTTCATTTCAAATACAACTGTGCTGCCCCTATGAATCATCAATGCATGAGTTGATCTGGACCAAGTCAGGAAAACCCTGCAAATGAGCACAAGTTTAACTAATTTCTATGTGTCATATGCAAATATAAATATACCACCACATTTTACTGCAATGACAGAGCCAGCATGTTTCGTCACTTAAACTCTTACATTTAAATGATTTTTAATAGTTAATTAGAAACACAATTCTGGGAAAAGAGTTTAATGACATGAAGATGGTTTCAGGGATCCCCAAGACCACCACCAGGTTTGTTGATATGCTGCGAGGACTCATAGGACTCAGGATAAAGCCATACTTATGGCTTTGATTATTATAGCAAAAATATCAAAGCGAAGGCCACAGGAAATTATGCAAATCTTCCAAGAGTGCTCTCCCAGTGGAGTCACATGAGAAACAGTTTAATCCCCAGCAAAGAAAAGTTATGACAAGATGGGTAAATGCTTTCTACTGAGGAAACTATTAGAAACCCAACATCCAGGATTTGGGGGTGTGGTCTGCAGGTCACATAAGCACCCTTTTCCTAGCATGTTCCAAAATTCTAGATTCCCAGAAGGAAAAGCAGGTATTCAGGGGAAAAAAAAAAAAAAAAAGCCACTGTTTGCACAAACTATCTAGGCAGAGTGAGTCACTCTTACTAGTTCTGGGAATGGTAGAAACCTTCCATAAATCCACATTTCCAGATACCAGTCAAGGGCTACCTTAGAAAAAGTAATCTCCAAGGACAGCAGTGTGGGGCCTACTGTATTAACTCTTTTTATGAACACACATGTTCACTCTTACTTACAAGATCTCATATGAGAGAATCACATACACATATGTTAGGCTCAGCCACACATAGATAAAGTGAAACAAAGAAAACAAAGTGAATAAAGTTTACCCTAAAATTCACTGTTATTGGGTCCACCAATAAATTATTTGATGAAATTCAGAAAGGCCCCTCCATGGATCACAGCCCTGTCATGGTGAAGGGGCTTATGTAACTCAGTGAAGCTATGAGCCATGCCATGCATGGATGGACACCCAAGATGGGGAGGTCATAGTGGAGAGTTCTGACAAAACGTGATCCATTGGAGGGAATGGCAATCCTTTCCAAATTCTTGCCATGAGAATCCCATGAACAGTATGAAAAGGCAGAAAGATATGACACCAGAAGATGATCTCCCCTAGGTCAGAAGGTATCCAATATGCTACTGGGGAAGAGGAGAGGGCAATTACTAATAGATCCAAAAAGAATGAAGCAGCTGGGCCAAAGTGGAAATGATGCTCAGTTGTGGGTGTGTCTGGTGGTGAAAGGAAAGCCTGAGGCTGTAAAGAACAATACTGCATACGAACCTGGAATGTTAGGTCCATGAGTCAAGGTAAGTTGGATGTGGTCAAGAAGGAGATGACAAGGGTGAATATCAACATCTTAGGAATCAGTGAACTAAAATGGATGGGAACGGTGAATTTAATTCAGATGACCATTATATCTACTACCGTGGGCAAGAATGCCATATGGCAAATAGAGCAGCCCTCATAGTCAACAAAAGAATCCAAACTGCACTATTTGGGTGCAATCTCAAAAATGATAGAATGACCTTGGTTCATTTCCAAGGCAAACCATTCAACATGACAGTAATCCAAGTCTATGCCCCAACCACTGATGTCAAAGACAGTGAAGCTGACCAGTTCTATGAAGACCTATAAGACCTTCTAACACCAAAAAAGATGTCCTTTCTATCACAGGGAATTGGAATGCAAAAGTAGGATATGAAAAGATACCTGGAGTAATAGGCAAATTTGATCTTGAAGTACAAAATGAAGCAGGGCAAAGGCTAATAGCTTTGTCAAGAGAACACACTGGTCATAGCAAACACCCAATAATGCAAGAGATGATTCTACACATGGACATCACTAAAGGTCAATACCAAAACAAGACTGATTATATTCTTTGCAGCTTTAGATGGAAAAGCTCTATACAGTCAGCAAAAAGAAGACCTGGATCTGACTATGGCTCAGATCATCAGCTCCTTATTGCAAAATTCAGGCTTAAATTGGAAAAGAAAAGTAGGAAAAAACATTAAGCCATTCAGGTATAACTTAAATCAAATCCCTTATGATCCTACAGTAGAGGTGTAAATAGATTCAAGGGATTAGATCTGATAGACAAAGAGTGCCTGAAGAACCGTGGAGAAAGGTTTGTAACACTGAAGCGTAGAGGCAAAAAAGCAAAGGAGAAAAGGAAATATATAAGCATCTGAATGCAGAGTTCCAAAGAATAGAAAGAAGACATAAGAAAGCCTTCTTCAGTGATCAATGCAAAGAAATAGAGGAAAAGAATAGAATGGGAAAGAATAGAGATCTCTTCAAGAAAATTAGAGATACCAAGGGAACATTTCATGCAAAGATGGGCTCGATAAAGGACAGAAATGGTCTGGACCTAACAGAAGCAGAAGATATTAAGAAGAGGTGGCAAGAATACCTAGAACAACTGTACAAAAAAGATCTTCATGACCTGGATAATCATGATGGTGTGATCACTCATCTAGAGCCAGACATCTTGGAATGTGAAGTGAAGTGGGCCTTAGAAAGCATCACTACGAACAAAGCTAGTGGAGGTGATGGAATTCCAGTTGAGCTATTCCAAATCCTGAAAGATGATGCTGTAAAAGTGCTGCACTCAATATGCCAGCAAATTTGGAAAACTCAGCAGTGGCCACAGGACTGGAAAAGCTCAGTTTTCATTCCAATCCCAAAGAAAGGCAATGCCAAAGAATGCTCAAACTACTGCACAATTGCACTCATCTCACATGCTAGTAAAGTAATGCTCAAAATTCTCCAAGCCAGGCTTCAGCAATACATGAACCGTGAACTTCCAGATGTTCAAGCTGGTTTTAGAAAAGGCAGAGGAACCAGAGATCAAATTGCCAACATCTGCTGGATCATGGAAAAAGCAAGAGAGTTCCAGAAAAACATCTATTTCTGCTTTATTGACTATGCCAAAGCCTTTGACTGTGTGGATCACAATAAACTGTGGAAAATTCTGAGAGAGATGGGAATACCAGACCACCTGACCTGCCTCTTGAGAAATCTGTATGCAGGCCAGGAAGCAACAGTTAGAACTGGACATGGAACAACAGACTGGTTCCAAATAGGAAAAGGAGTATGTCAAGGCTGTATATTGTCACCCTGCTTATTTAACTTCTTTGCAGAATACATCATGAGAAATGCTAGACTGGAAGAAGCACAAGCTGGAATCAAGATTGCCAAGAGAAATATCAATAACCTCAGATATGCAGATGACACCACCCTTATGGCAGAAAGTGAAGAGGAACTAAAAAGCCTCTTGATGAAAGTGAAAGAGGAGAGTGAAAAAGTTGGCTTAAAGCTCAACATTCAGAAAACAAAGATCATGGCATCCAGTCCCATCACTTCATGGGAAATAGACGGGGAAACAGTGGAAACAGTGTCAGACTTTGTTTTTCTGGGCTCCAAAATTACTGCAGATGGTGACTGAAGCCATGAAATTAAAAGACGCTTACTCCTTGGAAGAAAAGTTATGAGCAACCTAGATAGCATATTCAAAAGCAGAGATATTACTTTACCAACTAAGGTCCGTCTAGTCAAGGTTATGTTTTTTCCAGTAGTCATGTATGGATGTCAGAGTTGGACTGTGAAGAAGGCTGAGCACCAAAGAACTGATGATTTTGAACTGTGGTATTGGAAAAGACTCTTGAGAGTCCCTTGGACCAACCAATCCGTTCTGAAGGAGATCAGCCCTGGGATTTCTCTGGAAGGAATGATGCTAAAGCTGAAACTCCAGTACTTTGGCCACCTCATGTGAAGTGTTGACTCATTGGAAAAGACTCTGATGCTGGGAAGGATTGGGGGCAGGAGGAGAAGGGAATGACTGAGGATGAGATGGCTGGATGGCGTCACTGAATCCTTGGGCTTGGGTCTGGGTGAACTCCGGGAGTTGGTGATGGACAGGGAGGCCTGGCATGCTGCAATTCATGGGGTCGCAAAGAGTCAGACATGACTGAGTGACTGAATTGAACTGAAAGAAAAAGAAATGCAAGAAAGCAACATGGTTGTCTGAGGAGGTTTTACAAATATCTGAGGAAAGAAGAAAAGTGAAAGGCAAGGGTGAAAGGGAAAGATATACGCAACTGAATGCAGAGTTCCAGAGAATACCAAGGAGAGATAACCAGGCCTTCTTAAATGAACAGTGCAAAGAAGTAGAGGAAAACAAACAATGGAATGGGAAAGACTAGAGATCGCTTCAATAAAATTGGAGATAACAAGGGAACATTTCAGGCAAGATGGGCACAATAAAGGACAGAAAGAGTAAGGAGCTAAGAAAGGCAGAAGAGATTAAGAAAACATGGAAAGAATATACAGAGGAACTATACTAAAAAGGTCTCATCAAGGATAACCATGATGATGTGATGACTCACTTAAGAGCCAGACATCCTGGAGTGTGAACTCAAGTGGGCCTTAGGAAGCATCACTACCAAAAAAACTAGTGGAGGTGATGGAATTCTAGCTGAGCAATTTCAAATCCTAAAATATGATGTTGTTAAAGTGTTGCATTCAATATGCCAGCAAATTTGAAAAACTCAGTAGTGGACACAAGACTGGATAAGGTGAGTTTTTATTCCAATCCCAAAGAAGGGCTGTGCCAAAGAATGTTAAAACTACTGTACAACTGCACTCATTCCACATGCTAGGAAGTTTATACTCAAAATCCTTCAAGCTAGCCTTCAGCAGTACGTGAACCAAGAACTTCCAGATGTACAAGCTAGGTTTAGAAAAAGCAGAGGAACCAGAGATCAAATTGCCAACATTTGTTGGATCATAGAAAAAGCAAGAGTTCCAGAAAAGCATCTACTTCTGCTTCATTGCTACGCCAAAGCCATTGACTGTGTGAATCACAACAAATTGTGAAAAATTCTTAAAGTGATGGGAATACCAGACCACCTTACCAGTCTCCTGAGAAACCTGTATGTGGGTCAAGAATCAACAGTTAGAACCAGACATGGAACAACTGACCACTTCATAATTGGGAAAGGAATATATCAAGGCTCTATACTGTCACCCTGTTTATTTAACTTAAATACAGAGTAAATCATGCAAAATGCTGGCCTGGATGAATCACAAGATGGAATCAAGATTGCTGGGAGAAACATCAATAAACTCAGATATGCAGATGATACCACTCTAATGGCAGAAAGTGAAGAACTGAAGAGCCTCTTGATGAGGGTGAAACTCCACCTTTAAAACTTCATCATCAAAACTCAACATTCAAAAAACTAAGATTATGACATGCAGTCCCATTACTTCTGGCAAATAGAAGGGGAAAAAGTGGAAGCAGTGATAGACTTTATTTTCTTGGGCTCCAACATCACTATAGATAATGATTGCTGCCATAAAATTAAAAGATGCTTGCTCCTTGGATGGAAAGGTATGACAAACCTAGACAGTATATTCAAGCAAAGACATCACTTTGCTGACAAAGGCCCATACAGTTAAAGCTATTGTTTATCCAGTAGTCATGTACGGATGAGCAAGTTGGACCATAAAGAAGGCTGACCACCAAAGAATTGATGCTTTCAAACTGTGGTGTTGGGGAATACTCTTAAAAGTCCCTTGGACTGCAGGGAGATCAAACCAGTCAATCCTAAAGGAAATCAACCCTGAATGTTCACTGGAAGGACTGATGCTGAAGCTGAAGCTCCTATACTTTGGTCACCTGATGGGAAGAACTGACTCACTAGAAAAGACCTTGATGCTGAGAAAGATTGAAAGCAAAAGGAGAAGAGGGAAGCAGAGGATGAGATGGTTAGATAGCATCCCTTACTCAATGGACATGAACTTGAGCATATTCCAAGAGACAGTGAAGGTGTGCTGCAGTCCATGGGGTGGCAAGGGTGGGACATGCCTTAGAGACTGAAGAACAAGAACAGTTCAGAAGGCATCAGAAATTGAAACATTACCATGTTTCCCTATCATTGTAGATCTGAATGCAGATCTGTTGTAGACAATGTGGAAAACCTAAAAAATATTAAAGAAGATTCACTGAAACCCTCAATCCTTGATTACCATTGCTAACTTTTTCACATATTCACATAGGTGATGACACACTTCATGTTAAATCTTTCTTTAGTCATCTTCATTTTTCACATCACTAAATTCCCAGTAAACATTTTTCATAATGAAAAGTATTTTATCTTTGATTATAAAATAATTTCTAAAGCTTCTGCCTTCTGTTAGATAGACAGGTCATTTCCAGTTGTTAATACTTTTTCTAAGCCACCATAAAACCTTTCAATGGCTTCCTATTGCTCTTAGAATAAAGGTCAAAACTTTAACATGGTCACAAGGTCCCATATGTTCTAGGGCCTCCCTCCCTTCCTCTGCAGTTCACTCTTTCCTTCCCATTTATCCTCTACACTTAGTTATCACGGCCTTCTTTGAATTCCTCAATTGTGCCACTGTTTCCCACTTCATGGTTTATACATGTGTAGGTAGCTCTACCTTATATACTGCAGCTACCACAGTTTTAATTAGCCATATAATTATTTAAGTATGCAAATCTTTAAAATGTCCATCTCTCCTAATAGGCATTAATTCATGAAGGCAGAGCATATTTCTGTATTGTTCACTGATGTATTCCCAGTATTAAAAGTTGTTCCTGGAATGTAGATGTGCCAAGACCATTGTGAAATTAAATAATATATGTATAAGTAACAGAATTCCACCTTTATGTGAATTTTTAATCACAATATATTTGATAACTTTATTCACTGAATTTTTAATTTTTGAAGCTATTATTAAATATTTTCTCTTTGTAAAACTTTCCTCATTATAACACTTCATCTATTATGTTAAATAGCTAAAACCATTTCTATATACATTTTTCTTTCAGGCTTTTTTGTTTAATTTATTAATTCTAGATATTTTTAGATTTATTCTTTGGGTTTTTCTGCAAATCACAACTAGGATTTATGATACTCTGAGTAACACTGCAATACATTTTTTAAATTTTATTTTTTATTGAAGGATAGCTGCTTTATAGAATTTTGCTGTTTTCTGTCAAACCTCAACATGAATCAGCCATAGGTATACATATATCCCCTCCCTTTTGAAAATCCCTTGATATTTTATCATATACTATCCTCATATTCATTTCAATGTTGAAGCAATATTAAAACAGTTTTTTTTAATTTCCTTGAGGGTGGTGTTTTGCTAATGATTTTTAAAAATCAGCCTCTATGTCTTTTGATATCAGCTGTTTGGAATCTACAGAGGATTAATTACATTAATAGATAAAGGTGTTCAGCTACAGATTTTTGTTTCTTCGTTCATTGGGATGTTGTTGGGCTAATTTGAGTGGAAGAGGGGAAGATTCTTCCCTTTGCTGGGTTATGAAGGAATTGAAAGCCATGGCCTCTTGTAGGGCACAAGGTCAAAGACACTCCATTTGCAGAATGTGAACCAGTTCCTACAACTTGGTAATAAGGTGGAGGAAACCAGACAGATGCCCTGAAGGGTCATGGGAATGGAGAATAGGTTTATAAATCCTAGAATATTCATATCTAACACCCAGTATTTACTTTTTTATATTGAATCTCTTTCTGTTATCTGGTATTGTCAGTAGAGTTCGGTTAATTGTCACAGCCTGAACTTGGCTGAACTCCGAGTATTCAGTGATGGGCCTATGTCCATATTCAGCCATATAGTGTGAGCTGCAGTGTCCTTAGGAGCCAGTTAAGAAACAATTAAAAATTGTTATCCAAAGAACAGAGACACAGGCTAGGGGTAGATTGCTAGAGCAAGTGTTCAGTGAAATCCAGGATTGATCTAGGAAACATTTGAGTATTCTACAGGGAGTCCCAGAGACCTTGGGGAGGGGAAAATGGGAAAAGCCTAACTTTCCTGTGGTCAAACATAATGAGGGCTCAGATTCTTTCATTGAGAATTAAAGGGAAGTGCTACTTCTGACAACTGGAGAGGTCAGCAACCTCTGGGTTACAAACCAATAAATCCTTTTAATAGGCAGTCAATGGGACAGAAACTACTTTTCCAGATGCTTTTGCCTCTTCCTGCTGCACAGCTATGATTACTGCTCTAAAGCTCTATTTCAAAATACATGATATTAATAACTTTCTTTTAAAAATACACTGAATATAAATGAAGGTACAATAAATGTGGCATTTTCATATATGGGAATATGAATAAAGAGCCACAAAACACTTGTGTAATTAAACCCAGAAATTCTACTTAATGAAAATATGCTAAAAATAATAATTCACAAATATAAGGGTCAAAAAAGTATGAAAAGAAAAATAAATTTAGGTTAACAAAAATACCTTAAGATTCTAGATGAAAAGCAAAAACTTTGATCCAGAATAGAGATAACACTGATTAATAATGATAAAGAAAATATATATTATCTATCCAATCAGCATAAAAGTTTTGGAATCATATAGAAAATTAGAGAGATACATGAAATAGCAGCATGAGTGCAAAATGGCAATCTTTTATTATTAATCTTTTATTATTGCTTAAAATATTGTAAATATTAGGTTTTGAAAGAACAGCAATTTATTTGCTACAAAAGAGGCCCCAGATGGCTTAGAGTTCCTGGTAGAATAACAGTGCCAACCGTGGCACTGGCAGTGGGTACTCTATCTTACTACCATTTTTTTTCTCTCTTTACTCTTCAGTGTCTATTCTTAAATATGTTGAGGGCAAGGCACACATCTTCCTCAGGGAGCAGCGTAATAATGGCCTTTAGCAGTAGTTTACATTCATATTTGTACATAAGTGCCAAAGCAGAGAAATATTATAAGCAAAAAAGTGTCCATCACCATGTTACTGAAATCAGTAAAATATGGAGACAAACTAAACTAACTAGAAGGAGGAAAATCATTAAACAGCCCATCATAAGTTTGCTCAGTGATGTACTGTAGGGCCCTTACAAAATAATTTTCTAATGTAATTTTAAAAGATGCACCTTGAGAACCTTATGATTGAATAATAAAGGTAAAAACAATATAAAATATACAGATGTGATGAGCCTATGTCATATTTGTAGAATATACTGAAAGTTAATACAACAAAATGCTAAAACCAGAATTGAAAGAGACACATGTACCCCAATGTTCACCACAGCACTATTTATAATAGCCAGGACATGGAAGCAACCTAGATGTCCATCAGCAGATGAATGGATAAGAAAGCTGTGGTACACATACATAATAGAGTATTACTCAGCCATTAAAAAGAATACATTTGAATCAGTTCTAATGAGGTGGATGATGCTGGAGCCGATTATACAGAGTGAAGTAAGCCAGAAAGAAAAACACCAATACAGTATACTTACACATATATATGGAATTTAGAAAGATGGTAATGATAAACCTGTAGCGAGACAGCAAAAGAGACACAGATGTAACAGAACAGCCTTTTGGACTCTGNGCAGTGTCCTTAGGAGCCAGTTAAGAAACAATTAAAAATTGTTATCCAAAGAACAGAGACACAGGCTAGGGGTAGATTGCTAGAGCAAGTGTTCAGTGAAATCCAGGATTGATCTAGGAAACATTTGAGTATTCTACAGGGAGTCCCAGAGACCTTGGGGAGGGGAAAATGGGAAAAGCCTAACTTTCCTGTGGTCAAACATAATGAGGGCTCAGATTCTTTCATTGAGAATTAAAGGGAAGTGCTACTTCTGACAACTGGAGAGGTCAGCAACCTCTGGGTTACAAACCAATAAATCCTTTTAATAGGCAGTCAATGGGACAGAAACTACTTTTCCAGATGCTTTTGCCTCTTCCTGCTGCACAGCTATGATTACTGCTCTAAAGCTCTATTTCAAAATACATGATATTAATAACTTTCTTTTAAAAATACACTGAATATAAATGAAGGTACAATAAATGTGGCATTTTCATATATGGGAATATGAATAAAGAGCCACAAAACACTTGTGTAATTAAACCCAGAAATTCTACTTAATGAAAATATGCTAAAAATAATAATTCACAAATATAAGGGTCAAAAAAGTATGAAAAGAAAAATAAATTTAGGTTAACAAAAATACCTTAAGATTCTAGATGAAAAGCAAAAACTTTGATCCATGAATAGAGATAACACTGATTAATAATGATAAAGAAAATATATATTATCTATCCAATCAGCATAAAAGTTTTGGAATCATATAGAAAATTAGAGAGATACATGAAATAGCAGCATGAGTGCAAAATGGCAATCTTTTATTATTAATCTTTTATTATTGCTTAAAATATTGTAAATATTAGGTTTTGAAAGAACAGCAATTTATTTGCTACAAAAGAGGCCCCAGATGGCTTAGAGTTCCTGGTAGAATAACAGTGCCAACCGTGGCACTGGCAGTGGGTACTCTATCTTACTACCATTTTTTTTCTCTCTTTACTCTTCAGTGTCTATTCTTAAATATGTTGAGGGCAAGGCACACATCTTCCTCAGGGAGCAGCGTAATAATGGCCTTTAGCAGTAGTTTACATTCATATTTGTACATAAGTGCCAAAGCAGAGAAATATTATAAGCAAAAAAGTGTCCATCACCATGTTACTGAAATCAGTAAAATATGGAGACAAACTAAACTAACTAGAAGGAGGAAAATCATTAAACAGCCCATCATAAGTTTGCTCAGTGATGTACTGTAGGGCCCTTACAAAATAATTTTCTAATGTAATTTTAAAAGATGCACCTTGAGAACCTTATGATTGAATAATAAAGGTAAAAACAATATAAAATATACAGATGTGATGAGCCTATGTCATATTTGTAGAATATACTGAAAGTTAATACAACAAAATGCTAAAACCAGAATTGAAAGAGACACATGTACCCCAATGTTCACCACAGCACTATTTATAATAGCCAGGACATGGAAGCAACCTAGATGTCCATCAGCAGATGAATGGATAAGAAAGCTGTGGTACACATACATAATAGAGTATTACTCAGCCATTAAAAAGAATACATTTGAATCAGTTCTAATGAGGTGGATGATGCTGGAGCCGATTATACAGAGTGAAGTAAGCCAGAAAGAAAAACACCAATACAGTATACTTACACATATATATGGAATTTAGAAAGATGGTAATGATAAACCTGTACGCGAGACAGCAAAAGAGACACAGATGTAACAGAACAGCCTTTTGGACTCTGTGGGAGAGGGAGAGGGTGGGATGATTTGGGAGAGTGGCAGTGTAACATGTATGATATCATAAGTGAAACAAATCGCCGGTCTAGGTTCAATGCGGGATGCAGGATGCTTGGGACTGATGCATGGGATAATCCAGAGAGATGGTGTGGGGCGGGATGGGGGAGGTGGGGGTCGGGATTGGGAGTTCATGTACACTCGTGGCTGATTCATGTCGATGTATAGCAAAAAGAATACAGTATTGCAAAGCAAAACAAACTAAAAAATAAAAATTAATTGAAAAAAAAAACAAGAAAAAACAAACAAACAAACAAAACAAACCCAATTGTTAAAGTGACAAGTTATGGAGCATTTTCTCTAGTTTTGTAAGAAATTACCTTTGTATGAAAAATTATATGTGAATACATGACATGTCTTCCCTGGTTTCTTGAACCATAACTAAAAAGCCATAAGTGATTAGGGCTATGTGATGGCCAGTGACCCACAGATTCCCACTGTCATCTTGATTCAGCCTTATTGAAAGCTTTTATGATGCATCACCAAAAAGAAGTAAATTATAAACTTCAAAAAGGAAAATAATAATACTCTGATATTGAGCAACCACATATTTTTAAGCCTATTATCTCCATTTTCTTTCTTCTTCCAACCTTATTGAAGGAATAATTGACAAATATAATTGTATCTATTTTAAGTGTACAGCACAATGATTTGATATTGTGCTTTGACACTGTGAAATGATTACCAAGATAAAGATAATGAATACATCTTTTACCTCACATAGTTAATGTGTGTGTGTGTGTGTGTGTGTGTGTGGTAAGAATGCTTAATATCTACTCTCAGAAAATTTCAAGTATACAATCAGTTCAGTTCAGTGACTCAGTCGTGTCCAACTCTTTGTGACTGCATGGACTGCAGCACACCAGGCCTCCCTGTCCATCACCAACTCCCAGAGATTACTCAAGCTCATGTTCATTGAGTCGGTGATGCCATCCAACGATCTCATCCTCTGTCTTCCCCTTCTCTTCCCTCCTTCAATCTTCCCCAGCATCAGGGGCTTTTCAAATGAGTCAGTTCTTCGCATCAGGTGGCTGAAATATTGAATTTTCAGCTTCAGCATTGGTCCTTTCAATGAATATTCAGGACTGATTTCTTTAGGATGGACTGGTTGGATCTCCATGCAGTCCAAGGGACTCTCAAGAGTCTTCTCCAACACCACAGTTCAAAAGCATCAATTCTTCAGCGCTCACATTTCTTTATAGTCCAACTCTAACATCCATGCATAACCACTGGAAAAACCATAGCCTTGACTAGCCAGACCTTTGTTGGCAAAGTAATGTCTCTGCTTTTTAATATGCAGTCTAGGCTGGTCATAACTTTTCTTCCAAGGAACAGGTGTCTTATAATTTCATGGCTGCAGTCACCATCTGCAGTGATTTTGGAGCCCCAAAAAATAAATTCTGTCATTGTTTCCACTGTTTCCCCATCTATTTGCCATGAAGTGATGGGATGGAATGCCATGATCTTAGTTTTCTGAATGTTGAGCTTTAAGCCAACTTTTTACTCTCCTCTTTCACTTTCATCAAGAGGCTCTTTAGTTCTTCTTTGTTTTTTTAGTTCTTTCTCTGCTTTCTGCCATAAGTGTGCAATATATCATATTATTAAATACAATCACCATAGTGTACATGGGACCCTCAGAATGTATTCAATTTATGGCTGAAAGTTTGTACCCTTTGACCTATATCTACCTGTTCTGTTCTATTCTGTTCAGTCGCTCAGTCGTGTCTGACTCTTTGCGACCCCATGAATCGCAGCACGCCAGGCCTCCCTGTCCATCACCAACTCCCAGAGTTCACTCAGACTCACATCCATTGAGTCCATGATGCCATCCAGCCATCTCATCTTCGGTCGTCCCCTTCTCCTCCTGCCCCCAATCCCTCCCAGCATCAGGGTCTTTTCCAATGAGTCAACTCTTCACATGAGGTGGCCAAAGTACTGGAGCTTCAGTTTTAGCATCATTCCCTCCAAAGAAATCCCAGGGTTGATCTCCTTCAGAATGGACCGGTTGGATCTCCTTGCAGTCCAAGGGACTCTCAAGAGTCTTCTCCAACACCACAGTTCAAAAGCATCAATTCTTCAGCGCTCAGCCTTCTTCACAGTCCAACTCTCACATCCATACATGACCACAGGAAAAACCATAGCCTTGACTAGACGGCCCTTAGTCAGCAAAGTAATGTCTCTGCTTTTGAATATACTATCTAGGTTTGTCATAAGTTTTCTTCCAAGGAGTAAGCGTCTTTTAATTTC
>SJXQ01006549.1:451744-499955 GCA_006408695.1 Aepyceros melampus
ATTCATTTCATATATGATATTATACATGTTTCAATGCCATTCTCCCAAATCATCCCACCCTCTTCCTCTCCCAGAGTCCAAAAGACTGTTCTATACATCTGTGTCTCTTTTGCTGTCTCGCATACAGGGTTACCGTTACCATCTTTCTGAATTCCATATATATGCGTTAGTATACTGTATTGGTGTTTTTCTTTCTGGCTTACTTCACTCAAATGAATACATGCATATCTCTTGGTCTGTTTATAGCGGGATCTTGTACCCCGCACCCCGCAATGCTATGATGAACCATTGCTGCTTCTGTCTTCACTTGATCTCTTCTCTCCACCGATGTGTCAGTTGTTAACACTGACCTGTTCTGGCACCGTCATAAGTTTTCTGTGCTATGTCTCAGCATCCATCCTCATCATTGAAAAAGCAAAAGACGTGTTTACGCTCCAGTGACTGTGGAAGGACATGGGACACTCAGGACACTCAGAATGCCCTGAGTACATTTCCTCCTGCCGGTGCCATGACCCCACACCCCTCAAAGAAAACATCCCTAATCATGCTCAAGTGGAATTCTCTGTACTCTGTTTCAGTGGCTCAAGGCACTTTTGATCTAACTTCACCTTTAAGCTCATCTATGCTGGAGAACCTATTTTTAGCATTTAGTCCCTCCCTGGCTTGTTAATTTTATTCTCCTCTCTTCATGGCTGCCCGCCTCCAGGCACTGTGCTGAATGCCAGGAGGTGGGGGCCGGGTGGAAGCTTCGTTTCAAGGGCCCTGTGAGGCTGACCTAGAGACATGGTCATCCTGCGGTGGTGGGATGGTCCGCAGCGTCCTGCCTCAGCCTGTGGGAGCTGGGGGTGGGGTTGGCAAGCCGACTCAGGCCCGAGTGACGAATTACAGTGTGAAGTTATGGAGCTTTTACTGGCTGGACAATGTGCTTGTTTAATCACTGGGGCCTCCTCTCCCTCCCTCCCTGTCTCCCACACAGGACCTCAGGATGAGTCCAGTACACTGAAAAGCAGCTTAGTAACCGTGACTGAATGGAGCGACTCTTCAGACGTGTAACTGTCACCCTGTGCGTCAGGAGGTCTGTCCAGACTTCAGCAGTATTTGGTATCATGCTGTTTCAGCACTGCCTACACAACTGTGATTGTCCTGCCTGACAGTATCTCCTGCAATAACAAGGAAACCGGCTCCCAGAGAACAAGAGTCTCTTTAATGGCACCTAATACAATGTTAAAAATCTGAGATGGCTGGATGGCATCACCGACTCAATGGACATGGGTTTGGGTAGACTCCGGGAGTTGGTGATGGACAGGAAGGCTTGGCGTGTGCGATTCATGGGGTTGCAAAGAGTTGGACATGACTGAGTGACTGAACTGAACTGACTAATTTCACTTAGCATAATGCCCTCCAGGTTCACTAATACTGTTACAAATGGCACAATTTTCTTTCTATTTTAAGGTTGAATATTATTCCATCATGTGTATATATAACATTTTCTTTATCTATTGATCTGCCAAAGGACATTTTGCTTGGTTTTCATATCTCAGCTGTTGCAAATAATGCTGTAAAGAATATGAGAGTGCAAACATCTCTTCAAAATAATGATTTCACCTCCTTCAGATAATGTGCCTAGGAGGTGGATGCCCAGCTCATAAGGTAGATCAAATGGTGGAAGGGTAGTTCTATTTTTAATTTTTTTGAGGCATCTTCATACTGTTTTCCATAATGGCTGTACCAATGTACATTCCACCAACTGTGTATAAGGATTCCCCTTTCTCCACACCCTTGCCAGCATTTCTTATCTCTTGTCTTTTTGATAATAATCATTCTGACATGAGAGGTGATATCTTATTGAATCATATACATTTTAATTTCAACAGAAAGACAACCCTTTGTAAGAACTAAGAAACCTATGGGCACAAACTTAAAATTGAATTACGTTGAATTCAAGTGATAGAGAGGTCAGACGACAGAGAGGTCAGATCACCCCTCTGTCAGTGTCAAGAAATAGTAGTAGAGAAGTAGTCATGACAACCACAGAATGTCAAAGTCTTCTCTGAAAAAAAGAGTAGAGAAAAGGGAAGATATTCTGTCTTTACCAGTCTTTCATCCGTCCCTTCCACTGTCCGGAGTCTAACATCTGTGAATTTAAAACTCCGCTCTACCTTCCTCTTTCCAATCTTTACAGTCAAGTGTTTCACAACAAATGGACAAGAGTTAAACTTACCATGTGTTTCCTTGTTAGTAATTAAAGGAGCATAAACAGAATTGCCCTACATTGTTTAACATGCTTTCCTTCCCCTTCAGGTCCAAAGACATCAGAGGACTCGTACAGAATTGACTGTGTGGTGCCTTCAAAGATGTTATTTAGGTATATGTGATCTCTCTTGGGCTTCTCTCATTCTCATAGTTCAGAAGATAAAGAATCTGCCTTCGATGCAAGAGACCTGGGTAGGAGAAACCAGCTGAATAGTTGAGGAGGACCTCAGCCTCTCCTGTACTGTCCTGGAACTAGAGACCCAGAGACTGTGACTAGAGCTTGCTTCCTTCAAGATAATTCTTCACACCCCAAGTGCTTATCTAAGCAAAACACTCTTCAATCTCCTACAGAACTCTCCCTAAGAATAGCTGTGTGAAACATGATTTCCTCCACATAGTTACATTTCCAGGAATGTTTTAGTATCCCTACAACCAGAGATCCAGGCAGCTGTCTTCTTGATTCAAATCTGTTTCCCAATTTACAGGAAATGAGCTCCATGATAAAAAACTGAGTGGCTGACTTTGCAAGGAAAGGGACAAGGACTGTCTAGGACAAAGCACAGGGGTGCTTTCTGGAATAAAGGTAATATTCCATATCTTAATAGGGGGTTGTTAACATATACTTGTAACAAGTGTATACATTTGTTAAAACTCAGGAAATTAATATCTAAGACTTGTGAATTTCACTGTAGTAAATTTTACATAAAAAGAAAAACTGTAAATTAATATCAAAGTATCATCACATTAGTCAAATTAAATCAAATATTAATATTAAATATTTAATATACTATAATATAAATATAAACATTTGATTTAATTAAATTAATATTGAATTTCACATCAAAAGAAAAAACTGTAAATTAATATTAAGCTCTTGTTAATGATATATAAATGATATGATCTATTGATGTCAGTATACTGAGGTCAGCAATTTAGTTTTTTTTCTTCTTTTTAATTTTATTAAAGTATAGTTGATTTACAAATAATGTGTTTAATTTCTGCTATATAGCAGAGTGACTCAGCCATACATACACATTTTTTTTCATATTCTTTTCATTATCATTTATCATAGGGCATTAATCTAGTTCCTGTGCTATACAATAGGCTCTTCTGTTTATCCATGCCATATACACTAGTTTGCCTCTGTTAATCCCAAACCCCCAGTCCTTCCCTCCCTCACCACCCATCCCTCTGCAACCACAAGCCTATTCTCTGTGGTGTGAGAACAACATGGATGGACCTAGAGATTATCATACTGAGCCAAGTAAGTCAGAAAGAGAAAGACAAATACCATATGATACCACTTATACGTGGAATATAAAATATGACACAACCCTTTGACCAAGTCCCCTGCCCCCCTGCTCTGTTTCCATAAGTTTGACTATTTTGGATTCTTCATATAAATGCTACTATGTAATAAAAAATATATTTAAAAATTAAATGAAATAAAATATGACACAAATGAACATATCTATGAAACAAAAGCAGACTCACAGATATAAAGAGCAATTACTTTGAATTGCATCATCAAAATTAAGATGGATTAACAGGTGATCATGAAAAATAGATGGGGTAAAAACGGAACTAGAGGCAGATTTTATCTTCTTGGGTTCCAAAATTACTGTGGATGGCGACTGCAGCCATGAAATGAAAAGGTGCTTGCTCCATGGAAGAAAAGTTATGACAAACCAAGATATATTTTAAAAGCAGAAACATCACTTTGCCAACAAAGATCCATATAGCCAAAGCTATGGTTTTTCTAGTTGTCATGTACAGATGTGAGAATTGGACCATAAAGAAGGCTGAGCACCAAAGACTTATGCTTTTGAACTGTGTTGTTGGAGAAGTCTCTTGAGAATCCCTTGGACAGCAGCAAGGAAATCAAAATAGTCAATCCTAAAGGAAATAATCCTTGAATATTCATTGGAAGGACTGGTGCTGAAGCTGAAGCTCCAATACTTTGGCCACCTGAGGAAAAGAGCCAACTCACTGGAAAGGACCCTGATGCTGGCTGGGAAAGACTGAGCACAAGAGAAGGGGATGACTCAGAGGTTAAGATAGTTGGGTGGCATCACTGACTCAACGAACATGAGTTAGAGCAAACTCCAGGAGATGGTGATGGACAGAGAAGCCGGTGTGTGACCATCCACAGGGTCACAAAGAGTCACACGCAACTGAGTGACTAAACTACAGAGGCATGACAAAGCAGGCTCTGCAAAATGTTTGTAACAGAAGGTAGATGGTGGGCATGGGAATGTTCACCGTAAAAATGTTCAACTTCGCGGTATGTTTGAAATTTTTCACAACAAAAGGCTGGAGGGAAAAAAATCAACTCACATTCTCCAACCCAACTCTAAATAAATTATGAAATAAATATATCACTTTGCTCTGTCAGCCTCCAATGACCTCCTCCACTCATTATCACTTTAACTTGGGGGAATTATAACTCCATCCTCCTCTCTAAAACAGAACTGCCTGCATTGCTTCAATATACTGCTCATACTGTGAACATCACAAGGCTCACCTTTAATTACTTCACCTAATCTGGACTATCTGAGCGTTAGTTCTTTGGCTGTGACCACCACATATGAACTTAAACAAATGGGTAATTTATTGAAAGGCTATTGGGAAGCCACAGAATTGAAGGAAACCTTGAAATCCAAGCATGGAACATACAGAAAATATGTTCCAGAAAGTTTAGGTAGCAGGAACTATAGTATTTCCCCAGGAACTGACACCATAATGAATAAATTCCAATAATTAACAGCCTTTCATCATTCTGCTCATAATTAAAATTTCAGGTAGAGGATTTCCAACAGGCTTTCCTTGAATGTTAGACTGTATTTGATAGGAAAAAAGATCATTTCCAAATGGAAATTCAAGTGCTATTACCAAAAGCAAATGAAAAGGTTGAACATCCAGAATACAAACCAGCAAAACAAAACAAGCTCTACAGTATACTTACATTTTTCTGTCACCTTAGCAGACATTATCTCCATATACCCACAACTAATGCTGGCTGAAGACTTTAGACGCCCCTGGTTTACCTCCTGAACCCCACATTGGTATACTTAAACCTAGATCACCGTGTGTGTGTTTAAGTCGCTCAGTCGTGTTCAACTCTTTGTGACCCCATGGACTGCAGCCCGCCAGATTTGTCACCTTAGCAGACATTATCTCCATATACCCACAACTAATGCTGGCTGAAGACTTTAGACGCCCCTGGTTTACCTCCTGAACCCCACATTGGTATACTTAAACCTAGATCACCGTGTGTGTGTTTAAGTCGCTCAGTCGTGTTCAACTCTTTGTGACCCCATGGACTGCAGCCCGCCAGATTCCTCTGTCCATGGGGATTCTCCAGGCAAGAATACTGGAGTGGGTTGCATGCCCTCCTCCAGGGGATCTACCCAACCCAGGGATTGAACCCAGGTCTCCCACATTGCAAGTGGATTCTTTACCAGCTGAGCTACCAGGGAAGCCCTGATCACCATGTATATTTTGTGATTGGAAAGTTCCTCTCTGCATGTTGTAAAGATGGGACCTAGATGGAATTGCTTGTCCAACACAACAGAACAGAAAATGAGTCCCAGGAGCTAAGCTGATGCACTTGAGTGCCTCTCTCTCTAGAACGGGAGTGCCCTGGGGTGACTGTTTCTTAGGAGAGCTGTTACCTAAACACAGGAGAGTAATTGAAGTCTATAAACCAGAGGAAGCCATTTTAAGCGGCCGGATGTGAAATAACTAACAATTTCAATGGAAATGTTCTGAATGGGGAGTGGAGACTTGGCCGTGAAGCAGCACTGGGCCGTGCGTATATGAGTCAGGAGAAAGCCTGGCTCAGAGGCTGACAGGCTAGCACGATTGTGGCTGGTGCCTGCAGGGTAATCTAGAGCTCATCCAGCACGGACTGGCCCTCCAGTATGGGAGGCTGGGGCCAGCTGGAATTATTCTCTCCATGGGCACCACACCCCTGGATTTTTGGGGTGTCCCCACACCACTGGCTCCACTGTGAGAGTGGACGCCCACCGGCAGATAACACCCTGAGGGGCGCCTATCACCACTTTATCATCCAAGTTCTGACTTCATTTTCTCCAAGGCATTTTTCTCATTTTTCTGGTTATGAGGGACTGCACTTGCTTTATTTGGCTATGTTTGTCCTTAAAAATGAAATGTTAATTGGTTTAAGAGTCCACAGCTGCCTATTCACAGTCAGAAAATTTTAATTCTAGTACTGGCTTCATAAATCATTAACTGTTTGAGCTTGGAAAAATCACTCAAGTTTCTCTAAATTGTAGCTTCTTCCTCTGTAAAAAAAAAAAAAAAAGATCTGTCCTGTCTACTTTATACTACTATCAGAATCAAAATCATAATATTTAGCCATCTTACTGCAGGTTTCTAATGTTATGTGATAAAACTACATAGGTTCTTTATATATTAAATATATTATCATTTTTAAAATGTCTGGTGTTTGACTTTAATTCCCTTAGTGCCTTTAAAATGATAAAAAAAGACCAACTACAATGATTATGAAAAGACTACTTTTAAGATTACATGTCCACTCTTAAAAAGTATTGTTTTTTTTTTAGAAAAACTGAGTTAAACAAAGAGAGTAACATCTCTGAAAAGGACTTGCAAATGTGTACATGGGAAAGTATTGCACTGGAAGAATGGACACCTCGGTTTTGGAGTCATATATAGTGTTGGCTTTCAATTCTAGCCCTGGCCCTTTAAGTATTGCTTTTCCTATCCATTAACAAAATATAATATAGTTCTTTTCTTAAAATGATTTTTTAAATCTAATACTTAAAACACTTAGAAAAATAATAAATAGCACATATCATTAATAATATTACTATAATTATTAATATTCAATGATAAGATACTAAAGTTATAAAAATAGGCCCTCAAAAATATTAAAGCTGTTATGGCTTTCATGATTTAATTTAGGGATATGACCTTTCATTCAACTGTCACAAACCTGTCTTCTTCCTTTACCTGGATAGAAATTTAGACCATTAAAATCTTTCCCAATATCATGTTAATAGAATAAATGAAAATAAGTGATCACAGATTTCACAAAAAGAGAAAGTATGGTAATCACTGCTTCCAATAATTGTCTCCCTCTTATTAAGGAAATGGTTATAAAAATAATATATCAATTTTCACCAATTGTATTGTTAAAGAAAAACACAAGAGTGCATTGCTAGCAGCTCTCCACCATTCTCCCTACATTGGCAGTAGGGGTAGAAAGTGCTACAGTATTTTATAGGGTTGGCGCAAAAGTTTGTTTGGTCTTCCATACTTGAATGAACTTTTTGGCTAAGACAATAGAAATTAACTAGATAGTATGTAGTAAGATAATTTAAAAATTAATGGCCATTGACTAGTAAGCCCAGTTCTAGGACTCTCTTCTAACAAAAAAAAAATGATTACAGTAGAGTATCACAGATTTGGTTGTTATATCTTCATTTGTGGTAGTGAAAAATAAAAATATATGAGGATAGGAGAGTAACTAAGAAAATATTAATACCACTATTCAGGGTAATATGTGTATGCTAAGTCACTTCAGTCGTGTCCAACTCTTTGCAACCCCATGGACTGTAGCCCACCAAGCTCCTCTGTCTATGGGATTTTTCAGGCAAGAATATTGGAGTGGGTTGCCATGCCCTTCTCCAGGGGATGTTCCCAACCCAGGGACAGAACTCACATCTCTTCTCCTGCGTTGGCAGGTGGGTTCTTTACCACTAGCACCACCTGTAACATAAAGCCACCAAATAGGTTTAAAGTAAGTTTCTAATAAAATTTTAGGTGCTTACATTAAAATGGTATGAAAAATGCAGATTTAATAATATTTCATAGGCTTTGTATTACTTTGTTTTGCTTTGAGGAGGAGACCTCAACTAGGAACTTTCTTTCCTATTACAAGGACAATTTTATTTAGTCTTCATTTATCCGTTTGCACCCTGACCGGATCTCCACCTCAGACCTACTGATGTACACAGCCTTCTAGTCCAAGTCTCTACCGTAACAAGAAACTGGATGAGCCGGAGATTTTACTTTATTCAGGGATACCACCCTGAAAGCTCTCCTTGCACCCTCCACACCTTTTTCATTTCTTCCCTCACATCACTTCTCAGTCAAAGCAAATACACATCCCAGAAAATAACACATCCCCGTGTGCAAATGTCAGGTGGTTGTCATGAGTGACAAAAGAGTATACTTGATGGGAACTAGGACCTGAGGGGGCAAAGAGTATATTTGGCACCTTTACAAAATTTCATATATTTGAGGTGGGGAGGGGCAGCTGGCCTTTCTCTGGTCAGGGAAACTTCTGTCTCTTCAGAGCTAAGGCCAGAGAGCGGAAGTGAGTCAAAATCTCTGCCTTATTTTCCTACTTGCCGTGTCATAGTGCTGTTACTAAGGGAGCATGTAGGTCCTGGTCTTTTAGTTCAACCCAACTTCTGTGTCACTGCAGCTGGCGGAATTTCCTCCTGTTCTCTGGAACTTGGTCTCCTATTATCCATAGTTTCTAGGGGCTTTATTTCATTTTACTTGTTTTTAGGTATTTTTATTTAGTTTTCTATATTGGTAACACCCTAATGGAATACTGGGAAAAGGTATATCATACACTGAGTTTTAAAAGGGAAATTTAGGGGACTTCCCTGGCAGTCCAGTGGTTAAGGCTGCCTGCTTCCACTACAGAGGGCACGAATTCAATCCCTGGTTGGGGAACAAAGATTCCACGTGCCACAAGGCACAGTCTAAATAAATAAATAAAGCTCCCTTTAAAAAAATTTTAATTAAAAATAGAAGCAAATTTGGTAGCGCAAAATCTAGGTAGGCATAGTTCAAATAAACAGCTGCCATCACCTTAGAACTGTTTAAAACATCTTGATCACAGATCACTGTTTTAAATTACTTGCTGAGAATATCCAGTCGTAAGTAGATTTTTACATTTCTTTGGAAACTCAATGCACGTAATTTTATTAAATATAATTTTATTTTAATAAAAATCTATTTGAGGTTTTGCTTCTCTCATATGCATTTCTAAATTGGTCTTCCTTTCACCAGATAATGGTCTTAAGGAGAACTTAATTGAGATGATTAGAAAAACAGGTAACATAGAAAGAAAAAAATAATTTTGCTTTGCTTATGGACACTTTTTTAAATGAAGGCATCAGCTGAATTCGATTAAATTGCAAATGATGCTGGTGGTGCGCCAAGAGGCTTCAGTTAAAGGGAAAGCCATCAATGCAATTTAGCTGGGATCTCCTTCCAGAGCCAGCAATGAGGCCCCTTTCCTGTCTGGCTGTGTGTTGCTGGGGCTTATGTGTGAACAGCTACATGCTGAGGGTCTTGCTGTCACTCTTTACATCAAAGCTGGAAGCCAAGCTTCTCCAGTGACTCTAAGGCAAGTTAAATAAACACCCATCAGGGAAGAGAGGAAAAGCTGTGGTGGAGAAAAACACAGGAATTCAGAACTGCAAGGAGCAGCAGATATTATGGAGAACCATCTTGTTCATCCACATTGACAGAGTCAAAGACATGTCTCAGACAGGTTTCTCAGATGGGCTGTGGTGAACACAGCAATGGACCACCCAGGTACCCCTTCAAGAATGGACCTGATGCTCAGCTACGAAGAATGCAGTCAGAAGTGAGCCTCCAGCTGACAGCAGCTTAAGGGTCAGCCTCATCTGCCTAGAACTTAAAACTAGAAACAGTTCTGGTGGTGCAACATGGTAGTTCCTCAAGGTTATACCTTTCTCTGGTGGCTCAGATGGTAAAGAATCCACCCACAATGCAGGAGAAGATCCCCTGGAGAAGGGAATGGCAACCCACTCCAGTATTCTTGCCTAAAGAGGTCCATGGACAGAGGAACCCAGCAGGCTACAGTCCATGGGGCTGCCATGGGAGTCAGACACGACTGAGTGATTAACACAAACACACATATCCTTCTCACGGGAACATGCATCCAACCAAGCAAGCTTGATATATAAAACTTCGGCCATTAGTGTACCCAATGTGACTCCAGGTGTCCCTAATACATCAGAACCACAGTAAAATAAATATAAATAGGAAAAAGTATGAAGTAGAAAATAATAAAAAAATAAAAAAATTAAAATAATATTTGTAATAATACAAATATACTATTTGTATAACAATAGGATTATTATACAAAGCATCTTCTGTAAAGTCCTATACATTTATTAGTAGTGTGCTTCAAACTTGAGCTTAGTAAGAAATGTGCCCTCTGAATTAGTAGTTAATTGAATGAGTGAATCAAGGATTTATAAAATATGTAGACTAAAAATTGCTAAGAAATGTAATAATGTTTGAAGATATGAAAAGAAAAATCATAATCTAAAACTTATGATAACCATGCAAATATTCTTCCCCAAATAATTCATAGATTTAATGCAATTCTAATGAAAGTTCCAGGGGTTTAGGAAATTGACAAAAACATTCTGAAGTTCACCTGAAAGAAAAAACGTGAAATAGCTGCAATATTTTGAAAAACAAGGACAAGAAGGGGGAATTGCATTACCAGACTAATATATGTAATCAAACAATATTAAAAACAATGTGAGAGATGGGTAGGAAAAAAAAATGGATGACACCAATCACACTAAACAATAAGAGACTGAAACAGACCCAAGTATACATTAGAATTTAGTATGAAAATCATTTATTGCTTCTCAAGATTCTGAAATTTTGGTGAGGCTTAGAATATTTGCTCCTCATATTGTGTTGACTAGAGCAACTCAGCCAGGGCTGGAGGTTCCAAGATACTAACTGAATCCTCTCCGTCTCGGTCAATCAATTCTCTCTCCTCTCATCACTCAGTAACCTAGCCTGAATTTCTTTACATGGTGACTGATCACAAGAGAATCAAAACAGAAGCTGCCCAGCCTCCCAAGGCCCACAGCCAGCACAGTACAACCACAGCTGCAACCTCTTGGCAAAAGCAAGTCACATAGGCCCAAGTTCCAGAAAAGACAAATCGAGTTTTATGTGCAGACTAGGATGGGATCCTTTTCTCCCACTGCTCATGTCTACCTCTGCAGACAACCTACCAGAACACATTTTGTTATTATTATGATACATGTATGCACAATCAGAGGCTTTCCAGGTGGTGCCAGTGGTAAAGAATCCACCTGCCAATGCAGAAGACGTTAGAGATGTGAGTTTTATCTCTGGTTTGGAAAGATCCCCTGGAGGAGGGCATGGCTGCCCACTACAGTATTCTTGCCTGGAAAATTCCATGGACAGAGAACCCTGGAGGGTCACGAGGAGTCACACACAACTGAAGCAACCTAGCACACACACACACGTACACAACCAGGCCCAGCTGGTTTTGCAGACTTATTCTACCAAATATCCTCTTCCAGACAGTAAAAAATAAGGAACGTCATTTTATAATGCTTAAATAACCTCGATTTCAAAAGCACACTGTAAGAAAGGAGATGAATCCAGCCTCGTTTAAAACTATAGATCAGAAGGTACCTAAACAAAATTTATCAGAATGAATCCAACAATGTATAAAATAAATAATATATTCATGTCTGTTTTCATATGGATTCACATAAGAAAACCTAATTGATATAATTCAGTTACTTTAACGAAATAAGAGCAACAAAATGAACCGTCTAATGGATGAAGGAAATGATTTTCTATTTTGCAAAAATAATTCATAATTTTAAAGAACTCTTAGCAAATAAAAATAAAAGTGAACTTCCTTAGCCTGATAAAAGTAATCTACTGAAAGCCTACAACAGTCACCCTGAATGGTAAGAAGCTGGCGCATTCCTTTTGAAGATAGGAATAGGATGACACAATCAATACTTCTAGTCATCACTGCACCAGACACTCTAGCCAAATGGGTAAGCAAAGAAGAAAAGATAAGTGACATATAAAATGGAGAGGAAGAAACGAAACAGTATTTCCTGGTGATATTACTTGACATTAAGAAACTCTTCAAACAAACTACCAAAGCAAAAGCAAATAATACAGTTTAACTAAACTGCTGTATGAAAGGTCAGTATATAAAATCTACTGCATTCTCACACATTAATAATCCAATAAGACTGGTATGAATTATTTTTAAAGCAACATAAAGCTTAGCTATTGTAAATTTAAAACAAAACATGAAAGTGTTAGTCGCTCAGTTGTGTCCGACTCTTTTCTCCAGGCAAGAATACTTGAGTGGGTAGCTGTTCCCTTCTCCAGGGAATCTTTCTGACCCAGAGATCGAACCCGGGTCTCCTACACTGCAGACAGATTCTTTACTGTCTGAGCCATCAGGGAAGCCCCACTCTACGTGGATTCTTTACCATCTGAGCCACTAGGGAAGCCCAAAACAAACATATCTTATTCCTAAATAAACTTTTGTAAATTAATGTTAATTTTTAAAAATAAAATTATTAGACTATTAGAAATTATGAGTGAAAGTCTAAGTAAATGGAAAGAGATTTTCCAAATGTAAAAACCATGGAAAGAATCATAAAGCAAATAACTGACAAATGAGACCCCATAAAATTATTAAAAAATCATCATAATACTTAAGTGATGAGCTGGAAAAGTAGCCACAAATTAGAAAAATGGCTGTTACTTTTAATAGACAAAGCATACTTATAAATCTTAAAATTCACTGGAATAACACTAATCCTCCAACAGAAATTTTAGCAAGGAAAATTCATACAAGAAAATATCACTTACAAGTATGCAGATTAAAGTTTAGCCTTACCATAATAAAATAATTGCTTATTAAAATAACAGTGACATTACTTTTCAACAAGCAAACAAAATAACACCAAGAAAAGGTCAGTTGTGTACTATGAGATGGGCCCTTTTGTATTAATACATTGTGTTAGGAATTGAAGTCATACAACCATCCCTCAGGCCATATTTCTCTAGAACAACAGAATAGCATCTATTCTTGACCCAGTATCCGAGTCTGGATCTACTTATAAATATATACCTTAAAGGAATAATTATATATTTATATGAGTGAGTGAGTGAAAGTCGTTCAGTCGTGTCCTGCTCTTTGTGACCCCATGGACTGCAGCCCGTCAGGCTCCTCTGTCTTATTCTTATTCTTCAGGCAAGAATAATGCAGTAGGTTGCCATTCCCTTCTCCAGGGGATCTTCCTAACCCAGTGATCAAACCCAGGTCTCCTCCATTGCAGGCAGATTCTTTACTGTCTGAGCCAACAGGGAAGCCCTATATATTTGTATAGTTTATAAATTTAAAATGTATCACATATTATTTATTTACATATTTATATTGAATATATTACATTTATATTATACATTAATAATTGAAAAGTTGTCCATGATATTACTTGGACTATAGAAACACTGGCTATGTTACAAATGTGAAATGATTAAATAAATTAAGGCCCATTGGTGATTGACTTCAAATGTGATATGCTTTGGGAATCCTTCTTCAAGGAGAATTTTGTGCAGAAGCCCAGTATGTAAATTAGTTAAATGTGGAGCTGCTCTGCTTGAAAAGCACAAGGGGAGCCTAGACTTGGTGGCTTCTGTCCCAATTCTGGCTCCCCCAAGCTCTATAGGACTTCCCTGGTGGCTCAGATGGTAAAGCGTCTGCCTACAATGCAGGAGACATGGGTTCGATCCCTGGGTTGGGAAGATCCTCTGGAGAAGGAAATGGCAACCCACTTCAGTACCCTTGCCCGGAAAATCCCATGGACGGAGGAATGGGGTAGTCCACAGTCCATGGGGTTGCAAAGAGTCAGACAGGACTGAGAAACTTTCACTTTCCCTTTCCAAGCTCTGTGGTGGCCCCAAGACAACTCTATGAATCCCTAAGATGTTATGGAAAACTGTGAAGGAAAAAACTGCTGTACAATATTATAAGCTTACTGAATTCATATTTGAAATCTGTAATGATGACAGCAAAAGCTCAGGATATAATATCACATAAAAATTAATATACAAAACTACATTCTGTATGATCTCAGCTAGATAGACATAAGGATGTAAGTATCCAGTGATCCTATTTTGTTCTTTATAGATATCTGTAACTTTCAATTTCTCTACCATGACCATGAATTCCTTTCATAATTAAGGGAAAATGGAAAATTATTAACAAACCTGTGCACTTTTCATTCAGGCCCACTAGTTCATGCTAGAATTATTATATGCATCTGTAGGAAAAAAAATCTTGGAATTTTAAGGAAAATTTTATTAGAAACAGCTAAAAAGCCCTCCAATAATCTACCTCTGGGACATTTATCTTCAGTGTTATTCAGAGAACATCTGAAATCAATTACAGTCCCCAACTGGCTTCAGGAACCTCTGTGTGCCTCCAGCCATCTCCACAGCAAATTGCTTCAGCCGTGGTCAAAGTCAAAATTTCTCAGTTGCCTTGTTTGACCTAAAAATGTTTTATGTAATTTTCCATTATCTGACAGGGAAACAGTTGTTAGAAAATAAATCTTTTTTGAATGTGTCTTGTTAAATGGGTGCCAAGAAATATTCTTCATTGTTCAGACATACCAGAAGAAAAATAACAAATATTAGGTAAATAAATGGAATTTCCAAAATAAATCCAAAGGGAAAAAAAACAACTCACTGCTAATCTATCTCTAGAGACACAAAATGAGGGGTGATATGCTTTTTAATCTTTCAATATCAGAACTTGAACTGAAAATATGGAAAAAGAGGCAAAACTTTTATTTTCCCTTCCTTCCTCTATTTGGTAAACATTTACCTAAAAATCTGCAACATTAAGATCTTGTACTAGGGGCTGGGAAGAAAAATATATGCCTAGTACGTGTGAGGTTGGAGGCAGAAACATGAAGAAATGATTGCAGTTTATTGAAGAGTGCTATAATAATGGTGTGTGCAAGCCATTTTGGAAATTCAAAAGAGAAAACCACTAAAAGGCTTTCCAATGAGTGAAAGAACAGGGAAAGAAATTGTGAAGGGGAAGATGAAAGCAAAAACAGCCAGTACTTCTCAGAGGCAATGACAATATTACAACTTGTTTTTTGAGGTAGAAAAAAATACAGTAAAATGAAAGTGAAAGTCACTCAGTCGTGTCCAAATACTGGAGTGAGTAGCCTTTCCCTTCTCCAAGGGATCTTCCCAACCCAGGGATTGAACCCAGGTCTGCTCACATTGCAGGCAGACTCTTTACCAGCTGAGTCACAAGGGAAGCCCAAGAACACTGGAGTGGGTTGCCTATCCCTTCTCCAGGGGATCTTAAACCTTCAACACTCCGTCCCCATCTTCTCTCTCACACTATGAGCCTGCTTTCCTTTTCATGAGAAAACAGAAGCAACTGGAACAGATTCTGACATACTCCCACCACCATTTCTACTGATAGCCTGTTCTATGTGCCTTTATTCTCCTCCGTCCCTCCTGTGGCCCTGGATAAACTCCTGGCCTCTGCGGCGAGGCCAAGCCCTCCACCTGTGTGGGAGATCTCGTTCCTCTGATCAGCTCAAGAACACTCCTCCAACAATCATTTCCTCTCTCCTCTACATCCCCCATTTCCCTCTCTCTGCTGAGTCATTCACATCAGGATACAGAAATGCCAGATCTTAAAATAAAACCATCACATGACCCCACACTCCCCCACCAGCTACTGTAACACATTTCTGCCTTCCTCTACTGCAAAACTTCTATAAAAAGTTGACATATATGGTGTTTCAAATCTCACTCAAATGCGTTTCTATCAGGCTTTCATCCCTACCATTCTTCTGAAACAGCTTTCATAAACATTGCCAAACCTACCTCTACCACTCACACTCTCTAACCTCCATGTCACTTGCACCACCGCATTTGACCTACCTTGTATTTACTTGCTTGCAAAAGCTGTATTCTCCAAGAACTCTACCCCAAAAGCCCAGAACATTGCACGGTACACAATAGGTATTCAGTAAATATTGGCTTGGCCAAAAAGTTCATTTGGACTTTTACAGCTTATGGAAAAACCCAAACCAACTTTTTGGTCAACTCACAGTTTGTTAAATGGATGGGTGAGACAAATTATCATGCCTAAGATTATGCAATTAAGTTCGGGAGCAGAGGTTCAAACTCAGAAACACCCGACTTTAAAAAGCTTCATGCTACAACCTGGGCCTCAGATGGGATGATTGGAATAACTGGCAGAATCATCAGTAAAGTAGAGTCTATAAGAGAATGAAGATTTGAGATGGAGAGTTGTGAAATCATTTCCTAGCTTGCAAAATGAGCATAACATTACAGAAACTGCCTGCTTACTCAGAGGTGAGTAATCTGGCAGTCTCGGATACCTACTACACAATCCAGAATGAGAAATGGAACGACCACAGCCTCTAAATGACCTAAGCAGATGTCACAAAGCCCAAGTTCACACATGAGGAGCTTAGCAGGCTCTCAGAGCCACAAGTTTAAGTCTAGGTATTCCAACCACAGAAGCTTAAAAGTAACCAACTACAAGGACAGTACTAGAGAAAGCACAGCCCCACACATAGGCAGACACAATTTCCAAAAGTCTTCCACTAAAGAACCACAATGACCCGGTGTGCTTTCACTCAGCCCTAGCACAGCCCTTTACACCTCAATAATCCTTCACATTTCAGTCCTGATTCTCCCACTACCCTTAAGTACAAGTAGGGTAAGGCAGTAATTGTTCAGAAGAGTGATCTGAGGTCATGAGGATAAGACTAAGTTGTATTTAGTATCTTCTTCTTAAGAAGGCAAGCAGAAAACTCATATGTTTTAGAAAGATTTTCCCAGACTCTGGCAGTAAGTTTGAAGAGGTAAAATTTCCTGAAAAAAATATCTGTTTAATGGAAGAGCTCAGCCCCTAAGTATACTGGATAAGTGGGACAACAGTGTACTTCTCAGAAGACTAAAAATGCGAATCAAGTGGGCTTGATTTTCACTTTTAATTTGTGTTTGACTCATGCCATGAGAAACACTGGGCTGGATAAAGCACAAGCTGGAATCAAGATTGCCGGGAAAAATATCAATAACCTCAGATATGCAGATGACACCACACTTATGGCAGAAAGCGAAGAAGAACTAAAGATGAAAGTGAAAGAGGAGAGTCAAAAAGTTGGCCTCTAGACGAAAGTGAAAGGGGAGAGTGAAAAAGTTGGCTTAAAACTCAACATTGAGAAAATGAAGATCGTGGCATCCAGTCCCATCACTTCATGGCAAATAGATGGGGAAGCAATGGAAATAGTAACAGACTTTATTTTGGGGGAGCTCCCAAAATCACGGCAGATGGTGTCTTCAGCCATGAAATTAAAAGTCACTTGCTCCTTGGAAGAAAAGTTATGACCAACCCAGACAGCATATTAAAAAAAGCAGAGACATTACTTTGCTAACAAAGGTCCGTGTAGTCAAAGCTATGGTTTTTCCAGTAGTCATGTATGGATGTGAGAGTTGGACTATAAAGAAAGCTGAGTGCCGAAGAATTGATGCTTTTGAACTGTGGTGTTGGAGAAGACTCTTGAGAGTCCCTTAGACTGCAAGGAGATCCAACCAGTCCATCCTAAAGGAAATCAGTCCTGGGTGTTCATTAGAAGAACTGAAGTTGAAGCTGAAACTTCAATACTTTGGCCACCTGATTCAAAGAGCTGACTCATTTGAAAAGCCCCTGATGCTGGAAAGATTGAAGGAGGGAAAGAAGGGGAAGACAGAGGATGAGGTGGTTGGATGGCATCACTGACTCAATAGACATGAGTTTGAGTAAACTCCAGGAGTTGGTGATGGACAGGGAAGCCTGGCATGCTGCAGTCCATGGGGTCGCAGAGTCAGACATGACTGAGCGACTGAAATGAACCGAACTGAACTGAAAGATATTTAGAAGTAATTTCTATATCACAACTTTGGCATCATGGAAGTAACATCCAATGTCAACAACCTAATACAAGTTGGTATTCATTAGTCCAGGGGATGGGAGATTACTTAATAGTTCTGTGATCTTCTAAAGAGTAAACACTTTCCAAGTAAGAGATTTCTTTCTCTAAGATTAGCAGTATAACACTCTTGAAACTGGAAATAAAATAACAGTAAAAAGGGAAATTCCAATAATCAGGTTATTAACTCTGCAGAGCAGAAAAAGAGAGAAAACAAGAGCTTAATACTAAAAATTTCAAAATTTTTTCCACTCTTATTAGTGCTTCTGGTATCAGATTTCACTGCTGGCATTACCCATAGCATATCGAAGCTTGTTTTTGTCACACGTGTGAAGATTTATTTAACTTGAAAGTCCCTTCCAGTTCACGTGGATTGAAACCATAACTAAATATTTTGTCACATGTTTCTTATTGTGGACAGGCATACATAGCTTTCCAAAGAATAATTATTATTCCAGTGAACAGATTTTGCCAGACTTTCCAAATGGACTCTATAGATCTTGAGAAACTTAAAAACGTGTTTCTGATTTTTAATCAGAAAAGACTGTGCTCAAAACTTGTTGTTCAGTTGCCCAGTTATGTCCAACTTTCTGCAGCTCCAGGGACTCTAGCCCGCCAGGCTCCTCTGTCCATGGAATTTTCCAGGCAAGAATACTAGAGCAGGTTGCCATTTCCTATTCCAGGGCATCTTCCCGACCCAGGGATTGAACCTAGCATCTGCTGCATCGGTAGGCAGATTCTTTACCACTAGTGCCACCTGGGAAGCCCACCAGGCTTCCCTGGTGACTAGACAGTAAAGAATCCACCTGGAAGGCAGGAGACCCGGGTTCGCTGATTCTTGGATTCCCTGAAGAAAAGAATGGCTACCCATTCCAATATTCTTGTCTGAAGATTTCCATGGACAGAGAAGCCTGGTGAACTACAGTTTATGGGGTCACAAACAGTTGAACACGACTGAGCAACTATCATGTTCAAAACTTAGATATGGAAAACAGCTCAATTCTCTGGAAAACAGGAAAATAAAGCTTTTAAAAACCAATTTTCCTTTTTCTTTGAGCAACATTCTAATATTCTATGGTTAAAAATTACTTAAAAAATAACACTTTTTTTTTCTGTATTCAGTAGTCCAAATGTCATATGAGATACTTTAAAGTTATTGCTTTGGTGGGTGGTAGGGGGATGGAATGGCTTCCTAGATGTCATTAGGACTATGACTGCATTCTGGCCAAATCTTTTTAAAGCCCCTACAGTTTGACATCCAAACATATAACATTCAAGGTAATATAACATAGGAGTTAAAAGATTGTTGTTTTTCAGTCATGTCTGGCTCTGAGACCCCATGGACTGTGGCACAACAGGCTCCTCTGCTCTCCACCATCTCCCAGAGTTTGCTCAAATTCATGTCCATTGAGTTGGTGATGCTATCTAATGATCTCATCCTCTGTCATCCCCTTCTCCTCCGGCCTTCAATTTTTCCCAGCATCAGGGTCTTTTCTAATGAATTGTCTCTTCACCTCAGGTGGCCAAAGTATTGGAGCTTCATCATCAGCATCAGTCCTTCCAGTGAATATTCAGGGTTGATTTCCTTTAGGACTGACTGGTTTGATCTCCATGCAGTCCAAGGGACTCTCAAGAGTCTTCCCCAGCACCACAATTCAAAAGCATCAGTTCTTCGGTGCTCAGCCTTCTTTATGGTCCAACTCTCACATCTGTACATGACTACTGGGAAAACCATAGCTTTGACTATATGCACCTTTTTCAGTAAAGTGATATCTTTATTTCTCAATATGCTATCTAGATTTGTCATAATTTCCTTCCAAGGAGCAAGGGTCTTTTAATTTCATGGCTGCATTCACTGTCCACAGTGATTTTGAAGCCCAAGAAAATAAAATGTCACTGCTTTCACTTTTTTCTCTTCCATTTTCCCTGAAGTGATGGGACTGGAGGCCATGATCTTAGTTTTTTGAATGTTGAGTTTGAAGCTAGCTTTTCCACTCTCCTCTTTCACCCTCAAGCAACTCTTTAGTTCGTCTTCACTTTCTGCCATTAGATTGGTATTATCTGCATATCTGAGGTCGTTGATATTTTTGCCAGCAATCTTGATTGTTCACGATGACCTGTTCGTCTTGGGTGGCACTGCACAGCATGGCTCATAGCTTCACTGAGTTCCACAAGCCTCTTTGCCACAAGGTTGTGATCCATGAAGGGAAATTAAATGATTATAAGCTCTCAAATCAGACAGACTTGCATTTGAATTCTCCATTCAACCTACTATCCTAGTGAAATTCACTTCGATGAGCCTCAGTTTTCTCATCTGCCAAGTGATGTAGAAGTATGGCTGTTTCCTACTTTTACAGGAACTGAAAGAATTAACAAAATAACATATAAACCACCCAGCACAGAGTACATGCTCAAGCCCTGCTATCAGGGATCACAATGGTGAATGTGACTGTGATCATGGTTTCCCTTCCTGATACCACTTGCCTGCATGACACACAGACACACAGCACTTCCTTTCACCTGGATACATGCTCTTCAAACTCAAGAAATGCAAAAGTTTCTCTCTGTTCCATTTGATCTACTCTCACCATTCCTTCAATTTTCTTCCCAACTTCCAGAAACAATTAGAAAAGGAAAAAATGAGGAAACCTTGCTTTTGAGGATTTGGAAATTGGGTAGAACAAGGTTTACCCTTGAGAGAGTTGAAATGGGGTAACATAAAATGAAATGTGAAGGACATTCAGCCTAAGTGAGAAGAAAACAAATACTGATTTCTGCATATGTCAGTCATTGGTATGAATTAATGAAAGGCCAGTCTAGCAGCTACTTTCTCCCCCACACTACATAATTATGTCCTGAGCCTTTGCCATCTCAAGACAAACTTTTCTTGTGCTAGCTTGATTTTAAAAGTATCAGTGAACAAAAAGCAACATTAAGCTGCTATACTATGAACCAAGAGGTAATGACAATAAAGAAGGTACCAGAAACATTACTGGAAGACTGAAAAGGCGTATTCAGGTCAATTCAATGGATACTGAACTCCTCTGCAGTTTTCACCCAAATAGTATCCAGAAAAGACTTCAGTCCCTTCTGTCTTCACATTGAGCTTGACTATTGTGCTTTGTCAACTATTATCATGACTGACCTTGACATTAGAAGATGTTATTTCTTCAAACTAAAAACAACCTGCCATGGCCCTTCTCTGTTGTGCTTCCCCATCCCCCTATAATTATACCCTTTCACCTCTGTTTTTTTCCTTCTTTCTTCTTCTTCTTTTACTGCACGATTTATGAAATCCTTTGAAACATGTTGTTTCCAGATGTAGGTCCCAAGTGCCCTGTCATTTACTTCCTGTCCAAGTCCTGAGCAGATGGAATTACACAAGTTCAGCTGCATGAGTCCACCCTTCAATGCTTTCATTAAACTCCAGGATTTTAAAGAGTCTGCCCAGTCCCTGGCAGGGACCTTTCCGTACTTCCACCCCCAAAGCTGTAAATTACTACCTCATTAAACTCAATTGTAAATGATTAGGTGTCTGGAATGTACTTTCCTTTCCCTGCAGCCTCCTTGGAGTAATTACCGCATCGCAAGCCTTAGCACATTATTCAAGCAGAGCAGTGTTTGAGAAGCTCATTGAGGGAGAAGGTTTTATTTTTGTTAAGGTATTATAACTCTATCTTTTGGTTCCAAAAGGAGAAGATTTGTGATCTTTCATTTCCCATTGAGCAATCTCTCTTTTAACAAGAGAAAGCTGTAATGAACAGACCTCTTTCAAGAATTCATTTCCCCTTCTATCATGCACTGCAGTTGGAAATACAGGAGTCTTTTTTTCTGATCATTGGTGAGATAAGCTACATTTTTAAAAGGTTGTTGTTGCTGCTGCCATTAATTTCCACAGGTAAAGATCACCTGGGAAATGTTTAAACTTTTTTTTTTTTTTTTTTTTGAGACAAAGAAACAAAGCTAACTCAGGTGATCGATGCCTCGTCATCTAATTTTGATTCTTTGATGAGATTTGTTTAAAAAAACTTGAGTCTGGAAAGGTCAGGGGTAAAGGGGTTGGAGGGAGGGAAAGAGGAGGAGGGGCTGTCACACTGAATAAATAATCTATCCAAAGTTCCCAGTCTGGCTGCTATCACTTGCGCAGGGAAGGTAAAACTAATATTCCCAGAGGGACAAAAGCTCAGAAGGTCAGTCCCCTTTCTTATAGAGGTTTTTGCCTCTTTAGCTGATTCACTGGTTTAGAGTCTTAAAGACTTTTACTATGTCTGCCTTAGGCTCCTCTACCACTTGCTTTCCTCTAGTCAAGTGTGATATCACCATGCCACTGGACTACAGATAAAGCTACTGATGTATCACATGGGGAAAGAAAATGAAATGAAGCAAAATGGTTTAGTTGCAGTCAAACAAGTATTAACAGTAAAGTCAATGTTGAAGCAGAGTTTCCACCATGTGTGAAGGAAAATTAAAAAAGAAATCAAGAATGCATAATCACTCATTCCTTCTTGACATCTGTGAAGGAAAAATTCAGAAAGAGACAAAGGAATGGAGCATTATTAATTCCTCTTTTTTAATATTTATTTATTTGGCTGTGTTAAGTCTCAGTGGGGGCATGCAGGAGCTTTGTTGCATCACATGGGGTCTTTCATTGCAGCACAGACTCTAACTGTGGCACACAGGCTTTAGAGCTCAAGGGCTTAGGAGTTGCCACATGTGGGCTTTGTTGCTCTGCAGCATGTGGGATCTTGGTTCACCAACAAGGAATCAAACCTACATCCCTGCACTGAAGTTTCTTACCCACTGGACTACCAGCAAAGTCCCACATCGTTCATTTCTAACTCAGCCTGTGAATGTGTCTTGTGAGTTGTAGATGATCTAAAGGAGATTGATGCATATCTGGACAGGACAGACAAGGGGTGGACCAGGCATCATAGGTGTTTTTATGTCTGCAATCATTTGTGTGTCGAGAAAGTTCAGATGAACTTGGCTTGGTAGACCACTCTCTAATTGAGATGGAATAAAAGGTTTTGGTTCCAGGTCTTAGTTCAATTCAGTTCAGTTCACTCAGTCATGTCTGACTCTTTGCAACCCCATGGACTGCAACACGCCAGGCCTCTCTGCCATTGCCAACTCCCAGAGCCTACCCAAACTCATGTCCATTGAATTGGTGATGCCATCCAACCATCATCCCCTTCTCCTCCTGCCTTCAATTTTCCCCAGCATCAGGGTCTTTTCAAATGAGTCAGCTCTTCGCATCAGGTGGCCAAAGTATTGGAGTTTCAGCTTCAATATGAGTCTTTCCAATGAACACCCAGGACTGATCTCCTTTAGGATGGACTGGTTGGATCTCCTTGCAGTCCAAGGGACTCTCAAGAGTCTTCTCTAACACCACAGTTCAAAAGCATCAATTCTTCGGCGCTCAGCTTTCTTTATAGTCCAACTCTCACAACCATACATGACTACTGGAAAGACCATAGTCTTGACTAGATGGACCTTTGTTGGCAAAGTAATGTCTCTGCTTTTTAATATGCTGTCTAGGTGGGTCATAACTTTCCTTCTAAGGAGAAAGCATCTTTCATGGCTGCAATCACTATCAACAGTGATTCTGGAGCCCTAAAAAATAAAGTCAGCCACTGGTTCCACTGTTTTCCCATCTATTTGCCAGGAAGTGATGGGACGGGATGCCATGACCTTAGTTTTCTGAATGTTGAGCTTTCAGCCAACGTTTTTGCTCTCCTCTTGCACTTTCATCAAGAGGCTCTTTAGTTCCTCTTCAATCTCTGCCATAAGGGTGGTGTCATCTGCGTATCTGAGGTCATTGACATTTCTCTCGGCAATCTTGATTCCACCTTGTGCTTCCTCCAGCCCAGTGTTTCTCATGATGTACTCCACATATAATAAAATAAGTAGGGTGACATATATAGCCTTGACGTACTCCTTTTCCGATTTGGAACCAGTCTGTTGTTCCATGTCCAGTTCTAGCTGTTGCTTTCTGACCTGCATACAGATTTCTCAAGAGGCAGGTCAGGTGGTCTGGTATTCCCATCTCTTTCAGAATTTTCCACAATTTATTGTGATCCACACAGTCAAAGGCTTTGGCATAGTCAAGAAAGCAGAAATAGATGTTTTTCTGGAACTCTTTTCCTTTTTCCATGATCCAGTGGATATTGGCAATTTGATCTCTGGTTCCTCTGCTTTTTCTAAAACAGGCTTGAACATCAGGAAGTTCATAGTTCATGTATTGCTGAAGCCTGGCTTGGAGAATTTTGAGCATTACTTTACTAGCATGTGAGATGAGTGCAATTGTGCGGTAGTTTGAGCATTCTTTAGCATTGCCTTTCTTTGGGATTGGAATGAAAACTGACCTTTTCCAGTCCTGTGGCCACTGCTGAGTTTTCCAAATTTGCTGGCATATTGAGTGCAGCACTGTCACAGCATCATCTTTTGGGATTTGAAATAGCTCAACTGGAATTCCATCACCTCCACTAGCTTTGTTCATAGTGATGCTTTCTAAGGCACACTTGACTTCACATTCCAGGATGTCTGGCTCTAGATGAATGATCAAACCATCGTGATTATCTTGGTCGTGAAGATCTTTATTGTACAGTTCTTCCGTGTATTCTCGCCACCTCTTTTTAATATCTTCTGCTTCTGTTAGGTCCAGACCATTTCCATGAAATGTTCCCTTGGTATCTCTAATTTTCTTGACGAGATCTCTAGTCTTTCCCATTCTGTTCTTTTCCTCTATTTCTTTGCTTTGATCTCTGAAGAAGGCTTTCTTATCTCTTCTTGCTATTCTCTGGAACTCTGCATTCAGATGCTTATATCTTTCTTTTTCTCCTTTGCTTTTCACCTCTCTTCTTTTCACAGCTATTTGTAAGGCCTCCCCAGACAGCCATTTTGCTTTTTTGCATTTCTTTTATGCGTGATCACACCATCGTGATTATCCGAGTTGTGAAGATCTTTTTTGTAGTCAGTCATTAGAGTAAGAAAAAGGAGAGTTGTCCTTTTCTCCTCTGTTTTCGTATTTCTCATAGGTTATCTAGTCATGTAACTCTGAAAAGCTTTATCAGTATGTCCATTCCTTTTTTTATTTTTACTGTGACCAAAATGATAAGTAATTCCCTTCCCATCACTGTTCTATTATCAAAATAATGACTTTGAGCTAGAGCTATCAGAGGGAGACGGAAGAGGGATAGTGTAGATAGAGCTAGAAGAGGTGAATGTATTATTTTTGTTCTATTCTTTTTTGTTTTAAGGGAGAGGAGATCAAAACTTAACTTTGAAACTTAAGTTTTCTCTGGTCTCTATGGATTAAAATGCAAGATCATCACTGAAAACAAAAAGGCAAAGGGATAAAAAAAGATGAAACTCTTAATGGATTCTTGTTGCTCATTCAAATCAATTCAAACTTCCAGGCTGAGATTTAAGGCCTTTCCCTTTTTCAGCTTTATATTTTCCGATATATTTCACTAATGAGACCAAAATTACACAACGTTTCCAAATTATATCAACCAGTGTTGCCAGCTCCATGCCTGCACTCATGTGGTTCTTTTCCCACCACTCTCACTCCCTACATACTTTCTAGTGCATTTGATAAAATCCTATTCTTCCTAAAAAAGTTTTTCTGAGATGCCACCACTACCATAAAACCCTTTCAATACAAAGTTTTTGAATCTTTTGAACATCTATCTTCCAGAGAATATTTATGTTTTACCTTTTATTATATTTGCCTATTTATATTAAACCCTGCAAAATCACCACGGTTTCATTTACTCATCCCCAAACTTGTCCGGAGACCTCCATGCATCTGGCCAAAGCATCAGATATCCTCAATAAGATTCTTATGTGAAGGAAAGTGGAAAAAAAATTTAGCAATTTTGACCCAGACTGAGTGGGCTCTCCAGGGGTGTAATATGACCTCCTTGTCTTTTTACTTTTTCTTTCTTCCTAAGGCTTCCCTGGTGACTCAGATGGTAAAGAATCTGCCTGCAATGTGGGAGACCCGGGTTCGATCACTGGGTCATGAATATCCCCTAGGAAAGTGAATGGCTACCCATTCCAGTACTCTTGCCTGGAGAATCCCATGGACAGAGGAGACTGGCAGGCTACAGTCCATGGGGTCACAAAGAGTCAGATGCAACTAACATTTTCACTTTCCTCCCTAGGTACATCAAAAGGTCCCAGTCTCTTTATTCTGCAAACACTGTGACTGTCCCAAGCTGATGTGAAAGTGCTTAGTGTATTTTTAAGTATCCCCCAAACATCTACCACTTCATGCTGGAAGGCACAGGAAAGTAGCAAAGATTATTCTCCTGACTGAATAGTTGTGGCAGCAGACTAAGATGCAGGAGACTGATCAGACACACCTTGGAAGAGTTCTACTTTCAAGAATTGACATTTTCCAATGAACTTTTATGACCACATAAATTTTTCTGATGATACCAAACTATGATTATGAAGCCATATTTATTCTCACAATATAAACTGGGAGAGGGTTTCAAATTAACTGGTCTTCTACTGCATTCATATTTCAACAGTTTTATTTATAGAGAACTATGTTTCATGAACACAAACAATATACAGTGAGGCAGGCCTGCATTTTGGTAAAAGGACATAACTGAAGCCAGGACAATAATTTCTTCAAGGTTATCTCTTCCTAGGCAAAGCAAAGCCCAACACAGAGCTTCTTTTCTCAATTATACAAATAAAACCTCTGTCTCTGCCTGAATTAAAAAGGTTGATCACTGTGGTTCTCCCTTTGTGCTGGCCGAGGTGACAGAGCCCATGGTGTCCATCAAACTCCCCAGATTGGCCAGGTAGTGGTGTGGTAAAAGGCTGGTGGCTTGGATCCACACCTCCCTGAATGCGGGTGGGTTGTGGCTTTTTTCATTTGCAAAACGGGGACCCTCTCGATCACAAGCACGATAGCCTTTCCCTTCTCCAGGGGATCTTCCCAACCCAGGATCAAACACAAGTCTCCCACATTGCAGGCAGATCCTTTACCAGCTGAGCCGCAAGGGAAGCCCAAGAATACTGAAGTGGGTAGCCTATTCCATTCCCAGCAGATCTTTGTGACCCAGGAATCGAGCCAGGGTTTCCTGCATTACAGGCAGATTCTTTGCCCACTGAGCTATCAGGGAAGCCCTACAGGCAAGATACATGAATTAAATGAGCCAATGGATGTAAAGTGGTTTGCAGAATGCCTGGCACTAGCAAGTGGCATCCAATATATTATCTGTCACTTTTATAACTTTGTAAAATTGGTTGGGAAACATGTCATAGGCAGACCAGCAAGAAAGTCATGGCTGGAGATTATGTCCTATAAATTCTACACACTCTATTTATGAAAATACACCTCAGTGCAAATCTCCTGTTTGGAACAAAGAGATAATGATTTTTGTTCCCTTGCTGATGATCTACCACCCACTATGAGAATTCAAGGAAGAAACTCCTGCGGGAAAGACGAAGCAAAACGTGAAATAAGTGTCTGGGGCCTCCGAGCCTCCTGGGTTTGAAATGAGAAAACACTGAAACCAGTCCAAAGGACAGCAGCTTCCCTGCTGAGCCCCGAGGTCCTCTGTGCACCCCAACGGGCACAGCCTCCCACGTGGCCTGTTAGAATTAAACTTTTCCACACGATCAAAGCACAGGGCTGCCCTCTGACTGTCTGGGTGCAGTGCCATATTTGATGGCCAGGCAGCTGGCCGGCTCCCACTTATTAATTTGGCTTATCCAGGATGCGTTCGAGCAGACAAACAGACCTGAAGACTAATTAACACTGACACTGGAGACTGGCTGTGCATAAAGGAAAGAGGTCCCTGACAAAGCCCCAATGCCATTAATTGTCCAGCCAGGAGACACTATACAATATTGCTAGACCACCAAGGCTGTCTCACATAGGGCAGTGCCAGGAGTTCCAACATCAGAAGCCAAAGTCACCCAGGATTCTTTCTCTCTCTCTTCTTTTTCTATTTAATTTGACAGATTAAAGAATATATTAATTCCTGAAGTTAGTTACTAATAGATCATTGTGAGAGATGAAATATTGAAAGCATTCTCTAAAATACTTTATAATATCCTATCCTATCCTTTCTCTGAGCTCCATGCTCAAAGAACTACCTCAGAGAATTGCTAAAGCAATACAAAGAACTGAGACAGTATGAAAAACTATTAATATATGCCAATACAATGGGCAGCCAAGAAAAAAATGGACACATTTTTAGAAATGTATAGTCTCCCAAGGTTGAATATATATGTATATATTATATAATAAAATTATTGATACTAAATTGAGATACTAACTAAAGGTTAAGTACTTGTGAAGCATTTAAAATATAAAGTATAGCCAATACTTTATAATAACTATATATGAGGTATAATATTTAAAAATTGTGGATCACTATGTTGTATACTCAAAGCTTATATATTATTGTACATCAAATATATCTCTATTTAAAAAAAAGCTTAAAAAATAGGTTGATTGTCAAATATTTTAGAGGAAGGAAAGATATAGCTTTGAATATTTTGAGATTTCAAATATTAGACTGTTAAGTTTCTAAGTGGTTGTCTTTTTTTTTTGTTTGTTTTTTAACCTTTAAGAACAAGGAATAAAGTTCACTGAGTCACTTAAAAAGCATGGGTCGGTTATAAGGATACAGAGGCAAGGCTGACATACAATCATCAAAATCTGATACATGTTTAATCATTTTAACAGATCAAATGTACATGGGCATTTTTAAGGAAAATAGGGCATATTTTTTTTTCTGTATGAGTGAAGGACCTATGGTCTTTGTAATGAAGTCATAATATAGTTTCAGAGAAAAAGAAAGATGCATCTAGGCTTTGCTTTTTAAATCTGGGATTCCCTCTTTTTCCCTTCTCTGCCTAATTCCTACTCAACCTCTCCTTGGATCTGGGCCAGTTCTACTTGTTCTTCAGTTGTATTAGATCCCTAGCCTTTCTCTGAGCTCCATGCTTACAGAACTAACTCAGAGAATTGCTAAAGCACACAAAAACTGAGAGAGTATGAAAAACTATTAACATATGCCAATAAAGTGGACAACTGAGAAGAAACGGACAAATTTTTATAAATGTATAATCTCTCAAGATTGAACCAGGAAGACAGAAAATACGAGCAGGCCAATCACCAGTAATGAAAGTAAATCAGTAATAAAAAGTAATTCCTGACAAATGAAAGTCCAGGACCATACAGCTTCACAGATGAATTCTACCAAACATTTAGAGACAAGCTAACATCTATCCTTGTCTAACTATTCAAAAAAAAAAAAAATGCAGAAAAAGGAATGCTTCTGAACTCATTCTATGAGGCCAGCATCATTCTATTATCAAAATCAGACAAAGACATAACATACACACGAATTGCAGGTCAAAATCACTGATGAATATAGATGAAAAAATCCTCAATAAAAAATAGCAAATTGAATTCAATAATACATAAAAAAATATCTTATACAGACATCTAATGAATTTCTACACACTAACAGTGAACTCTCAGAAAGAGAAATTTAAGGAAACAACTGCATTTATAATCACATTGGAAAAAATAAAATATTTAAGAATAAACCTAACTAAGGAGGTAAAAGAACTATACTGGGATAAACTATAAAATATTGAAAAAAGAAACTGAAGACAATACAAACAGATGGAAAAATAGTTCATGGACTGGAAGAATTAATAATGTTAAAAATGATCACACTATTCAAGGCAATATACAAATTCAATGCAATTCCCATCAAAATACCCAGGGCATTTTTCACAGAACTAGAACAAATAATTTTAAAATTTGTATAGAAACAAAAATAGACCCCAAATAGCCAAATAATCTTGCGAGAAGAACCAAGCTACAGGAATCATGCTGTCTAACTATACTACAGAGCTTCAGTAATCAAAATATTACAGTGCTGTCACAAAAACAGATACACAGATCAATGGAATAGAATAGGCAGCTCAGAAATAAGCCCATGAACTTATTGTCAGTTAATCCAAGACAAAGGAGGTAAGAATATTCATGGAGAAAGGACAGTGTTTTCAAAAATTAGTGCTAGGAAAACAAGACAGCTACATGTAAAGAAATAAATCTGAATATTCTCTAACATCATATACAAAAATAAACTCAAAATGGATTAAAGACCTAAATGTAAGACTGGAAACCATAAAACCCCTAAAAGAAAACATAGGCGGAACATTTCTTGACATAAACTGCAACTATATATTTTTTGGATCTGTCTCCTAAAGCAAAGGCATTAAAAGCAAAAATAAACAAATGAGACCTAATTAAACTTAAAAGCTTTTGCACAGCAAAGGAAACCATCAACAAAACAAAAGGACAGCTGGGAGAAAATACTTGCAAATGATATGACTGATAAAGGGTTAACATCTGTCTGTATCTATCTATCTATAGATACATATATAAACAACTCATACAACAACATCAAGAAACCCAAACAACTCAATTTTAAAAATGGGCAGAAGACCTGACAGACGCTTTTTCAAAAAGAAATACAGATGGCCAACAGGCATACAAAAAGATGCTCAATACTGTTAATCATCAGAGAAATGCAATTAAAACCACAATGAGACATCCTCCTCACACTTGGCAGAATGGCTATCATCAAAGAGATCACAGATTATAAACGCTGGTGATGATGTGGGAAAAAGGGAACCCTCATATTGTTGGTGAGAATGTAAATCAGTGCTGCCACTATGGACAACAGTATGGAGGCCCCTCAAAAATCTAAAAATAGAACTACCATATGACCCAGCAATCCACCCCTGAGCATTTATCCAAAAAAAAAAAAAAAACCCAAACACTAATTCTAAGAGATACATGCACCCTAATATTCAAAGTAGCATTATTTATAATTGCCAAGATATGGAAGCAACCTAATTGTCCATCAACAGATGAATGAAGGTGTAGTATATATACACAGTGGTATACTACGCAGCCATAAAAAGGATAAAATTTTGAAATCCTGCCATTTGCAACAATACAGATGGACTTGGCGAGGGGTGTACTAAGTGAAATAAGTTGATGGAGAAAGATAAATACTGTATGATATCATTTACACGTGGAATCTAAAAATATAAAACAATTTATTGAATATAACAAGAAAGAAACAGACCCACAGATATGGAGAATAAACTAGTGGTTACCAGTGTGGAGAGGGACACAAGGGCTGGTAATATAGGAGTAGAGGATTAAGATGTAGAAACTGCTGCTGCTGCTACTAAGTCACTTCAGTCATGTCTGACTCTGTGCAACCCCATAGACGGCAGCCCAACCGGCTCCTTCGTCCCTGGGATTCTCCAGGCAAGAACACTGGAGTGGGTTGCCATTTCCTTCTCCAATGCATGAAAGTGAAAAGTCAAAGTGAAGTCGCTCAGTCATGTCTGACTCCCAGTGATCCCATGGACTGCAGCCCAATAGGCTCCTCCATCCATGGGATTTTCCAGGCAAAAGTACTGGAGTAGGGTGCCATTGCCTTCTCCGGATGTAGACACTACTATGTTTTTAAAAATAAGCTACAAGGATACACATATAGTACAACATAGGGGATATAACCAATATTTTATAACAACTAGAGATGGAATATAACCTTTAAACATTGTGAATGTTGTATATCAACTTTGTATATTAACTATAGCTCAATAAAAAGAAAGTGATTTTAAAAAAGAACTAAGAAACTAAAACAAATGTTTATATTACACCAGTGAGGTTTATGTGAGAGATCCAAGTCAGAGTTAGATTATAAAGAGCATAGACTGCTGAGTGAAGGAGTTTATTCCAAAGAAATTCATTCAATAAATACATCAATTCACCAAATGGTCACTGTATGCCAACTGTCTGCCACAAACTGTATTCAATACTAGGGATACATCAGTGGGGATGGGAGGAAGACTAAAATCTCTGCCTTCAGACATTGTAGTGAATGGGTCCCCAACAAAAATTTCTTAATGGGAATGGAATACAGTAACTATTGTTTCTCATAATCTGAATTGCATGTAAACATATGGGTTATTTACTTTAATGCTGCAAGGAGATCAAGCCAGTCATCCTAAAGGAAATCAGTCTTGAATATTCATTGAAAGGACTGATGCTGAAACTGAAGCTCCAATACTTTGACCACCTAATTCGAAGAAACGACTCGTTAGAAAAGACCTTGATGCTGGGAAAGATTGAAGGCCGGAGATGGAGACAACAGAAGACAGGATGGTTAAATGGCATCACTGACTCAATGGACATACGCTGAGCAAGCTCTGGGAGGTGGTGAAGGAGAGAGAAGCCTGGCGTTGTGCAGTCCATGGGGTCACAGAGTCAGACACGACTGAACTACCGAACAACAACATACCGTACAAGGCGTTTTTAGTAACAGCAGGACAGTATATAGTGTTCTTCCTAGTGCATTTCACGTCAAGCAACATATACACACAAAGAGCTTTAAGTTATCTAGCCCCAAACATACTTTTATTAAGATAAATTTAAAAACAAATTCAGAAATCAAAATAGCAGTCTTAGTGTGATGAACCTATACAATATCTTTTCATGATATTGGCCTTGAACTGAATGGCTGGGGGATTATATTACATTCAATGCATTAAAAAATATATAAAAAACACTCTGAGCTAATTCAAATCAAGGACTTCTATGGGGGAGGCAAATCATACATAAAATCAGTAAAATGTCAGTGATTTTAAAAATTTGCTTGTTAAAGGTTTGGCACAAATGAGAATGCTATCTTGTGGCTACTTTCTGCATGTTCATTTTTTAAAGAAGGCTACATAAAGGAAAGTATCAACTTATACTTTAAAGTCGAACATTTAAAATAAACAAGTTAAAAATAAACAAAAGTTGCAAACAGAAAGTGCCTATTTAATGTTCTTGGATTCTGATGCTGGAAACCGGAGCACTGAGTGAACTCCGGGAGTTGGTGCTGGACAGGGAGGCCTGCGATTCATGGGGTCACAAAGAGTCGGACACGACTGAGCGACTGAACTGAACTGATGGCTTCCCTGGTGACTCATGGAATAACAAATAAGATAAAAAGCAGAGTATGGGGTTGTCCAGGAATGGAGGAGGAGGGATAAAAAGATTACTGGGATGATGGTTAAAAGACATGAGGCTTCTTTTTGGGTAAGGACAATTTTCTAAAATTGAGTGTGTTGATGGTTGCATAACTCTGCAAATATAACAAAAATCACTGAACTGTACACCTTAAGAGGGTGAATTAGATGGCATCTACATGTATCTCAATAAACCTATTAAAGAAAAGTTAATTAGAAACTCTGAGCCGTAAACTGAAACTATAATGAGCATGTAAGTAAAGAATATCCAATCTGTGCTTCTTTTACAAGATAGAATCATTTTTCAAATCTCAGGTCCAGTTATATCTTCATTATAACTGTTACAATAATATTTATTAAACCATGGATGTGAAGTGGAAAATGAGTTTGGAATACATGTGTATTTGAGAAATCAAACATATTAGTCTTCAGAAATACCAATAAATGTTATAAAAGACTTAGTAAACAAATAGTTGTATTTAAGAGAAATACAAGGAAGGGACTAAAAGAACTTTGTTAGCTTTTAACAAATTAAAACAAGAGCTTTGGCATATTTTTTAATTGTGGTAGACTGCTGTATATATATCCGTAATATCTACACATATAGATAATTAATATATTAAAGTTTTTTCTCTTTGAACTACTCAATCTAAAGATACATTCACTTATTCTTAGTTTTCCTCACTCTTTATTGCCTTGGAAAGTTATTTAATACCTCTCTGATTCTTGGTTTCTGATATATAAAATTCTTGAGGACTAAGTGAGATGTACATGAAAAAGCATTTTGTATACCGAGCAGTAAAATGCTATTCAAACTATTCTTTATCCATTTAAAATATTCAAACAGTCCTAAGCCTAGTTAGAATACATACTGTATATGGCTTTAATTCTTCTCGTTTCCAGGAACAATGAAACAATAACAGGCCCAGAAATTATTTAAACAAATTGACTTTCCTAATATTTATGTGTTTAGTAAACAACAAATCACTATGTTATAAATAGTCTGATTTCTTTCACAGCCAAACCATCTTTAAATTTGCCCATACTCACTTTTTCTGTTTCTCATTTACCACTTAGTCCCAGACCCATTGAAATTTACTTCACACCAATTATGACAAGGGAAAGAACACCCTCAAGTTACCAGTGAATCTCCCCTATTCTCACTGTCTTAAAAAAAACTTTCACCGCCCAGCAGGATTCCACTCTGTCACCCATGCTCCCATCTTGAAATAATTGGTCCCTTGGCTCTGGGTCCAGCATCCCCAACTTTCTTCATACCTCAACTGCTCTGTCTCCTTTGTGGCCTCATCTTTCTATGAAGTGAAGTGAAGTTGCTCAGTTGTGTCTGACTCTTTGCAACCCCATGGACTGCAGTCCACCAGACTCCTCTGTCCATGTGATTTTCCAGGCAAGAGTACTCGAGTGGGTTGCCATTTCCTTCTCCAGGGTATCTTCCTGACCCAGGGATTGAACCCAGGTCTCCCGCATTGGAGGCAGATGCTTTTACCATCTGAGCCACTAAGGAAGTGGCTTTCTATACTCAGCCATTAAATGCTCAAATTTTTGAACATTTCTTTTCTCACGTGGTGGTCTCTTGCTAGACAATATCTGCGTCAACACTTCAGTCCCATCTGTGGGACTCTAACTCCTGCACGTCCATGCCTATCCCATAGCTCCATCTCCACAGGACTTCTGCAGCCCATCACTCCAACCAGACTGCAGAGACACCTTCTTGGCTGTTTCTCCCACACCCTTGCTTCCTCCAGATTTGTCCCTCACACTGGAGTCACAGTGATCTTCATAAAATACACATCTGATTATGCCAATCCCCTGCTTAAACCCACCAGCACTTAGAGACTGGCCACTGCCAGGCCCTGCATAAGCTGACTCTTGCCCATCCCCAGCCTCTGTGCTCCAGCCACAGTGGCCCTCTCTCAGTTCCTCAAGCTCCATCAGTTCCTTCCCATCATCAGGGTGGATCTTTAGCCAGTGATCTTTCCTCTAGGGTTCCCAGGTGGTGCTAGTGGTAATGAACCCACCTGCCAGTAGAGATGTGGTTTGGTCCCCGGGACAGGAAGATCCCTTGAGGAGGCCATGGCAACCCACGCCAGTATTCTTGCCTGGAAATACCATGGAAAGGGGATTTTGGGGGGCTACAAAGAGTCAGACATGACTGAAGCAACCTATCATGCATGCACCTATGTGCACACTCTCCTCTATCCTCTGGGTAACCAGGGCCTGGTGAGTGGTTAGTCATCATTTTCACCTCGGCTCTCAGGGCACATCACTGGGAGTTCTTTTTGACTCTCCACTCTATATGAACGAGGTCTTCTCCATTACACAATCTCACAGCATGGTGTACTTCCCCTTTATAACTATGATTTTCACGATTATTTGGTTGTCTTCTCCATTAGGCAGAAGCAGTGTACTTTATCTCCCTGGCACCTAATACAATGCCCAGTCTAAACAAGACACTCAAAGAGTAGTTGCTAAATAAATGAATAAACTACCAAGTAAACTACAAAATGAATACACTTATATACATGCAGTACAGTTATTAGTGCCCTGATAGAATCTTTCTTTAGTATATACATATACAGCCACACAAAAATACATCTTTATATGTATAATACACCTAGATAGATAGAGGCAGGGGCTAGGGAAAACACATGGAGACTGGATACCATGTCATCTTCATTACTATTCATTTATTCAGATATGAGATATATGTGTTTTTTTTTTTTTTAAATCTCAAAAGCTAGATTCAGAATTCTTGGAAAGGGGACAGTCATTATTAGAAACAAGTCTCTGATACATTCTTGGAGTCAAACATCTCAGGATCTCCAGATGAGGCCTCAGGTACATTCTGGCTTCAGGGAAATGGGATTCTGTCTTTTGTAACAGAGGAAGAGGAGTTTGGATCTCTCTCAGAAGGAGAGATGGATGCAGACCTTTATGGGTAGGAAGAGAATATAAGTGAATTAGAGAAGTCTGGCCGCTGGGGCATCCCCATAGCTTCAGTAGACCCTCACTGATCTCACAGTGCTTGTGACTGTGAGCGAGTGTGGCCTGTGAATAAGAAGAAGGAGCTCAATTTTCACAAAGTTTGGACCTAGTGCAAAGCAGACATTTCACAGGAAGGCAACCCTCCAATTCCCTGGCCTTCCAAAACTACAGACATCTTTGTTTTTCAACATCTATGCTAAGTCGCTTCAGTCATGTCTGAGCCTTTGCAACCCCATGGACTGTACCCTGCCAAGCTCCTCTGTCCACAGGATTTTCCAGACAAGAATCCTGGAGTGGGCTGCCACTGCCTCCTCCAGGGGCTCTTCCCCACCCAGGGAGGGAACCTGCATCTCCTGCGGTGCAGGCAGATTCTTTCCCACTAAGCCACCTGGGAAGCCCCTTCTTTTTCCACAGAGATGGGATTTTAGAGTGAGCTGCACATCGATCACGGGAGACAGGGTGGTTTCTAGCCCTATAAAACACCTTTAGGGATTTGGCAAATACTCATACTTTCAAATGGAGAAGGCAATGGCACCCCACTCCAGTCCTCTTGCCTGGAAAATCCCATGAATGGAGGAGCCTGGTAGGCTGCAGTCCATGGGATCACGAAGAGTCGGACACGACTGAGCAACTTCACTTTCACTCTTCACTTTCATGCATTGGGGAAGGAAATGGCAACCCACTCCAGTGTTCTTGCCTGGAGAATCCCAGGGATGGGGAAGCCTGGTGGGCTGCCCTCAGTGGGGTTGCACAGAGTCAGACAAGACTGAAGCGACTTAGCAGCAGGAGCAGCATACCTTCAAACTATTGAGTATCTGCACTTTTGTTTCTGGTAAATGTTGGAGACAAACATTTAACCAAACATACTGGGTGAGCAGTGGCTGTGCAGCACTGGAGCAGTGAGTGGCCAAGAGGAGATACCCCATGTCCAAAGTCAGTAGTGGCAGCCATGAGGATATACCCCATGTCCAAGGTGAGGAACAGCGGCTGCACTTTGCTGGAGCAGCTGTGAAGAGATACCACACGGCCAAGGTAAGAGAAACCCCAGTAAGAGGGTAGGCACTCAGAAAGGGATTCAGAGGGCAGACAGACTGAATCACAATCACAGAAAACTAACCACTCTAATCACATGAACCATAGCCTTATCTAACTCAGTGAAACTAAGCCATGCTGTGGGGCCACCCAAGATAGATGAGTCTTGGTGGAGAGTTCTGACAAAATCTGGTCCACTGGAGAAGGGAATGGCAAACCATTTCAGTATTCGTCTTGAGAACCCTATGAACAGTAGAAAAGGCAAAAAATAGGACACTGAAAGATGAACACCTCAGGTTGGTAGGTGCCCAATATGCTACTGGAGATCAGTGGAGAAATAACTCCAGAAAGACTGAAGAGACAGAGCCAAAGCAACACCCAGCTGTGGATGTGACTGGTGATAGAAGCAAGGTCCGATGCTGAAAGAGCAATATTGCACAGGAACCTGGAATGTGAGGTCCATGAATCAAGGCAAATTGGAAGTGGTCAAACAGGAGATGGCAAGAGTGAACATTGACATTCTAAGAATCAGCGAACTAAAATGGACTGGAATGGGTGAATTTAACTCAGATGACCACTATATCTACTACTGTAGGCAGGAATCCCTTAGAAGAAATGGAGTAGCCATCATAATCAACAAAAGAGTCTGAAATGCAGTACTTGGATGTAATATCAAAAATGACAGAATGATCTCTGTTCGTTTCCAAGGCAAATCATTCAATATCACAGTAATTCAAGTCTATGCCCCAACCAGGAATGCCGAAGAAGCTGAAGTTGAACAGTTCTATGAAGCCCTACAAGACCTTCTAGAACTAACACACAAAAAAGATGTCCTTTTTGTTATAGAGGACTGGAATGCAAAAGTAGAAAGTTAAGAAACACCTGGTTGCTGCTGCTGCTAAGTCGCTTCAGTCATGTCCGACTCTGTGCGACCCCATAGACGGCAGCCCACCAGGCTCCCCCGTCCCTGGGATTCTCCAGGTAAGAACGCTGGAGTGTGTTGCCATTTCCTTCTCCAATGCATGAAAGTGAAAAATGAAAGTGAAATCGCTCAGTCATGTCTGACTCTTAGCGACCCCATGGACAAAACCTACCAGGCTCCTCCATCCATGGGATTTTCCAGGCAAGAGTACTGGAGTGGGGTGCCATTGCCTTCTCCTAGAAACACCTGGAGTAACAGGCAAATCTGGCCTTGGAGTACGGAATGAAGCAGGGCACAGGCTAATAGAGTTTTGCCAAGAGAAGGCACTGGTCATAGCAAACACTCTCTTCCAACAACACAAGAGAAGACTCTACACATGGACATCACCAGATGGTCAACACCGAAATCAGATTGATTATATTCTTTGCAACAAAAGATGGAGAAGCTCCACACAGTCAGCAAAAACAAGACTGGGAGCTGACTGTGGCTCAGATCATGAACTCCTTATTGCCAAATTCAGACTTAAAGAAAGTGGGGAAAACCACTAGACCATTCAGGTATGACCTAATCAAATCCCTTAACGATTATACAGTGGAAGTGAGAAATAGACTCAAGGGACTAGATCTGATAGACAGAGTGCCTGATGAACTATGGAATGAGGTTCGTGACATTGTTCAGGAAAAAGGGATGAAGACCATCCCCAAAGGCATGCAAAAAGGCAATATGGCTGTCTGAGGAGGCCTTACAAATTGTTGTGAAAAGAAGAGAAGTAAAAGGCAAAGGAGAAAAGGAAAGATATAACCATTTGAATGCAGAGTTCCAAAGAATAGCAAGGAGACATAAGAAAGCCTTCCCCAGTGATCAGTGCAAAGAAATAGAGGAAAACAATAGAATGGGAATGACTATAGGTCTCTTCAAGAAATTAGAGATACCAAGAGAACATTTTATGCAAAGATGGGCTTAATACAGGACAGAAATGGTATGGACCTAATAGAAGCAGAAGATATTAAGAAGAGGTGGCAAGAATACACAGAAGAACTGTACGAAAAACATCCTCACAGCCCAGATAATCACAATGGTGTGACTGCTCACCTAGAGCCAGACATCCTGAAATGCAAAGTCAAGTGGGCCTTAGGAAGCATCAATACGAACAAAGCTAGTGGAGGTGACGGAAGTCCAGTTGAGTATTTCAAATCCTCTAAGATGATGCTGTGAAAGTGCTGTACTCAATAGGCCAGCAAATTTGGAAAAACTCAGCAGTGGCCACAGGACTGGAAAAGGTCAGTTTTCATTCCAATCCCAAAGAAAGGCAATGCCAAAGAATGCTCAACATCTCACACGCTAGTAAAGTAATGGTCAAAATTCTCCAAGCCAGCTTCAGGAATATGTGAACCCTGAACTTCCAGATGTTCAAGCTGATTTTAGAAAAGGCAGAGCAACCAGAGATCAAACTGCCAAAATCCGCTGGATCATCGAAAAAGCAAGAGAGTTCCAGAAAAACATCTATTTCTGCTTTATTGACTATGCCAAAGCCTTTGACTGTGTGGATCACAATAAATTGTGGAAAATTCTGAAAGAGATGGGAATACCAGACCACCTGACCTGCCTCTTGAGAAATCTGTATGCAGGTCAGGAAGCAACAGTTAGAACTGGACATGGACCAACAGACTGGTTCCAAATAGGAAAAGGAGTACGTCAAGGCTGTATATTGTCACCCTGCTTATTTAACTTCTATGCAGAGTACATCATGAGAAACACTGGGCTGGAAGAAACACAAGCTGGAATCAAGATTGCCAGGAGAAATATCAATAACCTCAGATATGCAGATGACACCACTCTTATGGTAGAAAGTGAAGAGGAACTAAAGAGCTTCTTGATGAAAGTGAAAGAGGAGAGTGAAAAAGTTGGCTTAAAGCTCAACATTCAGAAAACAAAGATCATGGCATCTGGTCCCATCACTTCATGGGAAACAGATGGGGAAACAGTGGAAACAGTGTCAGACTTTATTTTGGAGGGCTCCAAAATCACTGCAGATGGTGACTGCAGCCATGAAATTAAAAGATGCTTACTCCTTGGAAGGAAAGTTATGACCAACCTAGATAGCATATTCAAAAGCAGAGACATTACTTTGCCAACAAAGGTTCATCTAGACAAGGCTANGGGCTCCAAAATCACTGCAGATGGTGACTGCAGCCATGAAATTAAAAGATGCTTACTCCTTGGAAGGAAAGTTATGACCAACCTAGATAGCATATTCAAAAGCAGAGACATTACTTTGCCAACAAAGGTTCATCTAGACAAGGCTATGGTTTTTCTAGTAGTCATGCAAGGATGTGAGAGTTGGACTGTGAAGAAAGCTGAGATCCAAAGAATTGATGCTTTTGAACTGTGGTATTGGAGAAGACTCTTGGGAGTCCCTTGGACTGCAAGGAGATCCAATCAGTCCATTCTGAAGGAGATCAGTCCTGGGATTTCTTTGGAAGGAATGATGCTAAAGCTGAAACTCCAGTACTCTGGCCACCTCATGCGAAGAACTGACTCATTGGAAAAGACCCTGATGCTGGGAAGGATTGGGGGCAGGAGGAGAAGGGGACGACCGAGGATGAGATGGCTGGATGGCATCACTGACTCGATGGACGTGAGTCTGAGTGAACTCCGGGAGTTGGTGATGGACAAGGAGGCCTGGCGTGCTGCGATTCATGGGGTCGCAAAGAGTCAGACACGACTGAGCAACTGAACTGAACTCAACTGAACTCTGAGATGTCAATTACACACCCACATTATACATAATAGTCTGCAGTCCAGGCTATGTGGTTGGGATACAAATCACACCAGTGAGTCACCAGCATAACACTAGTATTTAAAACCATGGAAATAATTGAATTGCTAGGCAAAAAAGAGAAGAGGTTACAAGCAAGCAGTAGAGGAAAGGCTAGTGAAGGATGGAGAATGAACCAAAGAGGATGCCGTGGAGCTTCTGGGCACTGGGCAGAGAAGCCTTTCTGCCCTACTACAGCCTCTGTGACTTTCCCTGAGTGCCAAAGGGCAGATGTGGAACAGTGCTAATATGGGAAGGGAAAGGAAGGGAAGGGCAGCCAAGGAACAATAGTGCTGCTCTGGGGCAGGATCCTGGTTCTTCCTCAAGGAATATGCACGGTGTTGGTGGTGGTTTAGTTGTTAAGTTGTGCCCGACTCTTGCGACCCCATGGGCTGGAGCCCACCAGGCTCCTCTGTCCATGGGATTTTCCAGGCAAAAATACTGGAGTGGGTTGCCATTTCCTTTTCCAGGGCATCTTCTGACCTAGGAATTGAACTCGGGTCTCCTGCATTGCAGGCAGACTCCTGCATTGCAGGCAGATTTTTCATTGACTGAGATAAAAGTTAAGTCCATAAGGGCTACATATAACAGTATCTTTAAATTCTTTAAGATGGCAGCTTAAACTCCTCATACCAGGAAGACCACCTGAGGCTAGGAACCAGAGAAGCTCATCAAGAAGAGCTGAGGCCAGATTAGAAGAATGCAGTCCCTGCACACACTCCAATCTTATTAGCAACCCCACCCTTGAACTGTTGCTATAAAACTCCTCAATCAGATCCTCCTGGGTTGGGACATAGTTTTTGGGGGCATGAGTTCACTGTGTCCCCCTTTGCCTGGCAAAGCAATAAAGCTTTTCTATTTCACCCAAAACCCTGTTTCTGAGATTTGATTTGGCACCAGTGTACAGAGCCTGAACTTTCACCATCAAGAATGAGCAGGAAAGTAGAAAATCAGGAGTGGGGAGTCACAAGAAACAAGAGGAAACCGTCACTGCAAGAAAGAACAGTTAACCCTGTGCAATACTATTGAAAGCAGAGAAGGGACCACTGATTCTAGCAATAGGGAGGTCACTGGTCATCTCAAAAGCAGTTTTAGAGTATGGGGGTGGGTAGTGGAGGGCAGAAGCTAAACAGGAGAGGGGTGAAATAAGGGAAGACAGATTCTATAGCCATTTGTTCAAGAAGTTAAGCTAGAGAAAAAAAAAAATAGCAAAATGAGGAAGATCTCTTCATCCAAGGAGATATTTTCTCAGGTCTACTCAGACCAGGAGTGGGTGTCCCTTTCCTCAGAGAAATGCTCTGTAAAATTAAACCCACCAGGAAGCTTGGGCTCAGGGGAATCCCATGATGCTGATTCACCTCACAGAGGGAGGCTGCCCAAGATCAAATTCACCTTAATGTCCCATGATCATGAGTATTCTCCATGAGAAAAATTAAGCAGAAGTGAAAAGGCCAAGTGAGGACAGGCCAACATGCTTTAGGACTTTTGGAAAGACTTGCGAAGCTGCGCCACCAGCTACAGCTTTTGCACGGAATTGTCTCAAGCACTATTCAAAGGTCCCTCCTATCAAACATCACAGCTGATCAGAATTTCCACTGCAATGATTATGTGGTTATAGACGCTGCCTTGGCCTGTGAAACATTAGCATGAAAAATATTCATTAATCACCTACCCATGACTAGGCCTAAATATAGATGGATTGGGCATGATTTGATTTATAGAGTGTTAAGTGATCCATTTGTTTGAAAACATCTCTTTCTGTGACCTCCATGAAAATTGCCATCATGAGAAGTCTTCCCTTGAACTAAAGATGCTAACTTCAGAAGAAATGCATATATATATTAGCTGAGAAAGCAAATACAATCACACAAGAATTCATTAATATTAACAAGAAAGATTAATTTCTCAGAAGAATTTGGAGAGGATAGATTTCAAACAAGAGACGAGGAAGTTGTATTATAATGGAAGAAAAAGTCACCATCAGCAGGGTTCCATCTCTGAGTAGATGGTCTAATGGGAAGTCTCAGGCAGCAAACACGAAGTTTCTGAGCATCTGAAGAGGAAGCGAACTTGAGGAGAGCAGCAATTATCTTCAACTAAGTATTATGAGGGCTTCCCTCATAGTTCAGTTGGTAAACAATCTGCCTGCAATGCAGGAAACCCTGGTTCAATTCCTGGGTCCGGAAGATTCACTGGAGAAGGGATAGGCTACCTACTCTAGTATTCTTGGGCTTCCCTTGTGGCTCAGCTGGTAAAGAATGTGCCTGAAATGTGGGAGAACTGGGTTTGATCCCTGGGTTGGGAAGATCCCCTGGAGAAGGAAAAGGCTACCCACTCCAGGATTCTGGCCTGGAGAATCCATGGGGTCCCAAAGAGTCGGATGCGACTTTCACTTTCACTTCAAGTATTATGAAGGTAAACACATATAAACAAAGGCAAAACACATTTACAAAAAATGAAGTAGGAAAAAAATCATTCATGGTACCATGAACACAACAATCACCATTTAAAACTTTGATACTTCTTTTGTTTTTCAATATCTCAGTCTCGGCCTCACCACCACCCTCCCACCTCCGTAATTTTATAGAGGTTGCTTTTATATGTTTTTTTATATACTTTTACTTGATAGAGAAATTTATGTACCTTTATTATTTCTATTAAACATATCAGGCACACTTTCTCATATTATTTCACAAAATTCACAAGCACTGTGTTTAACGGCCACATAAAATTTCATCAGATGGATGTGCCCCAGTTCATGTAACAATTCCCCTGCAGTTGAATACCAGAGTCCTTTCTACTTATCCTTATAGTGAATTATTCTGGTTGTAAGTAACATCTGTGCCCATAAAAACTTATTCTGAGTTTAAGATTACTTCTTTAAGATAGATTTTAGAAGTGAAATTATGGGTAAAATTAAAAACAAAAATTTAAGTCCATGATATAATACATAGCAGCCAAGCTGCTTTTGGTACAACATGGATTGTATCAAACTGGGAAAGATGAAGGAGAAAGATTCTGAAAGTAAAACTGTACCTTCTCTATCACTCTGCAGAGGTGGTTTTATATATAATCTAGAATTATGTCTGTCACTGTAATATGAAGACTATGTTTCTTGCATTTGAAGTGATTACACTCTAGGCTGGAAAACAGTGAGATGACATCTACCCATTGAGGTAATTTACTCAAAGGTGAAGATAATCAGTGACATACAGAAGTTAGTAAGGAATTAATCACAGAATAAGACTGGCGTTGAGGCCTGTCCCTGTCAGCAGTTTTGAAAGGCCCTCTGTATCACACTTATTCTGAATATCAATTATACTGCTGTCAGTGCCAGTGGAGCTATCTGAATTTGGGGAGTGTCTATAACCAAATTTAAAATTTACATAAAACACTCATATTTGGAGAGAAATATACATTCATATGGGCTTCCCAGTGGTGCTGGTGGTAAAGAATCTGCCTGCCAATGCAGGAGACATAAGAGATGTGGGTTCGATCCTTGGGTCAGGAAGATCCCCTGGAGGAGGGCATGGCAACCCACTCCAATATTCTTGGCTGGAGAATTCCATGTCGGGCTATGGTCTATAGGGTCACAAAGAGTTGGACATGACTGAAGTGACTTAGCTTCATGCATACATTTATATAATTATGAACACATAAATTTAAGATGCTCAGACCTGTAGATCCACAGTTTCACATAATGATCTGGAAACCTGATTACAGTTCAAGCTATTTGTGGAGAACAGATGGAATCCACATTTTGGGTGCAACTGAGTGAGTATTGCTTTAAGAAGCATCTTTAAGTGGAAATCAGTGGATGAAAATTAACAGGTTGTTGATGGGGAAGGCAGAGCCAAGTCCTGGTGGGTAGGATGCCTAACTCTCAAAGCAGTGACACTTGAGCACTTCACCCAGTGCTCAACTCAGGAAAATGCTTTTCCATGGAAGTGTTTAAATAAAAGATAACTTCCTCTGGAGGCAAAATGCTGAGTGCGTGCAATTTTCATTAAAATTAAGTGATGAATTCACTCACACATATAATTCTGGAAGGTAACAGCAATTCAAAGAGATTGGTAGGTGGAAGAGGTAGCAATGCTTGCTGATCTTAGGATTATTTTCTCCCTGCAGTACAACAATCAGCTGGCTACAGAGACTAGTGATGACGATACACAAGCCCATTAGCCAAGAGGAACCTGTTTCCATATTGCTCGACTAGGACAGCTGTGAGCCTTCTACAGCCTCTCTGACCTCCAGACCCAAGTTCCCATTTCAGCCTTCACTGGTTAGTCACACTGACTGTAATTTTTTACTCTGCAAAGTGTTTACATCTAAATAAATCATGAAGAAATAAAAGAGAAAAGACAGAAAGGAATAAAGAAAAGGGAGAGAGAGAGGGAAAGTTATTTTAAAACATGTAACCTCAACTGGTAGATGAATTCTCATATCTAGTCTTGGCTACGAGAATCACTGGCAAAGCATGAAGCTGGCAACTACTGCTAATCAGTTTGCCACTGTCTTCAGATTTAATGCAATATTTGGCTCAGACATTAAAAAATTAAATTCTCTATTCCAGCTAAAATATTTACGCAGTCCTATGTGTCTCACTTAATGCCGGTTAAGCAATCATCTTTTAAAACTCCGCAGACACTGTAAATCTGTCGGGAGAATTGTGGCCTATAAACAAGGCTTCATATAAAGAAGGCTGCATTGTCAATTTGCTGGGAGTCAAGATTTCTTAGGATGTGTCTGAAAATAAAGCTGAAAATCAGAAATAGTTTAGAGTGGGTACAAAGTGGTCAATCGTCTCGGCTGGTGGGATGCTGTTAGTGGTATTAACGGGAAGCCTCCAGACACTGACCTCAGCTATTTAAAGCCCCGCTCTCCTATAAACCTGTCATTGATCCTACCTCTCTGTTGAGTTATGGCACAGGGAAAGTTACTAGTCCAGCAGCCCTGGTCGTCTGCAGCCCAGGGCCTGTCAAGATGGAGAAGGTGAGCTGGCGAGGCTGTCACAGGAGGCTACTATATGGTTACATGTGACGTGAATGTGTGTTAAGGGGGAAGGATGGGGGACACTTAGAGGAAAGGGGGAATTCTGACCACAGCTAGCACAGGGAAGAACAAGACAGCTGAATGGTAACAAAAAAACAGTATCCTCTGGGAGAGGCTGGGTATAAGTTTCAAAATATCTATTAAACTCCCCAGCATTTTCAGTCCTGATGTTAATGAAGCCTAATAGATAAAATTCAAACGCAAAGGAGGCCCATTTGAACTATTCCCTGCTGGCCTGGGGAGTGGCAGGATCTTATCCCTTATCCCTCTCTTCAAGATGAGTCAGATACTTGTGATAAGATTTTGAGCAAAGTGAACAATCATTTAATTCTTCCTATCAGATTAAATACCTTGTTATTCCATGTCACTGTCTTGAACATGTCACTGATTATGATTCATACCTTTATAATAGCTTTAAAGAAGAAAAATGATACATTAAAAGTACACATCAGTTTAAAAACCTAGTCTCAGGGAGAAGGTTCAAGATGGCAGTGTAGGAAGACCTTGAACTCCCTCTTTCCATGAATATAGCAGTGTATAGCTACAAGAAAAATAATTCTCTAGGAAATGGACATGAAAAATGGAATCACCACAGTCTCCACAACAAAGGGTAAAAGGAAGTATCAAGATAGTATCTTTTCCCTGAGGAGTGAGGGATCTGAGCTCCACGTCAGGCATTCCAACTTCCAGATCCTACATAGGACAGACAAGCCCCCAAACATCTGGCTTTGAAAATCAATGGGGAAACAGTCCAAAAAACTACACGACCACATGGAACAGGAAAACTTACTCTTAAGGGATTTGCATGCAGACTCACAGGACCTGAAAATCAGTGAAAATACACCAGGCTCAGTAGCACACGGACCATAGGTAAAACCCAGTTACTACACTTGAAGTGTCTTCCAGAGACAGAGGAACCAGTTTAAATGTGCCCCTGGGACTGAGACACTGGCAGAAGTCATTTTTGTGAACTCAGGCTACCATGCTAATGCCAGTGCTGGTGGGTACCATTTTTGGAATTCTCCCTCTAACCTGTAAGCACCAGTGAGCACTCCCTGATGAGGCCTCAGACAGGCTTCACAGTTGGCTGAGTGATAACCCTGCCCACCAGTGCCCCACAACAGCTGCAGCCAGCTCAACAGGAGGGTGCATGCGGCCCACCAACGGGATGCCCCTTGAGTACCAGACTGTGCTTGCAGGGTGGGACTGTGCTTTAGAGCTCCACAGGACATCTCCTAAATAAGGCTACTTCTTCAAGACTAGGAAAGATAGCTGATATAACCAATACAAAGAAACATATATAAGTATTAGGCAAAATGAGGAGACAAAGGAATATATTCCAATAAAAATAAGAAATAATTGCTGGAAAAAAAAAAACTAAACTAAATGAAACAGACAAGCAATCCCCTCAATAAAGAATTCAAAGTAATTAAAAGGCTGACAGAACTCAGGAGAAGAATGTATGAACATAGTGAGAACTTCAACAAAGGGATAAAGAATACAAAAAAAGTACCAAACAGAAATTTTTGCTGAAATGAAAAATACACTAGATGGGTTCAATAAAAGATTGGGTAAGGCAGAAGAATGAATCAGTAAGCTGTAAGACAAAACAGGAAACTCATCCAAAGAGAGCAGTAAAATAAAATAAAGAATTTTAAAAATAAAGATACCTTAAGAGATCTTTTGGATAATATGAAGTGCAATAATATTCATATTACAGGGCTATCAGAAGGAAAAAAGAGAGATAAAGGGCCAAAAAAATTGCTTGACAAAACAGTAGCTAAAAACTTACCTTATCAGACATTTAGGCCAAGGAAGCCCAGAGTTCCAAGTAAGATGAAAAAAGATACACATCAAGACACACTGTAAGACACACTTATGACTATACTGTGGAAGTGAGAAATAGATTTAAGGGACTAGATCTGATAGACAGAGTGCCTGATGAACTATGGACACAGGTTCATGACATTCTACAGGAGACAGGGAGCAAGACCATCCCCAAGAAAAAGAAATGCAAAAAAGCAAAATGGCTGTCTGAGGAGGCCTTACAAATAGCTGTGAAAGGATGCAGGATGCTTGGGACTGATGCACTGGGATAATCCAGAGAGAGGGTGTGGGGCGGGAGGTGGGAGGTGGGGGTCGGGATTGGGAGTTCATGTA
>SJXQ01006549.1:500833-570333 GCA_006408695.1 Aepyceros melampus
GTACATCATGAGAAATGCTGGACTGGAAGAAGCACAAGCTGGAATCAAGATTGACAGGAGAAATATCAATAACCTCAGATACGCAGATGACACCACCCTTATGGCAGAAAGTGAAGAAGAACTAAAGAGCCTCTTGATGAAAATGAAAGAGGAGAGTGAAAAAGTTGGCTTAAAGCTCAACATTCAAAAAACTAAGATCATAGCATCTGGTCCCATCACTTCATAGCCAATAGATGGGGAAACAGTGGAAACCGTGTCAGACTTTAGTTTTTGGGCTCCAAAATCACTGCAGATGGTGACTGCAGCCATGAAATTAATAGACGTTTACTCCTTGGAAGTTATGACCAACCTAGACAGTATACTAAAAAGCAGAGACATTACTTTGCCAACACAGATCCGTCTAGTCAAGGCTATGGTTTTTCTAGTAGTCATGTATGGATGTGAGAGTTGGACTATAAGGAAAGTTCAGCACCAAAGAAATGATGCTTTTGAGCTGTGGTGTTGGAGAAGACTCTTGAGAGTCCCTTGGACTGCAAGGAGATCCAACCAGTCCATCCTAAAGGAGATCAGTCCTGGGTGTTCATTGGAAGGACTGATGTTGAAGCTGAAGCTCCAATACTTTGGCCACCTAATGTGAAGAGCTGACTCATTTGAAAAGACCCTGATGCACCGTCTAGTCAAGGCTATGGTTTTTCTAGTAGTCATGTATGGATGTGAGAGTTGGACTATAAGGAAAGTTCAGCACCAAAGAAATGATGCTTTTGAGCTGTGGTGTTGGAGAAGACTCTTGAGAGTCCCTTGGACTGCAAGGAGATCCAACCAGTCCATCCTAAAGGAGATCAGTCCTGGGTGTTCATTGGAAGGACTGATGTTGAAGCTGAAGCTCCAATACTTTGGCCACCTAATGTGAAGAGCTGACTCATTTGAAAAGACCCTGATGCTGGGAAAGACTGAGGGCAGGAGGAGAAGGGAACGACAGAGCATGAGATGGTTGGATGGCATATCTGACTCAATGGACATGGATTTGGGTGGACTCTGGGAGTTGGTGATGGACAGGGAGGCCTGGTGTGCTGTGGTTCACAGGGTCGCAAAGAGTCGGACACGATGGAGCAACTGAATTGCACTGAAAGGTAAAGAAAGGATTCTATAGAGTAGCAAGGAAAAAAACAGCTTTTCATATACAAGGGAAACCCATAAGACAATAAGTAGATTTTTATAGCAGAAACTCCACAGACCAGAAAGGCATGACATAAGATCAAGTACTGAAAGGGAAAAAANGACTCTGATGCTGGGAGGGATTGGGGGCAGGAGGAGAAGGGGATGACAGAGGATGAGATGGCTGAATGGCATCACCGACATGATGGACATGAGTTTGGGTGAACTCTGGAAGTTGGTGATGGACTTGGAGGCCTGGCATGCTGTGATTCATGGGTCGCAAAGAATCGGACACGACTGAGCGAATGAACTGAACTGAAGGCTAATAAATGTTTTTCAGGACTGCTATTCCATAGAGTTTCAAAACCTTGGTTCTTTCCACAATACTCTACTCCCTCTTTTTAATAGAAAGAGTTCAAGTTGAATCCTTGAAAAGGTGAAGGTGTGCTATTTGCTAAGTCATATTTATAAAGAGTAATAGCTACATCACAGAAATTTTCATAGCTTTAGCAAGTAAATTGTTTAAATCACCAAAATGTCATGTTACAGATTATGTTAAAAAACATTTAAATAGTTGGATATTTTAAAATCATTGGTTAAAAATCCATTGGTTCCAAAATAAAACCTTATTGTATAAACTAACAAAGTTTGCATTTCCTCTAAATCATTGAATCAAATCCTGATGATATATAAAGGATGGGAGGAGGGTAGAAACAGAGATATAGAAACTATTTTGCATTGTCTGTTACATTAAACTATAAGAAAAAATGCAGTTACAAAAATATGTGTGTATTTTTAGACCAATCACAATCATGTTAAGTAAATACAACACACATTTTGTGTTACATTTTCAAAATCGTGTTTTGAATAAGAGTTGCAAAGGACTATTTCCTGAGGCCTCCCCACAATATAAAACAGGTTTTGTGCACATACCTCCAAAGTAACTGACAAAACTAATGAGCTCAACCACATGAAATAAGCCCAGAGAAGCTGCTTTCAAGGTGCAATGATATCGCTAAATCATCTCAACCAGTCAGTAAATGAACTCAGTTACTCAAAATCCTCCACATTCTACAGAATGGTCTTCATCTTCTGTGCACAGATGTTATTTCATGTGGTTCTAATGTAGAAATAGTTGCTAAGAAAGATCTCTTTTTGAGAGTGTTCCACGTTATAGTCTCACTTAGGAATTTGATTAGTACAAAAAATGTGTATGAGGGAGAGAGAGGGAGAAACAAAGAAGACAATCTCATTCCTAAAAGAAAGAAATTTAGACATTAGATCACCAAACTGTATTCTCAAGGAAGGAGGGTATAATACAAGGATTCGTGGAGATAAGAATATAAGATACATGGGTTCATTTACTCCATTCTCTTCATATTCCCAGAGATCTATTTCAGCACATTACCCAGCATGGGTTCTCTGGTGCCAGATTCCAAACCTCAAATAGTCCTGAGGAATAAGAAGGAGGTTCTGGGAGTCACTCTGTCCACAAGAGCCATTTGGGAGTTGTTGGGCCCCTTAGGGGACTGATTCCTACATCACCACGAGCTTCTGGGTGGCCTTCTGAGGGTCTCCAACGAGATCATGTTGCCGTAGTTCAGTCCTTTATGTTTATGCTTTGGAACAACTCCCAATCTCAATAACATAGTGAGAAAACCCTACAACTTGTAGGCACTGAGTGCTTGAGTTCCAAATCTGTGGCAGCCAGTTTTTGATCCATGTTACTTTAACCTAGATTCTCATTCATATTCAATTAGCTTTTCTGTGTATATTTATCTATAAATCTAAGTAAAGAGGTGCATGAAGCTAAATGCACACACATGGAGGGGTTTTCATTGATCTGGTATTTACATATATAGATATACACCCTGATTAATATCAGAACACTGTAAAACACAACATATGCATGTGATTACTATCCTCTCTTTCCCTGATTGTAGCAAGGAATATTGTTCCTCCTGGGCCTCTGCTTCATAACCTGCTACATCCTTTCTGGCGGCCAGCTTGGAAGCTGTAAGATTTATTGTCTAACCTTGCAATCTATTATCTATCCCTTGACCTGCTTCAGACTTTGTGTCTTAATTTCTCATGAACTTCCTGCTTTGTGCTACTATTCTTTATTTTATTAAAAGCCAGACTTCATCCCACCTTACAAATGTGCTGTATTTCTAAAAGTTAAAGATGAGTTATAGAGAAAATATTAGCATTTCCCCCATTTTGGGGATTAGTTTATCCCCTCATAAAACAACAACAAGAAAAGGAGTTGTCTGAAAAATTATTTGTCACATCTGGCTCAGCTTTTTTTCATATATGATTAGTCCAAGTGTCCAAAATTTCAGGAATTTTAATATTAAAAACACAGAAGCAGAAAGTTTTTCATAACAGCCCCAGTCTAAGGTGGTTTCTACTTTCTTTCCCATACATGCGTGAGTGCATGCTAAATCACTTCAGTTGTGTCTGACTCTTTGCAACACCATTGACCATAGCCTGCCAGGCTCCTCTGTCCATGAGATTCTCCAGGCAAGAATACTGGAGTGGGTTGCCATGCCCGCCTCCAGGGGATCTTCCCAACCCAGGGGTCAAACCTGTGTATCTTACATCTTCTCCATTGGCAGGCAGTTTTTTTTTTTTTCCACTAGCACCACCTGGGAAGCCCTCTTTCCCATACAATACAAGGTAAACTGAATTTCTACTTTTTCAAGATTGCATTTTTATTTGGCAAGTATACAGATCAGTTCAGTTCAGTCGCTCAGTCGTGTTCGACTCTTTGCGACCTCAAGAATTGCAGCACGCCAGGCCTCCCTATCCATCACAATCTCCCAGAGTTCACTCAAATTCATGTATAGAGATATAACCTATCAATTAAGCAAGGCTCTAAAAATGTGTTATAAATAACATAGCAGCTTATATGTGAACTGTGTGCAGATGGGGACCTCTCCTCTTTCCATATTTATATTTGTTGTCATTATTGTTAAATGTACTAGACCAAAAGATGGTGCTGATCATAAAGATACAATGAAAGAGTTGTGGTTTGGGATGTGACCAACTTTTTAAATTGAGCTTTTTTTTTTGGCCTGAAAAATTGGAGTAAATGAACCACACTGGCCCTATTGACTAATGAACTAACAGACAGGAGCGTCTACACTCAGTCACGGGAAAAGGCCACTTCCTCCATTATCAGCACTCTGCTTTTGGCATCATATCCATATATTTTCTGTGCCATTCTTACACAAAATGGCCTTCCACGTGGTAGCATTTATCCTGTGTTACCCAACTCTTTTTCCTTCTCCATTTTTCACTTCAGTGTTGTATTATAATGCCTTCAGCTGAAATGAAGAGTTAGACAGTGTTGTGGGAAAGGAATAGAAGGTGCAGTCACAGAAAACCTTAAATTTTAATGCAACTTCAGCTCGTTGGTCATCCAGTGACTCAAGATAAGACTTTTGACTTCTAGAGTCTGAGTTTTCTCATCAGTAGAAAGTGGACAATATGAATAATTTGCCAAATAGCATCTCTGAAGCAAGAACAAGTAGCTTTTCCTGCAAATCTTCAGAGCTTCGTTCTTTATAAATTAGAGAGCTGAAAAGTCATATATGTATCTCGAAATGTGTCTGTTTGGTGATGCGACCGTGGAACAGGTGATTAAGGTAAAATTCAACATGATTGGTGGCTTTATAAGAAGAGGAGATTAGGACAACAACAGAGACAACAGAGGAATAACCATATAAGGAAAGCAAGAAGGCAGCAACCTGCAAGCTAAGGAGAGAGACCTCAGAAGAAACCAAACCTGCAACATCTTAATTTTTTAGTTTCAGAACTGTGGGGGGAAAAAAATCTCTGTCAACTCAGCCAGTCTATGGTATTTTGTTATAGAAGCCTTAGTAAACAGATACTGAAAGTATAATCAAAGGTTAAATAATATTGCTACCTTTTTACCTATCATTGTATCTATTCAGTTCAGTTTAGTTCCGTGGCTCAGTCGTGTCCAACTCTTTGCAACCCCATGGACTGCAGCGCGCAAGGCTTCCTTGTCCATCACCAACTCCCAGAGCTTGTTCAAACTCATGACCACTGAGCTGATGATGCCATCCAACCGTCTCATTCTCTGTCATCCCCTTCTTCTCCTGCCTTCAATCTTTCCCAGCATCAGGGTCTTTTCCAATGACTCAGTTCTTCACATTAGGAAGCCAGAGTATTCGCTACCTTATCTGATCCAAGCTCATCCCCAGAATTCAGGAAAAAACACGTGCATACATATACTCCCCAGAGAAAATAAATGTTTACTCTCTCTCCATGCACTTAATTAAGGATGAATCTTCTCATTTGACTGTCACAGTTAGAAGATTAGTTCAAGCAGTAGTCAAGGTTTTAATTACATCACTAGTCCAATTTTTGGAGTGGCTGCTTAAGAACATGCTCCTGATTCTCTGCCTGTAGTACAAAATTATGTTCGAGCTCTGATCAAGTCACTAGAGAATAATCATATAATCCATAAAAAGAGATTTTTGCTAGCTAATGAGAAAAACTCATCAATGTCTTTTGAAAGAATTCCAAATGGCCACAACTGTTTCTTGCTCAAACTCCTTCCAGTTTCTTCTTAAGAGCAATTTCCATTATTAATGGGCTCAGTAATGTCACACTTTTACACAAAGTACCATAATCTAGGAAGTCATCTATCTTCTCTCCCATTCTCTTCCTAGATCTGAAGTTCTGAAAAGTTCTGCCTTTAATGTAATTTAAAATACATATCTATATCTATATGCTGCTGCTAAGTCATTTCAGTCGTGTCCGACTCTGTGCGACCCCATAGATGGCAGCCCGTCAGGCTCCCCCGTCCCTGGGATTCTCCAGGCAAGAACACTGGAGTGGGTCGCCATTTCCTTCTTCAATGCATGAAAGTGAAAGTGAAGTCGCTCAGTCGTGTCTGACTCTTAGCGACCCCATGGACTGCAGCCCACCAGTCTCCTCCATCCATGGGATTTTCCAGGCAAGAGTACTGGAGTGGGCTGCCATTGCCTTCTCTATATATATATATATATATATATATATTTAATGCTACATTTAACAGAAATGTAACATTAATTGCATGTGAAAAGAATGCAACTAACATGCTGAAGAGACTAAGCGAATTAAGAATTTTAGTAGATTTATAAGGCATCTTTGGGGAACTTCGATTGCTTAATCTTACATACTAATAGCTGAAAAGTTTTTGTGATATAAAAATTACAAGCCTGAAGTTCAGCATTGTAATCCAAACACACTTACTCATCAAAGAGATCTAGGAGCAATTCCTGCAAATAAGGAAAGAAGAGATGCTTATAGATGACTAATTTATCTATCAAAATTTTATTGAGCAACTGCTAAGTACTAACACAGTATAGACTGCAACAACAATGTATTTTTTTGACTTGTCCAGTAACCTTTTGCTTCTTCACTCTTCTTCTGTTAAAAGAATCCCCTGTCTATTATGGCTTATTTAGAGCTGATCAAATCCTTTCCCCAATTTAGGGGACCAGGACTGGCCATGGAATACACTGAATTTATTTAATAATAGTTGGTATAATAATGAACAAGTTGGACCAGTCAGGGACCTCTGAGAATAGTTCTGGAACTGATTCACAAAGGTGATTTAAAGCTAAAATTTCTGAACATCTTAACTCAGGTGGGAATAGTATGCCTTAAAATTCCACCATCAGAGGGGAAAAAAAAGAACCAAGAGTTGGAAATCACTGATACCACTTTTTTTAATCCTCCTCGACCTAGCTAAAACTAATGCTGGCTTTCCATTTAGCAAACCAATACATCTTTTTTTCCTTTTCTTAAAAAAATGTATATTTGTACAATCAATATGCTGGACAAGATGAACTCATGGAATAAAAATATAAAGCCCTTTTTTTACTACCCTTTACCTTAAAATTAGTCAAATGGAAAAACTTCTTCCTTTGTTCTTAGAGTACAATTCAGGTTGTCTCATGACTTTTAACCATTCTTAAATGACAAATTTACTTTAAGAGCACAAATGAATTTTCTGTTCAGTGATATAAAATGTAAAGTTTTATATAATAATCAAAACCCATATTTGACTTAAAGTAGCATGGTCTCCCATCCTTCAGTTAGCGCCTTCTGTGGGCTGGAAGGATAAGAATGGAGCTGTGCCATTCTCAAAATAGTGAGATGCATTTGCATTCCCTGAGCATGGCAGGTATCTAAAGCTCTCTCTCTTGCGGGAATTTCCATGAGTGAGTCAGAGCCACCTCCTCCTCTCCGTCATTTCTCCTCATACCTACAGCTCTTTAATCTTAGTGATTTACCTCCTAGAGCTCATTATCAACTCCTGTCATTCCTAGATCCAGCCATTCCTTCTCTTCTTGCCACTGCATTCACCTGTTCAAGAAGTTCTTTTGGTCAGGACCTAACTGGGAGCCGTGACTCCCACTGACTCTCTCACATGTGCTCATATTTTGTCCACAAGAAAAGCTTCTGCATTCTTAATCATAACTCTGGGAATACAAGCTGACCCCAAATTTGTCAACTCCCCCTTGGCTTACCCATTGGCTTACCTATCGGGCTGGAGGCTTACTCAAGGCATCTGTGGTCTCACCTACAGATATGTCTTTATCCCTGCAAGTGCTTTCTTTAGGATTGACATGAGGCCACAGAAAGAGGGTGGCCAACCATCCTAGTTTCTTAGGACTGTCCGTGGTCTTAGCACTAAAACTCTCTTGTCCTGGGAAACTCTTCAGTCTGGAGCAAACCAAGAAATATGCTCCCAGTAGAGCATAGCACAGTTACCACTAACTCTCTCCTTGAAGGTGGGGATTAAGTCTTATTGTATGGCTCTCTCTAAAGAAATATTTTAAAATCTTCTTTCAGCCTTTTTACTCTCAATGTGGGGAAGGATTTAAGAGTTGCGTGATTACTCCATAATTGTCTTCTTCAAGTTCAAGTCTCTTTGACCACTGTCATTTCTGAGATTTCACCAGAAGCTTTCTTTTCAACATTTTGTTACAGCTGGCAGCAGGGAATTTGGGGGTTTTTTTTCCTATCAACCAAAATATATGTGATTACTATGTCTAGGTATTAAGTGGTTTTTCAGTCAGTTGATATTGACTGATTTATGTCAGTCAGAATTATGTACAACAGTGGTTCCCAAAACAGTATTAGCACCATCTAGCACGACCTGGGAACCTATTAAAATTGTAGACTCTTGAATCCCATCAGAGACTTACTGAATCAAAAACTCTAGAGTTGAGGTCCAGCAGTTTATGTTAACAAGGCTTCCAAGTCACATAAAATAAATTAATGTGTGAGAACCACTGGTCTAAAATTTTGATTTCAATTCAAACATTAGAATCACCTAACCCTCTCTTATTAATAAAAACAAATTCTAGGGCCCAGATATTTCATGTTGTATCTGATGGGACTCAGGCACCAGTAGACTTTCAAAAGTTGCCCCAGTAAATCTCATGAGTAGCCAAGATTTTGAATCACTTGTCTACAACATGACTTATTGAATCTCTGCATTGAGGGCAGAAGTCTTAGCTATTTCAGAGGAGTAGGACCCAAGTACTACATAATTACTGGATTCTTCACTTTAAGTCTGAGCAACTTCATTTCACTTCACTTCAAGTCATCAGTTATGTATGTTTGAAAATGAAAGTGTTAGTGGCTCAGTTGTGTCCAGCTCTCTGTAACCCCATTGACTGTAGTCCCCCGGGCTCCTCTGTCCATGGAATTCTCCAGGCAGGAATACTGGAGTGTGTAGCCATTTCCTTCTCCAGGGGATCTTCCTGATCCAGGGATCAAATGCTGGGCTCTTGCTTTATAGGCAGATTCTTTACTGTCTGAGCCACCAGGGAAGCCCTCTGAAACACCAGGATAGATTAACTATATGTAAACAAAATGTTCCAGTTCATTCAATGCTTCCTCAGCACTGTATTTTCCACTTCTTTATATTCATTTGATTAAACTTTGTGAAATTTCAAATTGAACTGAATGTCATCAAATTAGGGAATTATGGTTCTTTTAAATTTGTGTGTAGTTTTTACCCGCACTGCGCATGGATACACAGAGATATCTGTCACGGAGAACAAAACTTGAAAAGGCATTCACATATGTTTGCTTGATGCTATGACAATAGGCTCTGAGGATTTAAAAGTGGATGATATTTCTTCACTAGACTGCAAATCTTGTAACAACCTACAGTGTATATGTTACAAATGATTTGTGGAAATATGATCATTTGCAAATAGGCACATTAATCTGCAAATGGCCACATCAACCCAGAACCAGTTAAGGCTCTTGAAAACCATTAAGACTATTAGTTTTGTCCAGAGATAAGCAAAATAAACAAGTTCTGTTGAACTGGAATCGGTCTTGCTGCCTTTCAAAACCCTCTAAAGGATGATGAAGCCCAAAGCTTTCACTGATATTTTCTTTTATTGTTTTGCTTACTCTGCTCTTTCCAAATCAGAGGAACTTAACATTCAAATCACTAAGTGAGCTTTTGCAGAGACCTTCCTTCCTCTGGATGACTTAGAAAAAACAATAATAACAATAATAAAAGCGTAAAAGATTCTTGAGATTTGGGCTGTGATCATTTGGCTTTGTGCAAAAAGATAAGATGACTTTTAGCTGGAGGCAATTTAGATTAAGACAAATTCAGAATAAAAGAAACTACATTATTTACCTTTTGATAAGCTTTATTTTACAGATTTGAGCACATCTGAGAGGCTAGATCTGCTTGCAGTAAAATAAAAGTCAAAATATATCTAATAAGAACCTTTGACTTTGCTTTGAGTTGAAAGACTCAGTTGAAGGAGAGAAGAATCCAACTAGGGAGGACTGGTGTCTGTATTTCCCTTTATATACAGCTTGCTAAATTTTAGTCTTTTTGACCTGCTTGTTTTAAAAAAACAAACATGATAGGAGTATGTTAAAAACTGAAACTTTCAAATTAAACTTTTCAAATTAAAAACTGATTTGAAAGAAGTTTACAAGCTAAAAGGAGAACTTGTATTGGATAGGCTTAAAGAATTTAATCTGATGTAACATATAAGCCCCCCTCCTTAATTATTCAGGACATTCTCCTGCTTGATTCTACAGATCTACTCTACGGCGTTTCAAATAACTCACTGAAGTGCTCAGGATCATGTATTATATTGATCATTTTTAAGGAATCAAGTCAATTCTCCTGTACCATCACTACCCTGTCACTACACTTGTGCATGCTTGCTAAGTCACTTCAGTTGTGTCTGACTCTTGGCAACACTATTGACCATAGCCTGCCAGGCTCCTCTGTAGAAGTTTACAAGCTAAAAGGAGAACTTGTATTGGATAGGCTTAAAGAATTTAATCTGATGTAACATATAAGCCCCCCTCCTTAATTATTCAGGACATTCTCCTGCTTGATTCTACAGATCTACTCTACGGCGTTTCAAATAACTCACTGAAGTGCTCAGGATCATGTATTATATTGATCATTTTTAAGGAATCAAGTCAATTCTCCTGTACCATCACTACCCTGTCACTACACTTGTGCATGCTTGCTAAGTCACTTCAGTTGTGTCTGACTCTTGGCAACACTATTGACCATAGCCTGCCAGGCTCCTCTGTCCATGAGATTCTCCAGGCAAGAATGCTGGAGTAGGTTGCCATGCCCTCCTCCAGGGGACCTTCCCGACCCAGGGATAGAACTTGTATCTCTTGCTGCTGCATTGGCAGGCAGATTCTTTACCACTAGCGCCACGTGGGACGCAACACTCACCCCCACACATACACTTAGTAAAAGGAAAAGAACAATTGAGTAGAAACTTTGCAAACTTAATGCATTCATTACATCTAAATCAAAATAATTACTTTGTACCAGTGCAGAAAGTATTTTATCCATACAGCTAAGTAAAATTCCAAATGGGTAACTCACTAAAATGACACCGTAAAATGACCTGAAAGGTAAAAGCCATTTCCAAATGTTAATACAGAGCTATGTGACTCCACCTATGGCATCTTGAAGGGCAAGGCAGTTTGAGTAGAGAATGTGCAATAATTTTCAAGAATAATGAAAGCATGTAGCCTGATCTTCTACCCTATGGGCTGAAAGTGAAGGCCATAAATCTCACATAGGATAAAAGAAAAAGAAGTAGCCTTTCTATTAAGAGGCAAAGGAAAGAGTGATCTCTCCTTAGAATCCAGAAGCTCTGTGAAGGTGACCTTTGGAGCCGGAGTGGGGCTAATTAGCCTATTTACATGAAACCCATGATGGAGCATGATATTTAATCACATCGTTTTGGCAAATAATTAGAAGATAAATCACTCAAACAATGGTGCTACTGTATCTGAAAAACACAGCACAAATACTGTTGACAGCATTTACAACTGCACCCATTCATTTAATTTTTCATTTAACAGAAAAGAAAGCAGAAGGCAGATTTGTGCACCAGCCAATCTAGTCTTCAAATTCTGGCAAAGGTTGAGCTTGGGCACACACCAATCTTGCATGAAATAGGACTCTGCTTCTCATTTATAGTGAACATTGAAAAGTTATAAAATATAATATGTGGTTTGGGGTCTTTTCTTGTTAACTGATGGTAAATACTAGCCTTTGGGTTATGTGGGAAATACCAATACATGTTTACGGTCTGCAAAGGGTTGCCCAGAAATTGCTGTGAAGGCAGTCTCTTCAGATTTTGCAGCCCTCTCTGAGTTGTTTAAATGTTAAGAACAAGCTTCTTTATTAATGCTTTTATTCTGAAACATTTATCTTTGAATGAAAGCAAAATAAAATACTAGGGAAATGGTTTTAAGTACATGTATGCTATTCTTGAATGTCCTGTCCAGCTGTATTTACAAAGGTTAGAAGAATCAGAAATTTAATTTTTAATTAAAAGTTAATGAGTTTAAAAACTAAGGAGTTTAAATTTACGGTATATGACACATATACTTTCATAGTGGCAAGATCATTTCACAGTTTATTTCAAGCAAAACTTAGGCCACATCTAGTCTTTATTTCTGGCTTTCAAGTCAAATCACATAAATGTACATGTATACACATACACACACACATATATGAATTTGTGTGTGCTGTCAATGAGCTTTTTTCTTAAAATTGGTTTTGTAAGGAGTCAAGTGATAGGATAGGTGTGTGAAAAGGCATGTGATTTGATCTGGCTGCTGAGTGAAGCCTTGAAGGATTGCTCTATGTTATTAAATAAGCAAGAAATTCATCATCAGCAATTTGCATGGTTATATTGGTTCTAACTTAAAATGGTTCTAGGGAAAAATAAAATTATACTTTTTCTTACTGATTATAATTTATATTGTGGAGATCTGGAATACCTGGCTCATTTCTTTAATATGTATCCCTTGGGATACAGCTTTCCTAAAGAGCAATTTTCTTCCCATGATTTTTACAAGTTAACTATGAACCATGTTACATCATGTTTGCCCAAGGAATTTAATGATTTCTTCACATAGCCTTACACCTCAAAGGATTATAAATACTTAAATGATTAAATCTAAAACTTATTTTTCCTGGTATGATTAAACTAGCATGATTTCTTTAGGATTCTAAATATAGGTGATAAAGCTGAAGCTGGAAATGGAAACTGAGTCTCAGAAAAATTGGGTAACTTGCCCAGGGGACATAGTATGTAGCAAAATAATTTTCTGAACATGGATTTGAATACTTTTCTTCCATGTACTGTGTAGGTTCTAGGTTTGGAAAAGTTCAGAGACTTACTTCATGGTCCTTATGTAATCACTAGAACATTCTGGAGGTCCAGTTCTCTCTCTCTAAATATCTTTCCAAAGTTAGAGACATATTCACACACAAAATATCACCCCAGTTTCACCCTTACCCTTGGAAGTTTGAAATGCATGTCTAGGACATAGAAGGACAAGAGCAGACACAATATTGTGAGAGCTGAATTAGATCTGAGAATTCAACATGTAATCAATTCATGAATGCAGACAAGTAGAATAACCAATGAGTGGAACAGAAAAGAAGGGCAAGAGTCCTAGCACTCAAAAAGACTACAAAAGTGTGTATGTGTGTGTGCGTGTGTGTTTAAGTCAAGGATATTTCAGCTTTTAAAAAAAATCTGGATTCTGGTGTCTGATAAGGGATTGTTAAAAAGGAAGCAGACAGGTTACAGTTGACAGTAACCTATGAAATGTACAGTTTTGTTTCTTGAGCACATAACTGGTGTCATGGTGTCGTTGCTACTTTCTTAGAACATTTTTATCAATTTTAAATTGACTGCTATGTTCGGATCAGGAAAAATAATAGTAATGTCAGTAAGTTACCAAACTTTTTAATCCAGTTTTGGTATGTCTGCCCTCCTGTGTGTCCAAATGGAATCATATTACAGAAGTGTCTCTTGGCGTCCACACAGCAGGGTGAGGAATGAAGATGGTTACAGTTGACAGTAACCATGAAATGTACAGTTTTGTTTCTTGAGCACATAACTGGTGTCATGGTGTCGTTGCTACTTTCTTAGAACATTTTTATCAATTTTAAATTGACTGCTATGTTCGGATCAGGAAAAATAATAGTAATGTCAGTAAGTTACCAAACTTTTTAATCCAGTTTTGGTATGTCTGCCCTCCTGTGTGTCCAAATGGAATCATATTACAGAAGTGTCTCTTGGCGTCCACACAGCAGGGTGAGGAATGAAGATCTGGTAATTTTTACTCCACTTCTAATAATTTCTATACCTGTTTTCAGTTACACTTTAAAAAAAAAATAATGGTGAACTAGTTAGAAGGAAGACTGGTTGGTTAAGGAACATACAGTTAAAACCACTAGGTAAAATCGTCTCGCACATACTTGCCAAACTGTTTCAGATATTTCCAATAAAATGCAAAATTTTGTATTAAGAATGTCTCCTTGTTGAAGAGTCACTGCCAAATGACACTATCAAGGTGGGATGAAGTAAGGCATCATGTTCCACCATTACATCAACTGTCAGTCCCTAGAAATGGCTGTCAGTGGTAGAAGACCGGTAAGGGAAGCCTGAGCCAATGAGAAGCAAGGAGGTTGGGGAGCTGGACAAGGAGGAAGGCAAAAGTGAGAAAGATGGAATATTACTAAAGGGGGAAAAGGCTTTATTTTAAAGAAGGGATTTCAAAGGTAAATGTTAGTGTGCTTTACTTTCTTGCTTAGTGCTAATAGAAACAGAGAATCTGAATTTAGAAGTGACATAATGGCGTTGACTATGTCACCCAACTAAAGGTAAGAATTTCTTCTTCAACATATGAAACAGAGGTTCAGCCTCCTCCTGATACCTCTTGTGATAAGGCAACTTGAAACCATGTTAGGCAATTGTCTCTCTCACACCCTTTCTCTCTATTCTCTCACTTTTACCTTTCAGCAGCTCTGATTCTACTGAAATCCATTTTACTCTCGTCTGCTGTGGCCAGTCCATCAAGCTCAGCTCAAGTGCCACCTCATTAGTTAAAACCACTAGGTAAAATCGTCTCGCACATACTTGCCAAACTGTTTCAGATATTTCCAATAAAATGCAAAATTTTGTATTAAGAATGTCTCCTTGTTGAAGAGTCACTGCCAAATGACACTATCAAGGTGGGATGAAGTAAGGCATCATGTTCCACCATTACATCAACTGTCAGTCCCTAGAAATGGCTGTCAGTGGTAGAAGACCGGTAAGGGAAGCCTGAGCCAATGAGAAGCAAGGAGGTTGGGGAGCTGGACAAGGAGGAAGGCAAAAGTGAGAAAGATGGAATATTACTAAAGGGGGAAAAGGCTTTATTTTAAAGAAGGGATTTCAAAGGTAAATGTTAGTGTGCTTTACTTTCTTGCTTAGTGCTAATAGAAACAGAGAATCTGAATTTAGAAGTGACATAATGGCGTTGACTATGTCACCCAACTAAAGGTAAGAATTTCTTCTTCAACATATGAAACAGAGGTTCAGCCTCCTCCTGATACCTCTTGTGATAAGGCAACTTGAAACCATGTTAGGCAATTGTCTCTCTCACACCCTTTCTCTCTATTCTCTCACTTTTACCTTTCAGCAGCTCTGATTCTACTGAAATCCATTTTACTCTCGTCTGCTGTGGCCAGTCCATCAAGCTCAGCTCAAGTGCCACCTCATTAGTGAAGTCTCACCTGTCAGTTTAATCTGACAGAAAAGTCTCTTCCCAATTTTCCCATCACAACTTAGATAACTGTTAATTTCTCATTCACAAAATACAGAGAACTCCATAAGGGCAGAAACATACATTTTAATTTTTTTTCCAAAACTTAACAGGGAACCTTGTACAGATGCTTCCCAGTTGGTGCTAGAGGAAAAGAATCTGCCTGCAATGGAGGAGACATAGGGGATGCAGGGTTCAATCCCTGGATCAGGGAAGATCCTCTGGAGAAGGAAATGGCAAGCCACTCCAGTATTCTCGCCTGGAAAATCCCATGGTCAGAGGAACCCGGCATGCTATAGCCATGGGGTCCCACAGAGTGGGACATGACTGAGCATCTGAGCACACACTTGTGCAAATGGGAGTCAATAAGTACTTTTCAAATTTTGTACAGATGCTTCCCAGTTGGTGCTAGAGGAAAAGAATCTGCCTGCAATGGAGGAGACATAGGGGATGCAGGGTTCAATCCCTGGATCAGGGAAGATCCTCTGGAGAAGGAAATGGCAAGCCACTCCAGTATTCTCGCCTGGAAAATCCCATGGTCAGAGGAACCCGGCATGCTATAGCCATGGGGTCCCACAGAGTGGGACATGACTGAGCATCTGAGCACACACTTGTGCAAATGGGAGTCAATAAGTACTTTTCAAATCATGAGTCAAAGTCTGCCATGCTGAGAGTTACTTCCAATCACTGTGACTTATGGTTCTCTCAGGAATTGTTGAGAATTTGTCTAGTTCCTCCAGTAGAATTGTTTCTCAGTTGTACCTCCTCTTGCTTCAATTTTATTTCCTTGGCATCATCATTTCAATTCCTTAAGCCAGTGTTCCTCAAAATCACCTGGAAGATTTGTTACATGCATTGCAGGGACCTATCTCCAGAGCTGCATGCAATTCTGTAGGTCTGGAGGGGCCCACTAATTTGTATCTCCAAGTTATCTGGTGTTGATGATACTGTTGGTCAAGGGTAACACTTTGAGTGTCTATACCTTCTACCATTCCTCTTCTGGCTGGAAGCATGGCCCCTTTATTTGCCTGCCTACTCTCTTTCTTGACTACATTCTCATGATTAACCAGAACTGAAGATAAAACTGCAAATAGAAACAGTCTAAAACTACACTTGAAGAAACAGTGCTCTAGATTTTGGTTTATTTTTTGAATTATGTTTTTTCCATGACTAATTATCTAAATAATTTTAAGAATATTTAAAAACCTGAGTCAATAAACTATTCCCAAGTTTTGCTGATGCCAGTGCTAACATTCCTCAATGAGTTCTAACACCTATTTCCACTTTATAGGAATCACAATATAGTAACTTATAAAAGCATTGAAAGACACTTGTATTCAATAGTCATTCCATTAATACTTACTGAATGTTGTTCTTGTTGTTGTTCAGTCACTAAGTCATGTCCAACTCTTTGTATCTGTGTGAACCGCAGCAGGCCAGGCTTCCCTGTCCTTTACTATCTCCCAGAGTTTGCTCAAACTCATGTCTATTGAGTCAGTGATGCCATCCAACCATCTCATCCTCTCTCATCCCCTTCTTTCTTACCCTCAGTCTTGCCCAGAGTCAGGGTTTTTCCCAATGAGTCAGCTCTTTGCATCAGGTGGCCAAGGTATTGGAGCTTCAGTTTCAGCACCAGTCCTTCCAGTGAATATTCAGCATTGATTTCCTTTAGGATTGACTGGTTTGATCTCCTGGCAGTCCAAGGGACTCTCAAGAGTTTTCTCCAGCACCACAGTTTGAAACCATCACTTCTTTGTTTGGAATACACAGACCTTTCTCAGCAAAGTGACATGTCTGCTTCTTAATACCTTTTATGTATTGTATCAGTCTCTGGAGATTCAAATGAGTAAGTGTATCCTGAAGAAGTGAAAATTTTTCTTATTTTTCATTTGGAACTATAAAATAATTAGAAAAAAACTATATTACTTGGATTTAGTGCTTGCCATAAGTTTAGATTTTTATTTTTAGAGCAGGACAGCTTTGATTTCTGACTTCATGTTACAGTCCTTGATTTATAGATAAACAGTGAGATTATAAACTGCTCATAACAAACCCCATCACTTGAATTATCTTCTTTGGAACTCTACTTAATGATAGAAAGAGACAGAATAATAAATCAAATATTAAATCTACATAGAAAATGCTTAAAATAAATTCCACTTCCTCTAAATAATCTATTTGGAGAAAACATTTGGGAGTAGGGGAGAATAAAAATTTCTTCAGATGCTTTGAAAATTACTGAAAAGTATTAATCAAAAATTAAGAGAATGAAATTGCAATGTGTGTTATTTACTTGCTACATTACCTTGTTCAAATAGCTATGTTATATTATACATGAAGTACATTGACCATAATGATTATTTTCACAAACATCTTTGCACATGTAACAGCAATATTACATTGTTTTCTCCAATATATAATTTGGATATGTATATTTCAGAAAAACATCTATTTCTGCTTTACTGACTATGCCAAAGCCTTTGACTGTGTGGATCACAATAACTGTGGAAAATTCTGAAAAAGATGGGAATACCAGACCATCTGTCCTGCCTCCTGAGAAATCTGTATGCAAGTCAGGAAGCAACAGTTAGAACTGGACATGGAACAACAGACTGGTTCCAAATAGGAAAAGGAGTACGTCAAGGCTGTACATTGTCACCCTGCTTATTTAACTTATATTCAGAGTACATCATGAGAAACACTGGGCTGGAAGAAGCACAAGCTGGAATCAAGACTGCTAGGAGAAATATCAATAACCTCAGATATGCAGATGACACCACCCTTATGGCACAAAATGAGGAGGAACTAAAAAGCCTGTTGATGAAAAGTGAAAGAGGAGAGTGAAAAAGTTGGCTTAAAGCTCAACATGCAGAAAGCTAAGATCATGGCATCTGGTCCCATCACTTCATGGGAAATAGATGGGGAAACAGTGGAAAGAGTATCAGAGTTTATTTTGGGGGGCTCCAAAATCACTGCAGATGGTGACTGCAGCCATGAAATTAAAAGACGCTTACTCCTTGGAAGGAAAATTATGACCAACCTAGATAGCTTATTAAAAAGCAGAGACATCACTTTGCCAACAAAGGTCCATCTAGTCAAGGCTATGGTTTTTCCAGTAGTCATGTATGGATGTGAGAGTTGGACTGTGAAGAAGGCTGAGCGCCGAAGAATTGATGCTTTTGAACTGTGTTGTTGGAGAAGACTCTTGAGAGTCCCTTGGACTGCAAGGAGATCCAACCAGTCCATCCCGAAGATCAGTCCTAGGTGTTCATTGGAAGGACTAATGGTAAAGCTGAAACTCCAGTACTTTGGCCACCTCATGTGAAGAGTTGACTCATTGGAAAAGACTTTGATGCTGGGAGGGATTGGGAGCAGGAGGAGAAGGGGATGACAGAGGATAAGACGGCTAGATGGCATCACTGACTCGATGGGTGTGATTGGTGATGGACAGGGAGGCCTGGCATGCTGCAGCTCATGGGGTCTCAAAGAGTCGGACACGACTGAGCGACTAAACTGAACTGATGTCATGAATTGTTTTTATCAAGTTATGTTATCCAAGTTATATTTCCAGTGTGGATAGGATGCAATACCTTCTAAATAATTAATTTTAGAGGACTATAAAATTAGTAGAAAGTATGTAATGCTTGAGTGAACAGAAGAATATATGGATTAAATCATAATCTCAAACACATGAACATTACTGTTAAAATGTCAGGAGCTTTCTAATTGTGTTTACTCTTCCGTAAATTAGTAAAAGCTAAAATGCAAGCAAAGTCTTATGTTTTATGTACTTTGAAATCTGTATGCTGGAAAATACCTAATAGTCAACAGGTCCACAAAAGGGCAAACTCTTTTTAAAAATATTATTTGAAAGGAAACAGTTATTCCCTTTGATCATGTGTTAAAACAGCTCTGTAGGATGCTAATTTTATGTTTGTAAAATCATCAAGTGTTCATGTGTTATAAGGTTCTGTTTCTTCAGTCATGTCTGACTCTTTTGTGACCCTATGGACTATAGTCTGCCAGGCTCCTCTGTCCGTGAAATTCTCCAGGTTAAGAATACTGGAGTGGGTTGTCATTTCCTTCTCCAGGGGATCTTCCTGACTCAGGGATCAAACCCACATCTCTTAAGTCTCCTGCGTTGGCAGGAGGCTTCTTTGCCACTAGCACCACCTGGGAAGCCCCATTCTTGACCTATGTGAATGGTAATTCTCTCTGAGATCATAGACGGAAAAACAGAAGACTGAGAGGACACCACTCTTTGTTTTTGTTTGAATTATTTGGGGGAAAGGATCTATTCTGGTCTGGGGCAAGAGACAACAGGCTAGATGTGGAAGGATGAAAAAGGGAAGCATGTTTCAGAATTTTGCTTATGCTCTGCTCTCCATTGTCTAAATATGAGTATCCCACACTTGGACCAATGGTGAGGGCATTTCTTAATGAAAAATTACATATTATGTATGCTGTACACCTGAGGACTGAAGGAAAATAAAGTACTATAAATAAGTGGGAGAGGATATTTGCTCGAGGTAAAGAAAAACGATGAAAGTCACAAATTGTAATGGTATGGTTCAGGCAGTTAGTGTTAGTGAAATAAAATAGGTTTGTTGGGGATAAAGTGAGAGGTGAGTGGGTATGGCAAACTGCCTTTTCAAGAGAGGCAGTGACCACTTAGCATCAGGTCACGATGTTGTGAGCCCAGGAACTCCAGATCTTCAGATCATCCAATGGAGGCCAGAAATTGATGTTTATTAGAAATTTACCAATGTTTGAGTGTTGCTTCATTTTTTAACTCAGGACAAGCCAAATTAAACATGTCTGTGAGCATTTATTCGCTGTCTTGTTCGTCTGCAGTCCATTCTCCACACAGCAGACAGAATGACTTTCTCCATACACAAATTAGATTGCTTAAAATTCTCCAGTGTTTTCCCATTTCACCTGGAATAGTTAAACCTAATTTCATGGTCCATGCAATCTGTCTCATGTCTACATTTCCAGCCATCTTCTCCGTGACAAAATACCTCCGACTTACAGTCTTATTTGCTATTTCTTTTGCTGGAAACGTGATCACATTAGCTCTTTGCAGAGCTTCTCATCTTTGTGAACTCCATTCAATCCTTCTTTCCTCAGGCCACCTTTCTCATATAGCCTTCCTCCATGACTCCACCAGCCACTCTCTAGCTCCATCTTGGTTTTATCTTCTTCCAGAATGTATACTTATCTGGAATACTATTATTTATTCTTTTACTTTATTATTGTTTCTAGAATATACACTCTGTGAAAGTGGAGACTTTGCTGTGCTCACAGCTGTGGCTTCAGCTTGATTTGTGGCACATATAGGTCTGCTGGATTTTTAGCTTTTTTCCGCCTCACCTCCAAATCTACCCTAATTCTGCTCCATGAGATCTTGGCAAACTGTATTGTCAGCAGGATTCCTGTGAGGTGTTGCTAATCAGGAGCCCTTGAAAGATACTGGAAGGCCAAAAGATGGAAGGGGACCAAATTCCTTTCTTTGTTTTAACGTTGGTTGCACTTCATTCTGATTTCCAGTTTTTTCCCACAGTCCACAACCAGCTTCATAGAGCTTCATCAGAGACACCAAATCCTGTGAGGCAGCAGCCTTCCATAAAGGAATGCCCACTCACCCTTAGATTAACTCCTCTGTAATTTCCACTCCTGTAAGTGTGGTCCTTGCTCCAAAGGCTGCATCTCCACTGAGCAGCACCTTCTCCTCAAAAGTCATGGTCTCTATCCATTTCCATGGGGCAGCCCATTGAACTTCTAGTTTTGGACCACCCAAACCTCTTTCCTTTGATCTCTCAGCCCAAATTGCTCTACAAAATCTTCTCTTAGCTGGTATGATTTTGCCGTTCCTTGCTGGGACCTGACTGAAACATTAGGTATTTAATAAATATTTAACATTTATGAATGAATGAATGTGGTCAGCTGTCATCTTGTTTGTAGAATGTGCTCTGAAGATACTACTCACAAATTTCTATGATAATGAGTCATCCTTACACAAACACAACCACGGTTTATTCTCCTTTTGAGTCACTTGATGCTGTGTGATCCATCTGTCTGCAGGCTTCCCTGGCGACACAGACAGTAAAGAATCTGCCTGCAGAGGAGGAGACCCAAGTTCAGTCCCTGGGTCAGGAAGATCCCCTGGAGAAGGGAATGGCAACCCACTCCAGGATTCTTGCCTGGAAAATTCTATGATAGAGCAGTCTGACAGATTAAAGTCCATGGTGTCACAACAGGACTGAGCAACAAACACTTTAACTTTCCAGGGTCAGTTTACAATCTTTAGAGACCCTTAGACATTGAGAAGATAATGGTGCTTTGAATAGGAAATTCAAAACAAAATATATAGAGGGAGACAGGGACAGATATATTATTTGCAACATAAATGTAAATCTAAAAGTTACCTTATTTTTTGCATACTAATTATTTCATCATAGTACTTTAAATAATTAATTCTTTTCAGAAAAATATCTTTTCTCTTTATATATTGATGTTCTTGCTTTCCTGATGGCCTAACCTTGTATTCTATCTGTTGTATAACCCAGATGTCTACTTATTAACATTTTAAGATAACTTTATGAAGAAAATGTTTAAAGACATAAACTTCTGGGATGATTCAAGTACACATTGGATTCTTCCTTCCTTTCTTGACCCTCTGGAGAAACCCCACTCATCCTTAGATTAGCTCCTCTGTAATTTCCTGAAGCTCTCACATTTATTGAGTGTTCATTATGAGCTAATGCTCATGCCAGACATTTCATATATATTGTTTCATTTTAGCCTCACAAAACTACTGTAAATTAGAAATCACCCTTATTTATGCTCTGACAGACCGAATAGAGTACTGAGTACCCCCCAGTTACTCCATAAAAGATGATTGTATCTCTCTTAATATTTTTAAGAGCATAAAATGGGCCAGGAATTTGTCAAATTGCTTGGAATATATTAAGCTTATTTAATTATTAAAGCAATGTTTTTCACCTCAATTTAGAGATGAGAACACTGATCAACAAAAAAATCCCTCACCCAAGTTCACCCAAAGAATAGATGGCAGAAATGGGATTTGAAAACCAGCAGCCTGGGTCCTCTTTCCACCATTTACATGTGTTGAGCTAGACAGTAATGTAGACACTAACCTAGACAATTATTGTATTTGCTAGACATTAGACGGGCTACTACTTGGTGAATAACTGTGTTCCAATAAAACCTGTGTTGTTATATTTAGCTCTTCACAGATTATCTACAATAATGGTTCACTAAATGTTTAAATATGAGCACCTCTTTCAGGATCATTGATATTAATTTCTCTTTATTGTCCACATGAATGACAAAGTGCTGTGGTTATTAAGCCAGTACTTTTCAAGTCTTACTGGAAATTCTTTAACATCTTCTTATTGTCCTGAAGACAAAATATAAAGTTATTAACTTGAGCTTGTCAGGAACAGCCCCAACATTCCTCTCCAGTCTTGGTTTTCACTGCTTTCCCCCAGTGACTGATGTCTAACCATATGCGCCTTCTTTTGGTTTCTTGTGCAACCTCAGTATCCTCACATGCAAGCACTCTGCCTCCACCCTGGAATGCTCCTCTCTCCCCACTCAAAAGTAAGTACTCAGTTCCCACTCATGCTTTAGATCTCAAGTGTCTCTTTTTCAAGAAGTCTTCCTTAATCCTCCAATCTTGGCCAGGGTCCCTCTGATACGTCTTAGTAGTTCTCTAAACTTGTCCTCCACAGCACTTGTAATTGCATTACACAATTCCATGGGTGCTAGGCACCTTGCCCCACAGAGACAGAGACATCTTCTGGGAGCAGAGTCCATGTCTTTTTCATTAGTTCTTGTATCCTTAGCACTTTGAAGCAGAAAGAGGGTTTTAGATTCTCAAGGTAGAGATGGCTCTTTCCATCATTACCTGGTAAAATGGACAAAAATTCTACTGTCTCTTGAGTTTTTGAAACAGTGATTAATACTAATAACAATGATAATAGTTAACTTAGTGAGTAATGTCTATTTTCCAGAAACTATTTTAAGAGCTTTGAAGTTTGGAGCTCGATTCACAACACTGTGAGATTTGTACTGACATTTATAGAATGTTCAATACATACGTGCTTTACTCCAGCCAGGAGTTCAAATCTGATGAAGGATTAGTTCTGCTCTCTTTGACCCAGGCTAAAACCTGAGGGCATCACTTACTTCAAAGAGATCTTTAAAAATATTTTGCTTGCAGAAAACCGGGCTTGGTAGTTAAATTTCTCCAAGATTTCAAACCAAATGAGAGTGGTCCTCAGGGTCTGAACAGTGATCATTGGAGTAAAAGGTTCTGGTATTAATTCCCAAATCAAACATATAAAAAACCCTAACAGGAGTCTCAATAAATAGCACAAGACTCAGAGAACTGTCACAGCTTTTTTCACATAAGATTGCATATTGTCAAAATTAGTAAACCTGAGATTCATTTGAAGTTGTTCCTTTGTTAATCATGACTGTTGCTGTCTTCTCAACACTAGATGCAGGATGACTGTCATGGCCATTGAAAGAAGTTCTCATGGTCAAGTAGGACTTGACCTAGGTGGCTTCCCACCTAGGACTTCCTCAGTGATAAAGACTCCATTGCCAATGCAGGAAATGCAGGTTCGATTCCCGGGTTGGGAAAATCCCCTGGAGTAAGAAATAGTAACCCATTCCATTGTTCTTGCCTGGAAAATTCCATGGACAGAGGGGCCTGGTGGGCTATACAGTCCATGGGTTCACAAACATTCGTACATGACTGAGCACAGATCATCTATGAAGGATTATAGAAGATCACATCAGTTTCACTTGAAAACCTATAGATACGAAACATTCACAAAGCTTCGATTCAGTTCAGTCACTCAGTTGTGTCCAATTTTTTTTGACCCCATGGACTGCAGCACGCCAGGCTTCCTATCCATCACCAACTCTGGGAGCTTGCTCAAACTCAAATCCGTTCAGTCAGTGATGCCGTCCAACCATCTCATTCTCTGTCATCCCCTTCTCCACATGCCTTCAGTCTTTCCCAACATCAGGGTTTTTTCCAATGAGTCAGTTCTTCACATCAGGTGGCCAAAGTATTGGAACTTCAGCTTCAGCATCAGTCCATCCAATGAATATCAGGACAGATTTCTTTTCAGATGGACTGATAGATATGACAATATAAGTCCACTTACATAACATGATTGGACTATAGAAATTACATGAAGCACATAGCAATCTTCCAATATCCTTTCATAGGGTAGTTATCCTTCTGGGACCCTTTCACCCAGAAAAAGACATCTGGTTTCCTTAGATTAACAAACCATAAATGAATTCTTATGGAATCCTCAAAATAACAATCACTTTCCCATGTCTCTCTGGCTCAGGATAGTGTCATCGCCATTCCTGTATGCTTAGGAATTAAAATTAGATGAATTGCTACAGAATGAGTTTCTCTTAAATTAAGAAAAGATGGGAGACAAATTCTAAATAATATTGTCATCTATAAATCTTTTTGATAAGAATGTGACCATCACAACTTGAAGACAAATGCATGTTCTTCCAATGAGAACATGTGACAGAACGCACTGCAATCCACTTGCTATTTCAGGCATATACAAATCGCTGTACATTTTAACAAATGTAATTTATTTCCAGTAACAAATAATAGTTCCTTTCGGTTATACATAAAGAAATAACTATGGTCTTCCAGATTTGGCTCTGAAAAATTTAGAGAAAAGAGACTACAGAAGGGAAGGGGAGAAAGATTCTAAATAATAGGAAGATAAATATACTGAAGAAGAAAGGATTTACATTTCCAAAATAAAGAAGAAATTTTCAAAGTTTATCTGACTTAAATGGTAAGAAACTTCTAGAATGTAAGTTCCTAATGTAAAGTTCCTAATTAATATCTGAACCAATGAATGATTACACTAATTATAGTTAACAGAGAGAGATAATAATAAACTAGTAAATTAGAAAATAAATAACATAGATAGTGGAGAAAAGTAACGGAGAAAAGAAAAAGAAAGAAACATTGGCAATCACGCCATGGGGTGCTGTGGGTACAGTTTAAATAGCAGGATCCAGGAAGGTCTCAGGAATAATGTGGTATTTGAGCAAAGATCTGAAAGCGGTAAAATGAAGTTAAGAGAATCTGACTTTTTTCCAAAAAGAACGAGTTTGCAAATGTATGAGATATAAGACAATTTGGAAAAAATATTGAATACCCATTTTTGTTCTCACTCCCATTAATGGATCTCAGTACGTATGGGCTTTCTCTTTTGTACTAAGTCTGATATAATACTGAAAATTGAGAATAGGAATATGGCGGGGAAAATTACACCTGTTTTCAACTAATTTTTTTTCATGTTGTATTGCATATTTCATGTATTTAAATATTGGTTTTTCAGCTGTAGCCCAAAAGGGCCCCTCTGGAAATGACATAGTACCTCTCTGTGGGATATATTTCCTGCATTTAAAAAATACACATTAACAAAGTAACTCCATAGTGTCTGTGTTCCATCAACCATAGCCTATTTTCTAATTACACCATATGCATGCTCTTTATAAAGTTGATTTTCTCTATATATAAACATTTTAACATACTTATTTTCAGATATTTGTTTAGTTTGATTTTGTTCCATTTAGAAGACGAGCATTTCACTTTTCAGACAAGTTTGCTTAAGGTTAACTATCAAATATGGGACTCTATTTAAAATAAAATGATTTTAATGGCAAAAAAATCCTGTTTCCACAAACTCAGTTTGAAGAAGATAAACTTTTAATTCTCAGTTTGCGAGCATCTTCAATGTGTTTGGTATTTTACACAGAAAGAAACAAAACCCAAGACATTACATTGGTAATAATAAGTTAACTAAGCAAGCATGTTAAATTATTAAATTTGGAGAATACATTGTGCTTATTATGTTACTTACCCTTGCAGTGAACTAGAAAATGAATGTGGTCATTCCAGACTGGTTAAATTGGAAATATATTTTATACAGATGTGTCTAATGCAGTTTCCTGGCAGAGGAATAATGCGCACAACTTATATTTATAAGTATACAAATCTGGTTTTATATTACTATGCAGTTCTGTAAAATCAGATTTTCCCCTCTGCATTTTAGTTTTCACTTTCAAGATATATTTACATCCTTTTATCATTTAAACTATCTTTATTAAAACACTATTTTTTCCATATCCTTTGGAGTTGGTTTCATTTATGGTTAGGTTGGGGGTTGGGGTTTGGAATAAGAGAGAATTTAAGAATAAACAGTGAGCAATCTATTTAAAACCAAGAGATTCACCCACTTTAATTAGTGTTAAATTTATTTTTATAAAATCCTATTTCTGCTATCAGCTTACTTGAGATCATATTCCTTTTTATTTTATTTGGAACTTTTATTAATGCTAACTAATTACACTTCTATTTGTTTGGATGGCTAGACTATTTACAGCATTCATTTCAGTTCTTTTGACAATTTTCATTAGATTAACTCAACCCTGAAGACAGTGGAAAATTTATCTAGACTATCCATTAACATATCTGATATCTACCATTTTATGAGTACATGTATGTGTGAGTGTGCATGTGTGTGTGTGTGTGTAATAATTGCTTATTTAGTTTCAGTGCTTTCATTTCAGGGGAGTTTTAGTGAACTGGATTTACTACAGAAATAAAGTAATTTTGTTATACTTACTTTTCAGTTAGTGAATAATATTTATTACACACTGCTTCAGAGCCTCTAATAGAGTGGTTCCAAAATTACACCATTCAAAAATTGGTGTTTTCATGGAATGCCAAAACAAAGGTATCACGGAAAGGCGTAATCAGTTAGAATGAAATTGTTGTGTGCCATTATAAAAATGTGATTGGACCACTATTCTAGTTCTAAAGGAAACTGACATTTATTTTCCTCCTCTGGGTATCCTGTAAAAGGAAAGTTTATTAATTAGTCATTTTCTCCAATCAGGTCTCATAAAGTCTGGGTGCCAGATCACTCCTAGAGTATATTTTTACCAGTGGATTATTACACCATGGATAAGAAAGCATACATTCCAAATGGGTCCTTTCATTTGTGCTCAATTGGTCCAACATGTATATGCTGAGAGAGCTGAAAAAGCACAATGTGATTCCTTGGGATTCGCCAATGGCCATAACCAATGGAGCTCAAGATTGGTCCTTAGTAAAATTATGAATTAGCCAATGCTTGCTGTCAATATCATTGCACCATTTCCTTTCCTGCCTGAAAAGTTGCCTCCGAACTAACTTGAACAAGAAATCATTCCCATGTGATCGCTTATTTTGGACCTTTTCCAAAAGAAAGTCGCATAAAAGCAATACAGGGAAATTTATGCTAGATGATACAGCAGAAGTTCTACAAATGTGCAGAGGAGGAATACACATGGTATCTTGGTTAGGGAAAACTCTCCAGAAACAGTACAAATTGAGCTATTTATTGAGCATTTATTCTATGTGAAGCACTAGGGTAAGCACTTTGTGCCTATTTTGATAATATAATAAAGTTGGTTGCATTACTTCATGTATAAATAAATCTCAGGCTTTAAATTCAATTATGTGTCATGTTCAGAATCACATGTTCTTAGTCACATGAGCTGAAAATACAGTCTTTATACATAGACATGTATATCCAATCTGCTTGCAATGCAGGGGACCCGGGGTTCAATCCCTGGGTTGGGAAGATCTCTGGAGAAGGAAATGGCAATGCACTCCAGTATTCTTGCCTGGAGAATTCCATGGACAGCAGAACCTGGCAGGCTACAGTCCATGGGGTCACAAAGAATCAGATACAATTGAGCAATTAATACATATATAACATGAGCCTGGATGATTTCTTACTATACTTTCTTGAAAAGATGAGAAGGGTGATGGTGATCAAAGACTTGGGATCCTTGCTTCTTCCTTAATGAGCAAGGTCCTTACACATTTGAAATCAATCATCTGAGCTTTGTTGAAACACGAAATTTAAATCAAGCCGAGAACACAATACCAAGTTTAAGCTATTTGTTTAGATAGTGTTCATGCATCAATCATTAGCTGGGCAATATTTTTAAATTATCAGTGGCATTACAAGTTTCTCAGCTTTAAGCGTTATATATGGATTTGTTATTCTTCCCCCTCTCATACTTATCATGAGAAATGGGTAGATATCAAATTTAGAGATTTAAAGGGAATATCTTGGCAGTACAAGAACATCTCTTTGAGAAATAACTTCTTGGGGACTCCTTAATGGTCCAGTGGTTAAAGAGTCTGCCTTGCACTGCCAGGGACGTGGGTTCAATCCCTGGTCAGGGAACTAAGATCCAACATGCCTCAGAGCAACTAAGCCTGTGCCACAGCTGCTGAGTCCTCCCTGCTGTGCACAACTAGGGAGTCCAAGTGCCACAATGGAAGATCCTGCATGCTTCAACTAAGACCTCTAGCAGCCAAAGCTAGAGCACAATTTGAATGTAAAGTCTTTGTAAGCAGAATATTGATTTCTTTTTGTTCCTTTTAACTGTTACATTACTAATTTTCACAACTGTGCCTGCCTTATAGAAGACACTAAGTAATTACTGGTTGAATGAATAAAAGCAGACTAAATCTGTGTTCATGCATAGATTTAGATTCCTCTGTGTGTGTGTGTGTGTGTGTGTGTGTTGGGGTGGAAGAGTAATGGAGTCTGATAGTCAAAAACAAATAAGCATACATTAGGTTACATCACACTTGCATAAAATAGGGCAAGGTAATGCCTGTAATCGGAGAAGGCAATGGCAACCCACTCCAGTACTCTTGCCTGGAAAATCCCATGGACAGAGGAGCCTGGTAGGCTGCAGTCCATGGGGTTGCGAGGAGTTGGACACAACTGAGTGACTTTACTTTCACTTTTCATGTTCATGCATTGGAGAAGGAAATGGCAACCCACTCCAGTGTTCTTGCCTGGAGAATCCCGGGGACGGGGGAGCCTGGTGGGCTGCCGTCTATGGGGTCGCACAGAGTCGGACACGACAGAGGTGACTTAGCAGCAGCAGCAGCAGCAATGCCTCTCATGATTATTAAGGAGACTGCATTTTAAAACAGGGTAATCAGGAAAGTGTTCCAAGTGGGATTCTATTTGAGCAAAGAACTGAAAGATTTGAGAGAAGATACAGCCATGGAGAAAAGAGGGTACAAATAAATGTTTTGTATGTTTGGTATTTTCATAGAATGGACTGATGAATAAGGTCAGAGCAGTGTAAGCACAGGAGTAGGGAACAGAAATGAGGTCAGTCAAGTGAGTGTCAAGTTAGTGGTCAGTCATACACAGCTCTGTGGCCCCTGGTTCAGTTCAATTCAGTCACTCAGTCATGTGTGACTCTTTGTGACCCCAAGGACTGCAGCATGCCAGCCCTCCCTGTCCATCGCGAACTCCCGGAGTTTACTCAGATTCATGTCCATTGAGTCGGTGATGCCATCCAACCATCTCATCCTCTGTCATCCCCTTCTCCTCCTGCCTTCAATCTTTTCCAGCATCTGGGTCTATTTAAATGAGTCAGCTCTTTGCATCAGGTGGCCAAAGTATTGGAGTTTCAGCTTCCACATCAGTTCGTCCAAAGAATATTCAGGGTTAATTTCCTTTAGGATGGACTGGTTTGATCTCCTTGCAGTCCAAGGAACTCTCAAGAGTCTTCTCCCAAAGTTCAAAAGCATCAATTCTTCTGCACTCAGCTTTATTTATAGTCCAACTCTCACATCCATACATGACTACTGGAAAACCATAGCTTTGACTAGACAGACCTTTGTTGGCAAAACACTGTCTAGATTCGTCAAGACTTTTATTCCAAGGAGCAAGCGTCTTTTAGTTTCATGGCTGCAGTCACCATCTGCAGTGATGTTGAAGCCCCCCAAAATAAAGTCTGTCACTGTTTCTACTGTTCCTCCATCTATTTGCCATGAAGTGATGGGACCAGATGCCATGATCTTCATTTTCTGAATGCTGAGTTTCAAATCAACTTTTTCACTCTCCCTTTCACTTTCATCAAGAGGCTCTTTAGTTCACTTTCTGCTGTAAGGGTGGTGTCTTCTGCATATATGAGATTATTGATATTTTTCCCGGCAATCTTGATTCCAGCTTGTGCTTCATCCAGCCCAGTATTTCTGATGATGTACTCTGCATATAAGTTAAATAAGCAGGGTAACAATATACATCCTTATCATACTCCTTTCCCTATTTGGAACCAGTTTTTTGTTCCATGTCCAGTTCTAACTGTTGCTTCTGACCTGCATACAGATTTCTCAGGAGGAAGTTAAGGGGGTCTGGTATACCCATCTCTTTCAGAATTTTCCACAGTTTATTGTAGTGCACACAGTCAAGGCGTTGGAATAGTCAATAACGCAGAAATAGATATTTTTCTGGAACTCTCTTGCTTGTTCGATGATCCAGCAGATGTTGGCAATTTGATTTCTGGTTCCTCTGCCTTTTCTAAATCCAGCTTGAACATCTGGAAGTTCATGGTTCATGTACTGTTGAAGCCTGACTTGGAGAAGTTTGAGCATTACTTTACTAGCATGTGAGATGAGTACAATTATGCAGTAGTTTGAGCATTCTTTGGCATTGCCTTTCTTTGGGGTTGGAATGAAAACTGACCTTTTCCAGGCCTGTGGCCAGTTTTTTTTGCTGAGTTTTTCAAATTTGCTGGCTTATTGAGTACAGCACTTTCATAGCATCATCCTTTAGGATTTGAAATAGCTCAACTGGAATTCCATCACCTCCACTAGCTTTGTTTGTAATGTGGTTCCTAAGTCCCACTTGACATTGCATTCTAGGATGTCTGGCTCTAGGTTGCTGATCACATCATCATGATTATCTGGGTCATGGGCACTGAAATTTAATCTGACTGATATGAGAATACACGAGCAATTTGAACAAAGTGATGATCTGATCTTTTTTTATTTCTTCCAGTTTTGTAAGAAATAATTGACATACATCACTTTTGCTTATTTCATTGTTAAATGTTTCTCCTCCATCAACTCAATCAAGAGTAAGTATTTTGATAAGAAAAAGACCTTTGTCATCTTTCTCACCATTATACCTCCAGGGTTTATGGTAGGTGTTCAATGAATATTCTATTTGTCCAGTATGCATGGGTGTATGCTAAGTCACTTCAGTCATGTCTGACTCTTTGCAGCCCCATGGACTATAACCTGCCAAACTTCTCTGTCTGTTGGATTCCTCAGGCAAGAATCCTGGAGTAGGCTGTCATTTCTTTCTCTGAGAATCTTCCTGATCCAAGATTCAAACATGGGTCTCTTGCATTTCAGGCAGATTCTTTATCATCCGAGCCACCAGAGAGGCCCTTAGGGTATACAGAATAATGATTTGACTAACGTTATCATGAAATTATTATCACAGTAAGTTTAGTGAACAAACATCTCATCTAGATACAAAATATAAAAATAGGAAAAAAGTTGTTTCGCCTTGTGATGAGAACTCTTAGTATCTACTCTAACAACTTTCATATATAGCATACAATAATGCTCATTACCAGACCACCCGACCTGCCTCTTGAGAAACCTATATGTAGGTCAGGAAACAACAGTTAGGACTGGACATGGAATAACACACTGATTCCAAATAGGAAAAGGAGTACGACAATGCTGTATATTGTCACCCTGCTTATTTAATTCATATGCAGAGTACATCATGAGAGACGCTGGGCTGGAAGAAGCACAAGCTGGAATCAAGATTGCCGGGAGAAATATCAATTACCTCAGATATGCAGATGACACCACCCTTATGGCAGAAAGTGAAGAGAACTAAAAAGCCTCTTGATGAAAGTGAGAGAGTGAAAAAGTTAGCTTAAAGCTCAACTTTCAGAAAACTAAGACAATGGCATCTGGTCCCATCATTTCATGGGAAATAGGTGGGGAAACAGTGGAAAGAGTGTCAGACTTTATTTTGGGGAGCTCCAAAATCACTGCAGATGGTGATTGCAGCCATGAAATTAAAAGACGCTTACTCCTTGGAAGGAAAGTTATGACCAACCTAGATAGCTTATTAAAAAGCAGAGACATCACTTTGCCGACTAAGGTCCATCTAGTCAAAGCTATGGTTTTTCCAGTAGTCATGTATGGAAGTGAGAGTTGGACTGTGAAGTAAGCTGAGCGCGGAAGAATTGATGCTTTTGAACTGTGATGTTGGAGAAGACTCTTGGGAGTCCCTTGGACTGCAAGGAGATACAACCAGTCCATTCTGAAGGAGATCAGCCCTGGGATTTCTTTAGAAGGAATGATGCTGAAGCTGAAACTCCAGTACTTTGGCCACCTCAGGCGAAGAAAAATTGACTCATTGGAAAAGGCTCTGATGCTGGGAGGGATTGGGGGCAGGAGGAGAAGGGGACGACAGAAGATGAGATGGCTGGATGGCATCACCAACTCGATGGACGTGAGTTTGAGTGAACTCCGGGAGTTGGTGATGGACAGGGAGGTCTGGCATGCTGCGATTCATGGGGTCGCAAAGAGTCGGACATAGCTGAGCGACTGAACTGAACTGAATGCTCATTATATTTATCATGTTGTATGTTTAATCCCTTGTACTTATTTATCTTATAACTAGAAGTTGTTTTAACTGGATCCCTCTGGAGAGCAAAGGAAAAAGCTGGAATACCAGTGAGGAGGCAGTTACAACGGTCCAGACAAAAGACTGAAAGAGAGTAAGTGTTTCTCCCTCCTGTCTTATTAACACGCCTCCCACTCAACCCATCTGCCACTCCAGTACCAAATTGATCCTTTTCATATGTAAATAAAACTGTTCATTCACTGCTCAAAATTCTTCAATCTTTCTCATTTGTCTAAGTAATAAATTTGAATCTCCTGTGATATGTAAAGCAACTCTTTATCTACCAAGAGTATCTATTCATTTTCTTTGTGGTTCTTTTCTGCTTCTATTTCACTGCTCAGTCTCCACACATGGTATACTCCAGTATATAAAATTATTTTCAGCCCTCCAACCTATCATTAATTCCAGGGCCTCTGCCCTTTTTATATACGTAGAGATTTTAAAAAGCTTTCAAACGCTAGTGCTGTTTCGTGCATTTGTGCATGCATGTGTGAACGGTTGTGTCTGACCTCTTGTGACCCTTGGTCTGTAGCCTGCCAGGAGTTTTCCAGGCAAGAATATTGAAGTAGATTGCCACTTTTTTCTCCAGGTGATCTTCCCTACTTAGGATTCGAACCAGCATCTCCTGCATTGGCAGGAGGATTCTTTATCACTGAGCCACCTGAAGGATGGGTATATTTGGGATATTATAGAGTTTTGAGAAATATTCTGCATGGCAAAGTCAACAGGTTATGCTTATGAGTTTGATACGTAATCATGAAAAGGGATATAAGGTCAGTTGTGGTCAGGTCACAGAAACTTGAATGCCAGCAAAAAAGTTTTCAACATTTACAGTTTAGGAGAGAAGTTTAGGGAAAGATTTTTGAGAGATTTCAGTAAGAAAAAAAAAAAAAAACCTTCAAGTTTACAAAAGCTCTATGCAGCAGTTTTGGAACTTTGTGGTTACCTCTACAAACCTAAAAGGGCTAAAAGAGATCCTATGATAAGAAAGTCTCCCTGAGTTTTTTAAAAACCCTGAATAAGGCAATGTGGCATAGTTGTAAAATACTGAGGAATGTGGCTGCAGGCCAAGGTAGTGTATAGTAATCAGAGATGCAGTGACTCATTTTGAGCAAAGGTGTCATACAGACTGCGATATACCAAGACATAAGTCACAGATGGCAGATGACACTTCGAAGAACATACAAACATTAATACACTCACAGCTCTGGAAGAAAACATCGTATCAGGAAAAGCTCTGGTGAAGGATAGAAAGTTTCATTGTCCTAATTCCACTGTGACCCACTGTAATGTTTAGATAAAGCATATGGTCTTTCAAAGATGTAAATATTTTATCAGTAGAATGGAGAAAATGTCTTGTTACCGAGTCCAAGCTCATACTGCTTGCCACAAGGCAGGCGGCCAATAAATTGAGAAACAAGTTGTGGAGGCAAGGAATAGCAACTTTGTTTGGAATGTCAGCAGATGGAAAAGATGGGAGACTAGTGTCCCAAAGAACCAACTTTCTCAGTGAGAGTTCAGATTTCTTTTATACCAAAAGGTGGGAGAGGGGAGGGGAGTAAAGTTAAGATTTTCTGATTCAGGTCACCCTCCGGAAGGGATGTATTATTTTCTTCCTTCCTGCAGTCATTCACAGGTGAGCCTGGTCAGGATGTTTTCCTAAGAGCTAAACAAAGGTATTTCAGCTTAACACTAATTCCTGAGAGGTAGACGTAATAGTCCAGAGTTGGGCCATTATGTATAATTTAAGCTTATAGGCAACATCCCTTTAGTAATGAACTTGCAGTAGAATACAAAGTTTCTTATTGCAGATCTCTTCTACCACTTAGAATCATATGGATTTGATGAAATGGTAAACAAGTCTTCCTTCCTCTTTCCTCATGTGATGGTTAATTTCCTGTGCTAATTTGAGTGAGTCAAGGGTGCCCAGATAAAGCACTGTTGCTGGCTGTGTCTATGAGGGTATTTCTAGATGAGATTAGCATCTGAATTAGTAGACTCATTAAAGAAGACTGTCCTGTCCAATGTGGGTGGGCATCATCCAATCTATTGATTGAATAGAAGAGAAGGAGGAAGAAATAGGAACTCGTCCTTTTTCCTTTTTTCATTCTTTCTTTTATTTTTTTGTTACTGCCTCACTGACACAAACTGGGGCATCTCATCTTCCTTCCTCATGAAAAGTGATACATCATTGGTTTGCCTGGTTCTCAGACCTTTGAACATGGACCAAATTATACTACCAATTTTTCAAGAGCAGAACATGGAGATAGAGACAGATACAGGTATAGATATAGATAACTGCACTATCTAGTTACTTAGGACTTAGGCATACTAGCAGCACTGACTGCTTGTATTCAGAAGAACATAAACACCTGAGCCTTAACTTAATTTATATTCTTGGGTCAAGAAATTAACTGCACAATGCCCCTCTGTAGCCTTCATGACTGTTCCTGGAGCACGGACCATATGAGACCAATAGGATACGTTCTTAAAACAATTATCTCAGAGGATGGAGATAGTACTAGCACTATTGGCTGAAAGAATATGATGGTTACAGTCAGTGGAAACAAGATGTAAGTATTTGAATTGTTTTTATAAGCTATTTAAATAAAAAAAGTGAATGAATTTTATTCATTAATTTGCTCAATTATTCTAAACACTCCATGCCCTTCATTATTGCTCTGCATATTTTTACTATTCCCCAAAGACTGAGCACCGAAAAATTGATGCTTTTGAACTGTGGTGTTGGAGAAGACTCGAGAGTCCCTTGAACTGCAAGGAGATACAACCAGTCCATTCTGAAGGAGATCAGCCCTGGGATTTCTTTGGAAGGAATGATGCTGAAGTACTGGAATGAAACTCCAGTACTTTGGCCACCTCATGCGAAGAGTTGACTCATTGGAAAAGACTCTGATTCTGGGAGGGATTGGGGGCAGGAGGAGAAGGGTACGACAGAGGATGAGATGGCTAGTTGGCATCACTGACTCGATGGATGTGAGTCTGAGTGAACTCTGGGAGCTGGTGATGGATAGGGAGGCCCGGCATGCTGCGATTCATGGGGTCGCAAAGAGTCGGACACGACTGCGCGACTGAACTGAACTGAACTGATGCTCTATTCTTTGCACAGAAAACTCCTCATGTCTACCCAAACTCCTATAAAAAGCCATTTGCCAGGAAAATGTACCTGTATTCTGCTTTGTACTGCCTCATCACCAATAGATACATTTTGCTCAAGGCCTCTTCAGTAAATGGCGGTTCTATAGCAGTAGAAGGAGCTAAGTCTCGCTCTGGCACCAAATTGTAATTCTTATCTTAGATATGTCTTTCTTCATGAGTGCTCAGTCATGTCCAACTCTTTGCAACCCTGTGGACTGTATGTAGCCCGCCAGGCTCCTCTGTCCATGGAATTCTCCATGCAAGAATACTGGAGTGGGTTGCCATTTCCTATTCCAGGGGATCTTCCCAATCCAGGGATTGAACCCACATCTCTTGTGTCTCCTGCATTAGCAGGCAGATTCTCTACCACTGTGCTACCTGGGAAGCCCCATTTCTTTCCTACTTGCTGATAATCCTCAGGGTTCCTGTACTGAAGAACTTTATCTCATCAGTGTTTTTATCTTTCTGGATTCTCAAGAAGAGCACAGTGTTAACCAAGAGTGTTCAGTGAACATATCCTGATGGAAATCACCTGAATATTCTTGCATATTTCATTTGTTTTCTTCTAAAGCAAGGTTTCAGAGAGCCTAGGTACTATGGAAACAGGTTTATATAAATCCTTCTATACGAAATGTGCTCTGCCAAAGCTCTCAATAGTTACAGAGTGAATTTCTTTAAACTGAAATCTCTTCAAATAATTGCACTGGAAACCTGTGAAGTCAAGCCATACTTTTTAAAAGTGCTTTTTCTGTATCACTCTAACCACCTACATACTGTGAGAAATGTTGCTTAAGAAGAGCTAGATTGGCACAATTTTCCTTGCTACATCACATTTTATCTTAAATTATTAGGGTCACTACTGTTTGGGATGCGTGAGTCCAGGTAAGAATTTATACTTTTTAAAATGTTATGTTTTTATTCTGGTACAATCTAAAACATTAGGAAGCATTTTTATCACCAGCACAATGCAGGAGAAAACATTAGTGGTAGGGATGCAGGGAACTCAAATTCGATCCCTGGGTCAGGAAGATCCCCTGGAGGAGGAAATGGAAACCTACTTCAGTATTCTTGCCTGGAAAATCCCATGGATAGAGGAGCCCGGTGGGCTATAGCCCATGGGGTCACAGTCAGATGTGACTGAGCGCACACCACCATATCTGGAATGAAGCATATTCATTTTTTCATTCAATAACAATTTTTACAAATATTTGATGGGCATGTTACCACATACCAGGCAAATTGTTAAGGAGTACAGTGGTGAACAAAAACTGTACGGTAACAACATATATATGTTAAAATAAGAATACAGTGAAATGCAAAAATCAATATATTCTTTAAGAATTTAGTCATTTGATTTCAATTCATATTCTGTAAGTTTCTGCTCTAAGTAACAGTCCTTGGTCTTAACAGCCTCCTAAAGAGTGACAATTAAAATGAAATTAGCACCTAGCTTTTACTGATGGCAAAATATAACATGCTGAAATTTATTCCAGAATGAATCAAAATTATTAAATAATTAGAAAGATTTTCCTTTGCCAGGAGATTTAAAAAAATGGAGATAATTAAAGCTACCACCTGGGCTAGAATCCTGAGACAGTTGACACAGTAGGCAAAATGCCCAAGAGTTATATATGATGACAATCTGATTGATTGTTCTCAGTGGGAGAAGTTATTTGATATTGCTGTATTTTCATCATTTCCCAAGCCCATAAGAATATCTTTACAAATTTCAAATTTCCAAACCTTAAAAGAAAGTTTTTGATTAAAAAAAGAAGTGTGTGTGTAGAGCAAGAGAAAAGGAAGTTGTTCCTAAACCACTGTTCTAAGAGACACCTTTCAAAGAATTCCCACTATCTTAGATGGCCATTAGCCAAGACACGTCTGTCTTGGCATGTCTTGGCATTTCTCTATCTTGGCAAATGTCTGTCAACAGAAGAATGGATAAAGTTATACACACATACACAATAGAATACTGCTGCTGCTGCTGCTAAGTCACTTCAATCGTGTCCGACTCTGTGCGACCCCATAGACGGCAGCCCATCAGGCTTCCCTGTCCCCGGGATTCTCCAGGCAAGATCACTGGAGTGGGTTGCCATTTCCTTCTCCAATGCATGAAAGTGAAAAGTGAAAGTGAAGTTGCTCAGTCGTGTCTGACTCTGTGATCCCATGGACACAGCCTACCGGGCTCCTCCATCCACGGGATTTTCCAGGCAAGAGTAGTTACTACTCAGTCCTAAATAATAACAAAATAATGCCATTTGAAGCAACATGGATTCAACTAGAGATTATTATATTAAGTAAAATAGGTCAGAAAGGGAAGGACAAATATTGTATAATATCACTTATATGTGGAACCTAAAATATGGCACAAATGAACCATCTATGAAACAGAGTGTGTGTGTGTGCTAAGTCACTTGAATCATGTCTGACTCTGTACAACCCTATGGACTGCAGCCCGCCAGGCTCCATGTGATTCTCCAGGCAAAAATACTGGAGTGGGTTGCCATGCCCTCCTCCGGGGGATCTTCCTGACCCAGGGATTGAACCCACATCTCTTACCTCTTGCATTGGCAAGTGGGTTCTTTACCACTAATGGCACCTGGGAAGCCCATGAAACAGAGACAGACCCACAAAAATAGATAACAGACATGTGGTTACCAAGGAGGGTGCTGCAGGTAGGAGTCTGGGGTTAGTAGATACAAAGTACTACCAATAGAATGGATAAAAAATAAGGTCCTGCTGTATAGCTCTGGCAACTACATCTGATAGCTGGGAGAAAGCATAATGGAAAAGAATACAAGAAAGAAAATATATGTGTAAAACTGAGTCACTTTGCTGTATAGCAGAAATTAATACAACTTGTAAATCAACTATACTTCAATTTTAAAATAAATTTAAAAAATAAAACAGAAAAGGAAATATGTAAGCAGAAGAGGGGAAGAAAAGAAATATTTCCTAAACCATAGTTCTGTTTCCAGGAGACAGCTTCCAGTGAATTCTCATGATATCAGATGTAACTAATGATGAAATATAAATAAAACAAAATAATTAGAAAATAAAAAGTAGGAAATAGAACAACCTTCAGCCACCAGATTCTAGTTATGCTCTCTGTTCATAGAGCAAAATCTCTCACCTGTAGAAGGACCATAGATTCTGCAGAGAGAGCTGCCTGATTGGGGAGGATCTGCTTGGATATAGAGTTTTGTCAAAACAATCAAACTTCAAGTTCTTATACCAAAGCTTTCATGAGGATAGCAAGTAGAAGCTGAACTTCAATTTCTGGGCAAGAAGAAAAGCAAGCATCTAATGTCTCTTTGGTGAAGCCATGAAAATAATCCACATGTAATCACATTAGGAGCAGTTGTCAAAAAAGTTAATAAATTGGTTAGCAAACATTTAAATATTTTGAGACTGAAAAGGTCAGCCAGTACTCTCTTCAATTTCTATGCAAGCATATTCAATAGAGTAACTGCCTGAGCTTTTTCTAGGATTCAAAACCACTCTTCAATGACCAATTCACATATAGTTTTTCCTATTTCTATCCTACTAGTCTTTCAGGAGGAAAATAACATTTTCTGAAATGAAGACAATATCAACACTTACTTCTGCCAATGTTTGTTCTTAGTCCACAGGAAATTAAACTTCCCTTAAACTTTGGTTGTGTTTATTTCCCACTATTGACATAACTTCCTACTGAAGGCCTGCAATTCTTTTTCTCCATTACAAAATTAAGTTTTAGGATGTTTGGATCTCTTTTGCAAAGTAAAAAGAATGATTTGTAAACTTTTTGATGATGGCCATTCCGACCAGTCTGAGGCAATACCTCATTGTAATTTTTTTTCCTCATTGTAATTTTGATTTGAATTTCTGTAATAATTAGAAGGTTGAGCATTTTTTCATGTGTCTGTTGGCCATCTGTATGTCTTCTTTGGAGAAATATCTATTAAGTAGGTCTTTTACCCATTTTTTTAATTAGGGTTGTTTTTTTGTTTTTGATATTGAACTATACAAGTTGTTTGTATATTTTGGAAATTAATCCCTTTTTGGTCACATCATTTGCAAATGTTTTATCCTATTCTGTAGATTGTCTTTTCATTTTGTTTATGGTTTTCTTTGCTGTGCAAAAGCTTTAAAGTTTAATTAGGTCCCATTTGTTTAAATTCTGGAGAGTGTATGGAGAAAAGGGAACTCTTTTACAGTGTTGGTGGGAATATATTTGGTGCGGCCACTATGGAAAACTACGGAAGTTTCTTGATAAACTAAAAATAGAGCTACCATATGATCCAGCAATCTCACTTCTGGGCTTATATCTGGAAAGACAAAACTATGACTCAAAAAAATATATGTACCCTGGTGTTCATAGCAGCACTATTTACAATAGACAAGACTTGAAAGCAACTTAAATGTTCATCAACAGTTGAATGAACAGATTCGTCTAATATATATCATATCAAAGAAGATATATATACTGATATGTGTGTGTGTGTGTGTGTGTGTGTGTGTACACACACAATGGAATACTACTCAGTCATAAAAAGATGAAATAGTGCCATTTCCAACTACATGGATGGATCTAGAAATTATCATACTAAGTGAAGTAAGCGAGACAGAGAAAGACACATATCATATGATATCACTGACAAGTGGAGTCTAAAAAAATGATACAAATGGAATTATTTACAAAACAGACTCACAGACAAAAAACAAACTTATGATTACCAAAAGAGAAAGGAGGGGGATAGTATAAATTAGGAATTTAGGATTAACAGATACTCACTGCTATATGTAAAATAAACTATACAGCACATGGAACTATATTCAATATCTTATAATAAACTATAACAGAAAAGAATCTGAAAATAATATACATATGCATATGTATTCATCTATACACACAAGAATGGGCTTCCCAGGTGACACTAGTGGTTAAAAAAAAGAAAAAAAAAAAACACTTGCCAATACAGGAGACATAATATATGCTGGTTCGATCCCTGGCTCAGGAAGATCTGGAGAAGGGCATGGCAAGTCACTCCAGTATCGTTTCCTGGAGAATTTCAGAGAGAGGAGCCTGGCAGGCTACAGTCTATGGGGTCGCAAAGAGTCGGACACGGCTGAGCAACTTTTATTCACTCACTAACACTTCTGGTTGAATCAATATTCATATCAACATTATTGATTAAATAAGAATTGTTTATACTTGAGCCTAGTAATATACTGGAATTCCATTGCCTTTGTTTTCGTTCCTTTTTGTTTTGATTAGAGATGATGGCTTTCTTCTTATTTCATTTAACATGTTTAATTCTTTCTAACACAGGAGTAAAATCCCTCTGAATACTATACTTCACATCAGGTGACCTAGCATTTCCATCACTTGTCTATGTATCTGTTTATTGTTTGTTTACTTCTGCACCATACCTCCTGGAACCCAAATCTGACTGCTCCTGTTTAGTCTGATTGCTCTACAATTGCCGCATACTTGTCATCCTGGAATTTCCCCCTGTGCCTCTTTTCTGTGTTTGTGTTTATTGTTGTATATGTGCATATGTCTTTGTTTTAAAGATCCAATGACTTCCTTTGGTTTAATCCCTTATTTTGGTAATGCATATACCAAGAATAAAAAATAAAAATTATTTTGCCCAAAAATAAAATTGTCCTTAGAATGAGTACCTGGGACATTCATTTCTGAAAATATTATGCACGATATATCCTAAAAGTCTTCTAAAGACCTAGAAATATTGGACATATATCAAATAAACTTCATTTTAAATCCATAGCTGAGCTCACAATAAAATAAATTGAAATCAATCTCTAGAATCATTTTATTGAAACTGTAGAACAACAAAGAGAATGAGACCTTTAAAGCTGCCAGAAAGACAGACAACAAATTACTGCAAAATAATACTGAAAATAGAATAAGAAGATCAGCAAGAAGCAATATTCATGTACCTAATATTCTCAATATATATATAAAGACAAAGTTGACTAGATTAATGTCCTAGTAGGAAATTAGAACATTACAATCTCAATACTTAAAAGATAAATAAATTAATTAAGAATTGTTCATTTGCATTACTATTTCTTGTTAGAAAAAACACATAATTAGAAATGTAAAATAAAGCATTTTTATAAGAAAAAACTATTATCAACAAGTGTTACATGTAGAACCATTGTCTTCTATAGGTGTTTATGCCTATATTTCACATGAGTGTTTCAGAGTAATTCACTAAGAGATTATACTGTGTTTTGCTTTGCAGTTGTGGATAATTAGGAATAATAAGAGTTACTCTTCCTTTCTTCCTCTTCACATACACCCAAGGACTAATAAGGTGCATAAACCTTCCTCTTTAGGCCAAACTTAGATTTAATTTTACAAATGGAACTAAAGTGTATTAAGCTCTGAGATGGTAGAGTGAGGGCTTGGGGTTTGGACAGTAAGAAGGCTAGGTTGTCAGGAGTTGGTAGCCAGCTCCCAAGGCTGACAGAGGTGGGGAAGAGATGGTACATGTTTGTTTGTGTTTTTATGGAGTAGCTGTTAGGTAGTGGGGATCGATACCACCATAAGCCTCTGATAGGTTGGCGTATTGATTAGATTCACGGTCCCAAAGGACCACGGCCCAGGAACTGCAAGAATGAGTCTCCTTACCGCATTTGGCAAAGGGGAGGATGGACCATGGAAACCCCAGCAGCAAGCACAATAACCTGAAGACTTAAGTTCCCTCTCTTATTTTCTAAACACCACAGCATCTCACTTTGAATGTGACTTAAGGGAGGTGAAAAGAAGGTGAGAGGTCCACCGAAGCACAAATTAGTAAGAATTCAGAGTAAGATTAATTTGATTTTTGAAAGTGTTACCACATTGTTGTTCACCAGAGAACTGAAGGGTACACGTCAGATTTAATACATACCATGAAAAGTTTTCCTGTAAAACATTTTATTTTCAATGTTCATATGTTTGACATTCTCCAGAGGACAACATTCGAGAACCTCTAGGTCTTATAAAAAGCCTTTGGAGTAACTGGGACTGATTCTATATTTTGCTGTTTACATTTTGCTGAATCTCTACTTTCTTATTTTGTAAAATGATGGCAACAGTGTAGTCTTTTCATTAACCGAACATCAATAAACAACAACCATCATGATCCCCTCAGTTTATGAGAAAGATTCTGGATTGGTGGATGCTCAATAAATAATTAATGAGTGAGTCCTCTGCCCCTGTCATTCCTATTCCTCCTGTGATGAAACCGGGCCAACACAGATTTTACAGACAATGTTAAAGTCAGAATAAATTCCGGATCTAACCCAAATGTCTTTTTTCTTGGCACTGCACCACCATGCTTCAAACTTTGGGCCATGACCCACTCCTGGTTCTCAAAGTCAATAAAACCTGTCAGAATTGGCATTCCTGGAAGGAAAGAAAAGAGAGAAAAGTGACAGAATAACAGGGAGAACACTGCCAGGACAGCATAGCGTAACACAGACTGGGAAACAAAACGAAGCAAGATAAAACAAACGAAAGAAAATCTAGTGTGTCTAACATATATGGGGCTAAGCAGTGTTTTGTAAAAATTTTGCATTAGTTAGTTAGTTAGTTAGTTAAGTTGCTCAGTCATGTCCGACTCTTTGTGACCCCGTGGACTGTAGCCCACCAGGCTCCTCCATCCATGGGATTCTCCAGGCAAGAATACTGGAGTGGGTTGCCATTTCCTTCTCCAGGGGATCTTCCTGACCCAGGGATCGAACCCAGGTCTCCCGCATTAGAGGCAGAAGCTTTAACCTCTGGGTCAATAGGTAAAATGGCTTTTTTCTTTTTTGCTATGAGTCATTTTAGGCCATGGCTCACAGCAAAAGTAATTTTTAAAAATGGTTCAATTCAGTTCAGTTCAGTCACTCAGTCGTGTCTGACTTAGATTACTTGTCTTCTCTGATTAATCTTTTACATGTGCTAGAAGGAAAAATATATGCTCATTCAGTAAAGCGTCTGCCTGCAATGTGGGAGACTCAGGTTCGATTCCTTGAGGTGGGAAGATCCCCTGGAAAAGGAAATGGCAACCCACTCCAGTGCTCTTGCCTGGAAAATCCCATGGATTGAGGAGCCTGGCAGGCTACTGTCCATAGGGTTACAAAGAGCAGTCATGAATGAGCACCTTGAACTCACGCACATACTTCTCAAGGTCTTACCAGGCAGAAATCAACATGTTATTTAGCATTACAATCTCAGCTGAGGCTTGAGGTCCTCTGTCAAACTCACTGGTTGCTGGCTGAATTTATTTTCAGATGGTTATAGATCAATGTCCCTTTTTTTTTTTTTTAAATCTCTCTCTCTTAGCTGGGACCACTTTTAGCTCTTTGAGACTTACCCCAAGATAGCAGGAGATTCTCTCAGTATAAGGGCTCACCTGATTATATTAGCCCCACCTAGAAAGATTTGCCTTCCAATTAACTAAAATAAATTGATTAGGGCTGGAGAAGGGCATGGCAACCCACTCCAGTTTCTTGCCTGGAGAGTCCCATGGACAGAAGAGCCTGGCAGGCTACAGTCCATAGGGTCACACAGAGTCTGACACAACTGAAGTGACTTATCACACACGCAAATTAATTTGGGACTTCAGTTACATCTGCAAAGTTCTGTTATCACAACCATATGTTGTTACATAAGCATGACAGTGATATTCCATCATATACACAGAATCTACTCACATTCAAGGGAAGAAGTTAAAACAAGGTGAGAATCACAGGTGCCATTTTGAAATTTTGTTTACCAGTTTCTTAATCTAATTTAGGAATTTTCTTACTATGGTTGTAAGATTGGATATCATTTTTTATATTATACTAACTTTATTTTGAAGTATAAACTTAATTTTAATCACGATGTTGGAGAGTATTGATTCGATTTTGTCTCTGGATATACAGTTTAATGTATGCATTAATGTTTAACATTTTCACAATACTATTTGAGCTGCAATTAACCATTCTCTGTTCTTCCCTTCATTGTTTCATCTTCTAGCTCTCTGTTTACCAGCTCCAAACTGATAGAAGTTATAGATACATTATTATAAACCTCTCCATTTTGTCAGTCACTGGTTCTGTCTCCAATAAGAGCACACAATACGTGTGTAATGTAGTGTCAAGATCATGGGATCAGAACTTGGGAGACGAGATTTTAGTTTCAAACCATTGGCCACCATGACATTGGTGTATTAAGTCACTGTCTAGTTCCAGTTGGAACACAACAGCTAATGAACATTTTCATGTTTCTACCTGCTGCAGGCTTCCTGAGAAAAGCAGATTAGCAAACTTTGTTAAACAGTGATGGAATGACAAATATGTTTAGAAGTTAGAAGGAGCATATTGCTCTAGAGAGAACTGGAGACTTATCATGCCCAGAGCCATTTGTTTACATGCCAAGATAGATGTCTTTTCCTCCCCCCCCCAGAAACGATTTGTTTATATTCTCCAGTAAAGCCCTGTGTTTGCAGGGAAGGATTTACCAAAATGCCAGCCTTTGTGCATAAGTCCTGAGTCCCATAATTTTCAGGGTTCTTCTCACATGATGCAATCCCAGCATATGTAGAGATGAATGTTCAGCCCTTTCCCTGTGGAATATAGACATGAAGAATAGGGGTTGAGATATTCTGAGTACTAAATGGATAAATGGTCTATTTTTTGATTCAGATACTGTGTCTACTGTCAGGATATGAATAAATATATAAAATTAAGAATTCTTAAACTCTTCTGAGAGTCATAGAGCAACTACAGTCTAGCTCTGCACACAGGGTTCACCTGATGAAACAGATGAGATTATTGTTGCCAATATAAAATTAATTCATTCAATTTATTTAAAAAGAAGGAAGACAATACAGAAGGAAAAGAGATGAGGGGTGGAGAGAAAAAAGTAGGACAAAAGCATGTCCACTTTCAGTCACCAGGACCAAGATGCTAGGGGAAAGAACAACCTTAGGTATGGATATTGAAGTCTCTCACACATAACATTTCTTGATTCTTTGAAAGAGAGCCTTCAAACATGTTGCTCCCCTTTTTTCCACCACTTGTTTTGCCAATGCATCTCCCTCTCCTGAGATCACCAATTATCAAAGTTCTGCCTATGTAACCGACTTATTAAACTCTGTCAGGGATACATGATACTTTTTTTCTTTTTCTGTCCTTCCAACCAAACTGTGTCATCTTATGATGAGTAGAAATTTATCACTGTATTTCCCATGTTATTTTCAAAATCTTATTTAACAATGAAAATGTAAAAAAATAAAAAGATGATTCATTTGAAGGTTTGAAGACATAGAAGGAAAAGAACTGATGATAAGTGTTCTGAAGTTTGAGCAGTGTGTGAAACTTTTGAGTATTTTGGATTTCATTCTCCCAATCCACCACTGCTTAACTCCTAGAACTAAGGCCACATTTTTTCTAAGATCCTCTCTAATAGTTTTAGCCGAGCCAAGTCAAAAGTAAAATATTTAGAGATATTAGTTTACATTTATCTTTCTCTGTTTTTTTCTCTTCTGAGCATCTTAGCCTAAAAATATAGCTTTGGTCTGACATAAAGCTTATTCTGTTACTCAAGTTATTGCATGGGATTGAGTTTTGTGGTTTGGTTTGCTAAACCTATGGTTGAAAGCTAAACATTTCTGGAAGAATGGATAAGAATATCTTATATTTATTGAACATAGCCAAGAAATTTATTTTTAATAACTGAACCACAGATTGGGTGCCATCTGTCAGCATATGGCATTGGCTTTTAAAGCAATGTTTACATCTGGGGGATATGATGCTTTCTTTGAGAGAACAAGAGGTATTATAGGACTAAACATGGAGAGAAGTGGTTTTAGATTCATGAATATTGTAAATTTGCTAAGGATAGAATCAGCATGTTTATGTGCATACAGTTTTCATACATTTGGGTAGATAAAAAGAAAGAAAATCTGTCCATTGAAATTCTGTTATGGTAATAGAAAATAATTGTAATTTTAAAACTATAGGGACTTTTTTCTCTCACGACAGGCAAAACTATTAGTATGAAGCTATCAGATCACCAAGTTTGAATTTTTCAATGTATCCAATTTGATTGATAAACTTTTGAATAATAATACTAACATAATGTTTTAATGTATTGAAATTCCAACTGTCAGTTTTATTTTATTCAAAATATCTACAAAAATATAATGATTTCTCCTTAAGTTTCATTAACTTCAAAATTTTATCTGATATAGTTTTTGCCTGATTTGCTATGCATTTGTTGTTGCTCATTGTTGTTTAGTCACTCAGTCGTGTCCAACTCTTTTGCAATCCCATGCACTATAGCTCACCAGACTCCTCATCCATGGGATTTTCCAGGCAAGAATACTGGAGTGGGTTGCCTTTCTTTCTCCAGGGAATCTTCTCTACGCAGGGATCAAACCATTTCTCTTGAACTGGCAGACAGATTCTTTACCACTGAGACACCAGGGAAGTCTTTTACTAAGCATAAATATTCTTATTTTTTTAATCAACTGCATTTTGAAACATAATTGGACATATTTAATTACTATAAAAGCACAACTTGTAAAGTAAATGTATTTTGCTTTTTTATATTTAACTCTCTGTTCATAAAAAATGTTAATAAATTCTGACTAATATTAACCTTTTTCTGTTGTTAGTTCAAAACTAGTTCAAAACAGACTTTACTTTTCTTCCAACTAATATAACAAAGACTTTATGTCTGTAATACATATAAAATTATATATATTGCAAAATTCCAGTGAATAGAGTCTCAACAAATATTCAACAGTAAAGATAATGATAATAATAACAATGACAGCTACTATCTTGGAATATTCATATTCTTTTTGTAACAGATTAGAGGATTTGCAACCATTCTTTTGAATCTTGATATTAACCCTTCCAAATTGTGATTTTCCTTTAGTTACAATTGACAGAATAGGTTTAATGACATTAAAAAATAGATCTGAGATCATAAAAGCTATAATCAGCAATATCTTCTTAAAGACCCATATTCTTTCTACTAAACAATCCTGCTTCCCTGACTGAGAAAATACTACTGGTAAGCAAACATAAGATATTTATTGATTGAAAAGGGTAAAAAAGCAACTGCACTAGTAATTATAATGCAAATTGAAATTATAATGAAGTACTAATTTCTACTGGTCTAACTGATATTTTTAAAGTTTAATTATTAGTCTTGTCAAAAATTAGAGAAACAGCAACAACTACTTCAGGTCTCTTTATGTATGTATAATACATTTGGAAATACCAATCAAGATCTCCAATATATTCATAATTTTTGATCCTACTCCATCTACTGAAGTTTTTATTTTAATAAGGTAATTTAAAATATCAAGAAGTTAAATTGACGAAAGCTCTCTTTACTGCAGAATGTATCTGGAAGACAGAGATGATCAGATAAATCATCTTCAGTATGAAGATGCCTGGATCTTATTATATAATGCATGCTTAACCACTTCCTTGATATAAGACATATTAAAAGATGATTATGTAAATATCACAACAGGCATGAGACATGATATTAAAGGCTTCTGAATCTGCCTGTGTTCTTTCTTAGAAATCTTGCTTAACTTCTGAAACTCAGTTTCACCACTTCTAATATGGAGTCAGTGAAAGAAGCATTCTCATAGTGCTGATATGCATAAAAATTATTCAATATATTTAAGATATTTAGATAATAAGTGATCAATAAATGAAAATTGTATATGTAGAATTGATTATAGAAAAGAATAGAAAATGCAATTTTGCTATGATAAAAGACATTATTAGAATATGTCATGAGCAAGGAGGCAAAAAGAAAAATTTTGATTTGTTCAGTAATGATTTTGTGATGAATGTCTACATCTTTTCCTTAAATTTCAAGCAACATCTATAATTGTGATTAGATTTGTTTTAATGTAAAAAATTCAATTCCTAAGTGACTACTCTGAAAAGAAATCATTTGGGAAGAGGATTGTGATGGTCCAAAAGAGAAAATTTTTAAAAAATATTAATTTTTTCAATACCTCATTTTTTATAGGACAAAATTTTCTTAGTGGAAAAATAAAATGAAACAAAAATGAGCCTTTTCATTAATTCAGCACAGGGCACTAGGTACGATACACTCAATTGTTTCTTCAAAACAGAAGCCAAATATAAATACCGATTACATTATACTATGATTTTTAAATCAAGAAAACTAACTTTATCTCAGAAAAGATATATTAAAAGTTATATGTGGTATGGATGTAGGTGTTTGAGGGCACAAGCATTTATATTATCAATTATTTGAGAATTCACTACATGGATATTGCCAGAGATTTGCAAAACAGCAATTAATGATTCTTCTTTACCAACAAATTCACTTATCCCACACCACAGAAAAATGGCAGGAACTTTTTAAATATCAAATTTCATTAAACCTCTGAATAGTCTATAAATTCAGGGACACTAAATGCTCACTGTTCTGGGAATTGGCTTCATCAGAGTCATGTAAGGGCATTAGATAAAAATAGAGACCCTCGCTTCCTTTTGCCTTAGTCAGAGACTGTATCCCAGGAATGTTTATTTCTAGCATATATTCAAGGTGATTGTGATGTGTGGGGCACTCTTTGGCTGGATCAATTTTCTGACTTTATAAGGTTATTTCTCTGTTTCCATTGGGGTTCTGATGCAAAAAAAAAAAAAAAAAAACCACGAATCTGTACTAACTAATTTGAACAGAGATTAATCACTAAGTGTGGAATGACTTTCTCAGTTCCTGGGAAACAGAATCAAAATATAGGAAGAATAAGTTTCAAAGTTACAACAAAACTAGAATAACATATAGAGGCATTTTGCTTCTCTTAACATCATGAAAGGAAAGACTCTAAATCAGGATAGTCATGTGATGGCTTCCAGCTCTAGAATCAAACCGCCTCCGCACTAAACCCACAAGCAAGATAGATGCCCGATGGCCACTTCTCTCTCCGTTTCTCCTCAGTTCTATATTTAAAACTTATACCATTGCACTGAATTAGTGGATATAGAAAACCTGATGAAAGTGAATCTGAGGAAATTTTAGTTTTCTAGTTTCCTCAGTCCAAGAAACACTAGCAGGAAGCTGGAAAAAATAATGAAGTGGCCAAATTATTATAACTGCTAAAATCCCTAGATTCTCTGGTCAAATCCAAATTTAATTGGCTTTAAAAAATATTCAAAAGATGATTAAATTCCATACCAGGAAGCTATCTCCCCCCCACCCACCAATATCACTTTTCCCTTGAGAACTAATTTCTCTTCCCTCTAAGTCAGCTCATTTAATCTGAATCTTCCTATCAATATGTGTTACCTTCTACCATGTTCCATGGATGTCAATTATTTTCCTTTCTGTTGCAGCAAAAAAAAAAAAAAATCAGTACAGATTTCCTGTATATTCCCTCAAGTTTAGTGTAGTTCTTCACAGAGAAGGTGCTTGTTGTCAAGAATTTCTTCAAAAATTCATGTAATTTTAGCATTCTCGTTATTTATGGGGCTATGACTTTGAATACATAAACGAACAAGTTTAAGTTTCATCCCTATTTTCAATTGTTGTAAGGTATTACAATTACATTTTAATATATTTTTGTTACACAGAATTATATTTTAATATAATTTAGAGGCATTCAGATTTGATACGACATTTGCACGTGTATCAGTCCATCGTCAAACTTTCATAACACCTGGATGCAAGCCCCGTAAGTGACTGTGTTGCTGCTCTTCCCAAAATATGTGTTTCTTTGTTCCAAACCTAGCCGGTCTTCACTTTCTTCAATTTCCCCTTGACTTATTCTGTGGACCACTATTATAACTATTGATTTGCAATCACCTACCTTTCTCCACTAATATCTACATTCTTAGTACTTGGAAAAGCACCTTCTGGATAAATCCAATTTTGTATCCATTCTGTGCCTGCGTTTTCCTAGCTGAAAGTACCTGGAATAAAACACACAATTATGTTATTGGATTTATGTATGAACCAACAGGACTCTGACAGACACCTAACAATACTGCTATTAATTTCTGGGGCAAGTTATTCCCCCATTGTCTCAGCTGCCAATTCTATACCTGTTTCTCTTTCCGACAACCTCCAACCTGTATTGCCCCATCCTCATTATCACTTAAAGTTTATGTTTCCCACATCAGTACAAATAATAAAGCTTCCACGCTCCCAAGTACACATCCACCCACTCCCATACATCTGTGCCCATATTCTTGCCTTGTCTTTTTTGCATATTATCACAGAGAAATTATCCATATTTTTATCTAATGCCAACTGCTAGGATCTATCCCATTGCCTGATTTCTTTTCAAGAGCAACATTCTATCAGTTACTCCCCTCTCTGTAATCATGAAACTTTCTTTTTTTACTGGATTACATCTATAAGCAGAAAGCACATTATTTTGACCATCTTATAAAAAGATTCTTCTCATGATACTTCTTTCTTCCTAACTAGCAAAAATATCTGCTCCTCTTTCCAAAAAAAAAAAAAAAAGCCAAAGTACTTGAAAAAGTAGTCTATATACATTATCTGAATCCTTCCCACCCATTCCTCCCTTGTGTGCGTGTGTTCTCAGTCATGTCCAACTCTTTGCAACCCAATGGACTAGAGCCTGCCAAGTTCTTCTGTACATGGGATTCTCCAGGCAAGAATATTGTACTATTAGAGTTGGCATTTCCTCCTCCAGGCCAATGGCTTCCTTGCTGCTAAGTCGCTTCAGTTGTGCTCGACTATGTGTGACTCCATAGACGGCAGCCCACCAGGCTCCCCCGTCCCTGGGATTCTCCACGCAAGAACACTGGAGTGGGTTGCCATTTCCTTCTCCAATGCATGAAAGTGAAAAGTGAAATTGAAAGCGAAGTCGCTCAGTCCTGTCCGACTCTTCACGACCCCATGGACTGCAGCCCACCAGGCTCCTCCATTCATGGGATTTTCCAAGCAAGACTATTGGAGTGAGGTGCCACCACCTTAAATCCCTGCAAATGAGATTTTATTTCCACAATCCTACTGAATCATTCATTTATTCATTGAGTATACTGATCTATTATTTCTTCTTCATTACCATCCAGTCCTATCACTTCATGGCAAATAGATGGAGGAAAAGTGGAAGCAGTAACAGATTTTCTTGGACTCCAAAATCACCACAGACAGTGACTGCAGCCACTAAATTAAAAGACACTTGCTCCTTGGAAGAAAAGCTATGACAAAACTAGACAGCATATTAAAAAGCAGAGACATCACTTTGATGATAAAAGTCTGTATAGTCAAAGTTATGGTTTTTCCAGTAGTCATGTATGAATGTGAGAGTTAGACCATAAAGAAGACTGTGCACTAAAGAATTGATGTTTTTAAATTGTTGTGCTGGAGAAGACTCTTGAGATCCCATTGGACAGCAAGAAGATTAAACTAGTCAATCCTAAATGAAATCAACCCTGAATATTCATTGGAAGGACTGAAGCTGAAACTGAACTACAGTATTTTGGCCTCCTGATGCAAAGAGCCAACTCACTGGAAAAGACCCTGATGCTGGGATAGATTGAGGGCAGGAGGAGAAGGGAGTGACAGAAGAATGAGATAGCTGGATGGCATCACCAACTCAATGGACATGAGTTTGAGCAAACTCCAGGAGATGGTGAAGAACTAGGCATGCTACAGTCCATGGCATTGCAAAGAATCAGACAAAACTTAGCAACTGAATAACAATACACATCACTCAATCCAATGGTCAGTTCTCCATCCTTATATTACTGGATCTATCAGAAATATTTGGCCCATAGAAATAACTCTCACCCTCTGAATGATTTCTCATTATTTATAATTTTAAACACCATATTTTCTTGTTTCTCCTCTTACCATGTAAGCGAATCCTTTGTGATATCTTCTGTGAATTCATCTTCCATCAATTTGCCATCGGACAGAGTTTCTGGGTCTCAGTTCTCAATCTTCTTCTCTTTCACATCTATATTCACCCACCATGGGGACTTATCCAGTTCCCTGGTTTAACTAACATCTATATGCAGATGACACCAGCCTTATGGCAGAAAGTGAAGAGGAACTCAAAAGCCTCTTGATGAAAGTGAAAGGGGAGAGTGAAAAAGTTGGCTTAAAGCTCAACATTCAGAAAACAAAGATCATGGCATCTGGTCCCATCACTTCATGGGAAATAGATGGGAAAACAGTAGAAAGAGTGTCAGACTTTATTTTGGGGGGCTCCAAAATCACTGCAGATGGTGACTTCAGCCATGAAATTAAAAGATGCTTACTCCTTGGAAGAAAAGCTCCTTTGTGATATCTTCTGTGAATTCATCTTCCATCAATTTGCCATCGGACAGAGTTTCTGGGTCTCAGTTCTCAATCTTCTTCTCTTTCACATCTATATTCACCCACCATGGGGACTTATCCAGTTCCCTGGTTTAACTAACATCTATATGCAGATGACACCAGCCTTATGGCAGAAAGTGAAGAGGAACTCAAAAGCCTCTTGATGAAAGTGAAAGGGGAGAGTGAAAAAGTTGGCTTAAAGCTCAACATTCAGAAAACAAAGATCATGGCATCTGGTCCCATCACTTCATGGGAAATAGATGGGAAAACAGTAGAAAGAGTGTCAGACTTTATTTTGGGGGGCTCCAAAATCACTGCAGATGGTGACTTCAGCCATGAAATTAAAAGATGCTTACTCCTTGGAAGAAAAGCTATGACCAATCTAGATAGCATATTGAAAAGCAGAGGTCCGTCTAGCCAAGGCTATGGTTTTTCCAGTGGTCATGTATGGATGTGAGAGTTGGACTGTGAAGAAAGCTGAGCACTGAAGAATTGATGCTTTTGAACTGTGATGTTGGAGAAGACTCTTGAGAGTCCCTTGGACTGCAAGGAGATCCAACCAGTCCATTCTGAAGGAGATCAGCCTTGGGATTTCTTTGGAAGGAATGATGCTGAAGCTGAAAGTCCAGTACTTTGGCCACCTCATGCGAAGAGTTGACTCACTGGAAAAGGCTCTGATGCTGGGAGGGATTGTGGGCAGGAGGAGAAGGGGACAACATGGGATGAGATGGCTGGATGGCATCACGGACTCAATGGACGTGAGTCTGAGTGAACTCCGGGAGTTGGTGATGGACAGGGAGGCCTGGTGTGCTGCAACTCATGGGGTCACAATGAGTCAGACACGACTGAGTGACTGAACTGAACTGAGATGCAGATGACACATCTGCTTTTCAGCTTTTAACTCTACCCAATACTCTGCTTGGAGTCTGGACTAATATATCCAACAACCCACTTTAAACCTCCAGTCAAATTGCTAGTTTTGCTTTTCATTTATTGTTTAGTTGCTAAATCATGTCCAACTTTTTGCAACCCCATGGACTGTAGACCACCAGGCTTATCTGTTGAATGGATTTTCCAGGAAAGAATACTGGAGTGGATTGCCATTTCCCTCTCCAGGGGATCTTTCCAAGCCAACAATCCAACCCCTTGTCTTTCCTCTCCTTTATTGCAGGGGGATTCTTTACCATTGAGCCACCAGGGAAGCTTGTCAAAATCATCATTTCTAAAATGGGGTTCCTAATCTCCTCCCAAAAGACTTCATTTCCTACATTATTTATTGCTGATCTCAGTAAAAAGCAATGTCATTTTTTTCCAGTTGGTCAGGGAAAGAACCTTGGAGTCACCCATAACTCCTCTTTTTTACTCACATAGCTCATATCTGTCAGCAAGTCCTTTAGAGCTCAGCTTTCAAAATATATCCCATATCAGGCCACTTCTCCACACCCCTACAGATAACACTCTAGACAAAGGTGTCATTTGTCAGGATGAGCTCTTGCCTGGATTACGTTAGTAGTCTCTAAATTGATCTATCTACTCCTTTATCTATCCATAGGCTATGATTTACAGAACTGCAAGAATTACTCTTTTTAATACCCAAATTAAAGCATGTCATTCCTTTCCCCCAAATCCTCCATTGGCTCCTATCTCACCAGGAGAAAAACCAACATCTTTATTTCAGTTTGTAAGACCCTACTTGTCTTTTTTCCACCAAATCTATATCATCTCTTACCTCCTTTATTATTCTCTCTGCTCTAGGCTCAGAGGATTTGATTCTTTCTTCAAAGCCAGCAAACATACTTCTAGGTCATGATCGTGATCCTTTTTTCGTGTCTGGACTGTTCCTCTTCACTCAACAGCTGCATAAATGGATCCTCACTTCAGATCTCTTAATGTGAGTATCTATTCCTGGCTGCTCTAGTAAACAGTAAATCCTCTACCCAAGAGCCTGTCCTCTACCTCTCATTCAGGTGTATTTTTCTCTATAATAGTTATATCTATCTGGTATACTATACATCTACTTGTTCACTTATCACTGTCTTCCCCCACTCAAATATAAGATTCAAAAGATCAGAAATTCTGTTTGGTCTCTTCTATCCCCCTAGTAGCTACAATGCTGTTGTTTAGTCACTTAGTCATGTCTGACTCTTTGTGACCCCATGAACTGTAGCCACCAGGCTTCTCTATCCATGAAATTTCCCAGACAAGAGTATTGGAGTGGGTTGCCATTTCATTTTCCAGGGGATCTTCCTAACACAGGGACTGAACCCATACCTCTTGCATCTTCTGCACTGGCAGGCTGATTCTTTACCACAAAGTTACAGTTTTCTTTTGGAATCAACACCTTCCATTTTTAGTCCTTGCAGGTTGAGTAAGCACCTGGGAAGTAAGTGGGTTAGTTTATGACACTGGCCATAGTGATTCTGGAGAAGGAAATGGCAATCCACTCCAGTATGCTTGCCTGGAGAATCCCACAGACAGAAGAGCCTGGTGGGCTTCAGTCTATGGGATCGTAAGAGTCGGACAGGACTTAGCAACTAAACCACCAATCACAGTGGTTAGCTTAGCTGCAGACATGTGACTGGAGATAATTCAACATGAATAGCAGGTTTGTGGTGGCTACTACAGAAGAGGGCCTTTCTCTTCCGCTGGACTTGGGAATGAGAGCAGGAAGACTTCAACTTCTAATGCCAGAGTCCACCTCCAGAAGCCTGCAAAAGAAGTTAGCATATGAACAAGAATGGGATAAAACCAAGGAATGGATATAAATGGATATTGTAAGGACCTAATTAAAATTTTTTTCATATGTACATCTAGGAGCAGCTAGATAGCTTGATATTTATTATCAAGGTTTTATTGACAGTCTACAGTGAACCAGATATTTGTTCAGGCACTGGAAATAACTAATGAATAATGTATAATACTTTAAGATTTATATATCATACATGAAAAAAGACTTACAAGTAAAGAGGAAACTACATCTAAGTTTTTAAATGCTGTGAAAGCAGAAATTTCACATTATCACAGAAGTACATTTAAAGACTACCTAATTTAATTTGGGATATATCTGCTGCAATGTTGATTATTGAAAGTGATTTTTAAAAAATTTGTGATTAAAAAAACACAATGAATGTGTTTTTACAATAAATATTATGGGAAGTGGAAATGAATGTATTTTTATTCCTTTTCGCCAGCCATACACATAACCTCATTTCAGTTTCTTCCATGTACAGGTGGTATACTAGACAAAGTAAGCTCCAAAGTCACATGTGAAAATTCTGAACACCAGTCTACCAGAAGACAACTATCAAGTGGACTATTTTACTTGTTTCTGAATTATTCACCATAAGAGGGATATACACACACCAGATTGTGTTCAGAGGCAAGTAATGAGTCTGGTACTCGCTTGACTTATGTTATATCAGGTAATATGCATTCGTGTGTTCATTAATTCAATAAATAGTTATTTAATGAGATTTTTTTAATGGGGAAAAAAGTTATAGGCTGAATTGTATTCTCCCAAATTTTACATGTAATAAGCAAATGTATTAAAAAAAACTGTACATAAAGAATATATTATTAAGCTGAAAAGGCATGGACTTCACCCTTTGAAGCTTATCATCTAAGTATCAAGAAATATAAATACACAAATAATCATACAATTATATAATTACAAACTCAGAAAGTGCTAAGAGGGAAAAATCCAGGAAGCTATGAAGATCCATAGTAAGGGAACCTGACCTGACCTGGGAAATTAACACTGAGAAAGCTATATTGTCACCGAGAATTTTAAAATGACTAGGAACTAACTAGATGAATTAGGTGTCAGGGGCCTTGAAAGATAAAGGAACATCTTATGGAAAGACATTACTCTAGGATGCAGCCAGATTCACTGGAAAATTTAAATAAAGGCATATGTGGCTTTTGAGGTCTTCCCAGGTGGTGTTGGTGGTAAAGAACCCACCTGCCAATACAGGAGATATAAGAGTCACTACTTTATAAGAGACTTCTTTAGTTTTCAGTTTATCTGCTAAAGTAACTGACATCTGTAGGATAAGGAAGATGATAGCATTTGTGTTAACAACAAAAAAACTAATAAAATATAAAACACACTTTTCTACAATGCTATTAAAGAGTAGTTGATTCAAAGTCCATAAATAATATCAAAGAAAGATGAAATATTCATAGGTGGGCCTTTGCAGATGCTTCAGTGCTAGAGATAAGTGTCTGATATGAGTGCAGATGTGCAGAGGAGAGACATACCTTAGATGGAAAGATTTTACAAGGAAAAATCAGATGAATTTTAAATAACAGTATGGGTAGCAATATACAATGTTATCTGGAAAAGACCCAAATGCAAGAATAAATATTTTGTCTTAACAATCCTCTTCTCTAGAAATGTTGATAAGGGAAGGTCATAAAAAGTGTCAACACTAGCAATGGGTGGAAAACAGTGTTTGTATAATACCACTACACTCAGATTCTAGGACTTGCTGAAGTATAACACAAAATCAAACCAAATTCAACTAAGGCTAGAACCCAAATCACTCCCCACCAAAATCCTGGAAAGACCAAAGGATAGCCTTCTGTGGCTACTGGTCTAAAATTTGGGAGTTAGGCTAAAGGGCAAATTACAGTCTCCACAATCCCATCTGAAACCAGTGGTGAACACAATCTAATGAAAATGTTTTGAGTGGTGAGAGAATTTTAGGTCAGTGAAAATATCCTGTATGGTACTATAATGATAGATTCAAGTCATTATGTGCTTTATCCAGCACCATAGACTGTGCAACACCAAGAACCTTAAGGAAACTGCACATGTTATATATGTGAAGTACGGACTTTGGGTGGCTTTGATATGTCAGTGTTATTTTATCAGTTGTAACAATATACCACTCTGCTGGGAGCTGTTAATTATAAAGGAGTTTATGCATTGTGTGGAGATAAGGGATATATGGAAAAATCTCTGTACCTTCCTCTCAATTTTGCTGTGAATCTAAAAGTGCTGTTAGAAATTTCTTTTTTTTTTTAAGTTCAGTTCAGGTCGTGTTGGAACCAGAGAGCAGCCCCTCAACTTAGGTGTGCAGTGAAAGAAAGGAATTGCACACTTTGAAAGTTTGAGATAAAGATATAAAAATTTTAAATCCATTTTTCTTTTAGACATTCCACATGTCATATTGTCATGTGAAGAGATATGAAGAAGTAAGAAAATGTGACTCATTATCGGGAAGAAAATAATCAACAGAAATAAAATCACAAATAGTTTAAATGACATCATTAGTCATCAAGAACTTTAAGATAAATATTATAAAACTGTTAAAACATGCATAGTATAAGATGGAATGAATGGCTGAAGATATGAATGTTTCTAGGAGAATAGCAGATAACAGAATCAAACTGATAGCTTTGTACTGAAAAGTATAGTATAAGAAGGCTTCCCTGGTGTCTTAGCAGTAAGGGTTCCGCCTGCAATGCAGGAGACCCAGGTCTGATCCCTAGATCTGGAAAATCTCCTGGAGATGAAAATGGCAACCCACTCCAGAATTATTGCCTAGAGAACCCCATGGACAGAAGAACGTGAAGGACTGTAGTCCATGGGATCACAAAAGAGTCGGAAGTGACCCAGTGACTAAACAACAAAACAGAGTAAAAAACAAAAATTTATTAGAGTATTTTAACATCAGATAGAAGAAAAGCAGAAGAAACCGTTGGTGAACATAAAGATATGTCAATAGTAATTATCCAAACAAAGTACACAAGGAATATAAGATTGGGGAAAAGATGATCAATGGATCAGCATCCTATAGGAAAATATTAAATTAGTAAACATATATATTATTTGAATTCTATATGAGAAGATATGAAGAATTAATCAGAAAAAATATTTAAAGAAACAATAGCAAGACACTTTTAAAGTTTAATTAAAAATCTCATCTTCAAGCCTAAGAGCTAAAGACATTAAGACATAATTCATGGATGACATGAGAGGGTATATAGAAAATGCAAAGAATTTTTAAAAAAATATTAGAAGTTACAAATACATTTATCAAGTTTGTAGTATATGATATAAAAATCAGTTGTTTTATATACTATCAACAGAAAAATGAAAACTGAAATTTAAAATACCATTTATAATAGCATCAAAAGTATAATATGCTTTGCCAAAAATTTAAAGAAACAAAACTAAAATCTCTACAATGGAAACTACAAAACAGTGCTGATATAAGCTTAAAGACATATAACTAAGTAAACAGATACCTGACTTCATAGTTGGGAAAACTTAATGTTGTTAACATGGAAATTTCCTGCAAATTGATCTATACATTTATGCATTTTCTGTCAAGGCTTTTTATAGTAGAACTTGATGAGACAATTTTAACTATTACATGGATGTGCAAAGAATTCAAAATAGCTAAAAACAATATGGAAAACAAAGAATATGGTGAGAGACTTGTACTACTAGATTTCATGACTTAAAGTTGCAGGAAATTTAGAAATGATGACATTGATGTAAAACTTAAAACTCATTCAAACAATATGGTATTGGACTTTGACATTCTGTAAAGATGGAGTAACAGAAACCAGATTTACTACTCTACTAAAAATAAGTTAAAAACTAGGGGCAAATTATATGTTACATCACCTTGATTTAATTATTATTTGGCTGTGCCACAAGGGAACGCCTTACAACATCAGATTTAAATGCATGGGACATTGCTTAGTGCCCATTGAGAGACAGTAAAAACTGAGTTAAGCTTTACTATTGTCCCAGCTTACTACTCATCCAGGCTACAGCACAGTGAGGAGGAACCCAATGGAACCTGACAGTCTCCCTGAGTTGAAGAAACAACTGGGAGACCAGGAAGGCCAACATAGCTAGTTTTCAGAACATAGTAAGGGGGCGAAAAATACTCGCACATGCAGAGGGTTCCATAAATCTACAGAAAGTCATCCTTCAGTCTTTGGCTAAATGCATATGAGGCCAGGGAAAGGAAAGCCCTAAGAATCAGAGGGAGTGACACCTGAAGCTCACACAAGGCAGAGACTAGTTCCCTTTCCCACCAGCCACACTGGAAAACCTCATAATTCACGGCATGAAGCACAGGACACACAGAATAGTAGTGTGACCTCAGTAATGGACAAAATTAAACCTAAAATAGATGTTGCTCTGGTCCTACGGAACAAAGCTTGAAAGCAAGACCTGACAGGATCAAATGACTTCCATGCAATTTAAATGCACCCCAGAAAAAATACATCCCAAGAATATTAAAGCAATGTAAATATCCAGCACCCAAAAATGTAAACATCACAATATCTACCACATAATAAGATATTAAATAGACATACAAAGAAGGACGAAAATACAACCCATGGCAATGAGAAAAATTAGTCACTCCAAACTGACCACCAGATTATATAAATGCTTGAATTGATAAACAAGGACATTAAAGTTGTTATTATAACTGTATTCTATATATTCAGGAAACCAGGAGAAAATTGAGAATGTTAAGTAGAACACAGTGATCTAGAAATTTAAAACGATGATGTTTAAGATTTTTAAGAAATATACTGGATGGGATTAAGAGCAGATCAGATATTATACAAGAAATGATGAGTGAATTTAAGGCCAAAGACACAGAAACTGTCCAAAATAAATTGCAGAAAAAAATAATATTTAAAAAAGTGTCAGTAATCTGTAAGACTCTTGAGAGTCCTTTGGACTGCAAAGAGATCGAACCAGTCCATTCTGAAGAACAGCCCTAGGATTTCTTTGGAAGGAATGATGCTAAAGCTGAAACTCCAGTACTTTGGCCACCTCATGCGAAGAGTTGACTCATTCGAAAAGACTCTGATGCTGGGAGGGATTGGGGGCAGGAGGAGAAGGGGACGACCGAGGATGAGATGGCTGGATGGCATCACGGACTCAATGAACATGAGTCTGAGTGAACTCCGGAAATTGGTGATGGACAGGGAGGCCTGGCATGCTGCGATTCATGGGGTTGCAGTCAGACACAACTGAGCAACTGAATTGAACTGAATCTGTAAGACAATTTTAAGCAGCCTAGTATATGTATAATTAAAGTCTGTGAAGTGAAATAAAGGAAGAGGCAAAAACAAGTTCAAATTTTCTAAATTTAATGAAAAATGTAACTTTTTAGATCTATGAAGCCCAATGGAATCTGTGCATAATAAACATAAATTAAACTTCACCAAGTTACATCATAATTAACTAAGAAGATTAACAGTAGTGATAAAAAAAGAGCTTTAACTCAGCATGTGAAAAATGACACATTATTTAGGGAGAACAAAGACAAGACTTCTCACTCAAAAAATAATAGTGCAAGCTGGATAATGGAGAAAAACTTTTAAAATACTGGAAAAAAATTTTTTTTAGCTTAACTATGCCTAGCAAAAATATCTCTCAGCAACAAAATAAATAAACATTTTCTCAGGCATACAAAAGTAGAAAGAATAACCAGTAGACTTGCATGATATAAAATGTGAAAGAAAGTCCTTCAGGCAGAAACAATGTATCAGATTGATGTATAGATTTATCCAAGGGACCACAGAAGCTGAGAAATGGTATCTATGTGGTGCTATGTAAAAGAGATATTTTTAAATATGATTTAAAGAAAGATTAAAGATGTTGAGCTGTTTACAGCAAAATGAATATCAGTGCATTGTTGGGTTTATACCACATGCAGAAGTAAAAATGATAATAGCTCAAAAGCCAAGAGAAGATAAGTGAAAGACACTGGTAAAATATTGTTATGCTTTCTGTGCAATAATAAAATATCAGTTGGAGGCAAGCTATAAATTACGATGAACTTTATAAGCTAAAAACGCATATCAAAAACCCTAGTACAAACACTAATGTACATGTAATAAAGCTAAACACAAAACAAACACAAAAATGTACATGTAATAAAGCTAAAAATAAAATAAAATTGAATCATGCAAAACATGTTATGAATTCAAAAGAGAGAAAAAAAGCAGAAAAATCAACTACAACAAAAAGGGGGAAAAATGGAAAGATGATGAATTTATACCCCAAAATACATTTAAATGTAAATGGTTTGAACACTCAAATTGAAAGGCAAAATATTTCAGAACAGATATAAGAACAAGATCCAATTATATACTATATATTATCTACAAAAAACCTACATTGAATATAGATGCTAATAGGTTAAGAGTAAAAGGATATGATACCAAATTAGATAACTTATACAAAATATAAAATCCCTAGAAAGGACACTAATAAAACTGACTCAAAAAGAAATCGTCCTGAATAGGCCTTAGAGCAATCATACGATTAGTAATTCAGAGCTTTTAACAGAATAAATCCCCGACTCAGATAGCTTTACTGATGAATTCTAAAAAAATATGTAAAGAGTAACACTTATCCACCACAAACCCATCCCAAAAAATAAAAGAAAAAGGAATACTTTCCAATTTATTATGTGCTGGCAGTATACTCTGATATCAAGACAATGACATCCTAAGAAAACTAGAAACTAATTCCCTTATAAACACAGACATAAAATTCTCAAAAATTAGCAAATCAAATCTGGCAATATATTTAAAAAGTATTATAAAAGAGCAACTGGAATGTATCCCAGCAATGCAAAGTTGCAAAAAAAAAAAAGTCAAATCAATACACCTCATTCATGAAATAAGGAATAAAACCCATATAATCATCTCAATTAATGCAGAAAAAAGCTACTTGATAAGACTTCCTATGGTAAAAATAATCAACAAATCAGTAATAAAAGGAAAGTCTCTGACCTAAGGAAAAGATGAGGTACAAAATCCTACAGCTAACAGCATAATTAATGTGAAAAAACTGAAGGCATTTTCCTTAAGATTAGAAGCAAGATAAAAAAGACAACTATTGCCACTTCCATTCAACAGTATACTGAAGTCTAACCAAGGCGATTAAGCAAAATAAAAATTAAAGGCATCCACATTGGAAAGGAAGAGGTATAACTATCTCTGCTTGCAGATGACAATTGCTTATATATAAAAAACCTTAAGGAATCTACATAAAAGCTCTTTGAACTTATATATGAATGCAGTTAGATTGCCTGGGCTTCCTTGATGGCTCAATGGTAAAGAATCCACCTGCCAGTGCGGGAGATGTGAGTTCAATTCCTGGGGCATGAAGATCCCCTCGAAAAGGAAATGGCAACCCATCCCAACATTCTTGCCTGGGAAATCCCATGGACAGAGGAGCCTGGCAGGCTATAGTCCGTGGGGTAGCTAAAGAATCAGGCATGACTTAGCAATTAAAACAACAACAAACAGTCAGATTACAGAAAGCAAGATCAATTTAAAGATTGTTTTATTCATTAGCAATGAATAATGCAAAAATGAAATTAGGAAAACAATTTCATTTGCCGTAGAATCAATAACAAAATAATAGATTGAACAAAAATGCAAGACCTATCCCTCGAGAACTAGAAAACAGTTATTGAAAGACATTAAAGAAGAACCAAATAAATGAAGACAGCTCATAGTCAGAGATCAAAAGACTTAATACTGTTAAGATAGCAATGCTGCTAAAACTGATCTACAGATTCAAAGCAATTCTTGTCAAAATCCCATCTGGCTATTTTGCAGAAAATGACAAGCTAATCCTGAAATGTATATGGAAATTCTAGGGGCCCAGAATAGCCAAAACAATCTTGGAACAAAGTTGGAGGACTTATACTTTCAGATTTCAAATATTACTACAAGGCTACAGTAATCAATATATTATAGTACTAGAATAAAGGTAAATGTGTGCATGCCAAGTCCCTTCAGTTGTGTCCATCTGTTTGTGACCCTGTGGACTGTAGCCCATCAGGCTTCTCAGTTCATGGGATTCTCCAGGCAAGAATACTGGAGTGGGTTGTCATGCCCACCTCTAGGGGATCTTCCCAATCCAGGGATCAAACCCACATTTGTCAGGGTTGGGAAGATCCCCTAGAGGAAGACACGGCAACCCACTCCAGTATTCTTGCCTGGAGAATCCCATGGACAGAGGAGCTTGTCAGGCTATGGTCCATAAAAAAATGAACATCAAAGAGTAAATATTGAGAGATTAGATTGGACCCATCCCTGAAACTTGAGGATAATCCCCCTACCTCAAAGTCTATAACTTTAGTCACAACTATAAAGTTATTTTTGCCACATAAGGTATTCAAATAGCATTCATAGATTCTGGGATTAAAGCATAGGTATCTTTTTAATATGATCTAATTTAAATAAAAATTGTGCAACAAAAACTTATACAAAAGTATTCAGAGAGACATTATTCATACTAGATAAAAAGTAGAAATAACCCAAATGTCCACCAACTGCTAAATGATTAAATGTGGTAAATCACACACTGCAATATTGTTAAGCAATAAGAAGGAGCGAAGTAGTGATACATGCTAGGATGAATGCCAAAAACATTATGCTATGTGAAAGAAGCTAGTCAGTCACAAAAGACCACATGCAATATGAGTCTATGCTATAAAATATTTAGCATAGGTAATCTATAAAAAAGGGAAGCAAGATGTCCTGCCTAGTCTCTGGGATGGAGAACTGGGAAAAACCTGAGACTGGCTGTGGCTGGCTTTAGATTCTTTCCAGGATAATGGAAATATTCTAAATTAAGTGAACTTCTATCTCAACAAAGCTGTTTTGTCTCCATGACGATACTAAGTTATTACATAGTGTTCATGGTCAAGATAACAGGTCTCCCATAGGAGGAATAGAAGGAATGGCTAGAAGGGACACAGGGGAGCTGGTGTATTAAAAATGTCCTAATTCTTGGCCAAGTGATGTTTACATGAGTGTTCCCTTTGTTATCATTTATTGAGCTTCACATTTAGGATTTATACGTTTCCTAGGTCTATGTTACCCTTCAAAATAAAAAAAGTCTAAATTTTTTAATAGTGATAAATGTGTTTCTGCTCATGACATAAAGAAGTAATGTTAGCTTGGAAATATTTACACTGTAAAACTGTTCTAATAATGATAAAAAGAAGTAAAGAGATAACATGAAATATTTGAAAAGTTAAAAATCCAACAAGAATTGGACATGGCTTGAAAAGGAAAAGAAAGTGTGACATTAAGAATTATGTTTCACTTTCTTGCTGTTAGACAGCTTTTCTTTTTGACAGCAAGCAGACTGGATTTAAGTGGGTGACACTGCATATGTGTTTCAATAGACTAGATCTGAGATGCTTTACTACCCAACTGAAATGTCAAATAAAAGCTTTACATACATGTTGGAGCTAAGGAGATATTCACTTTGAACATTCTGCTGGATTTTCCCATTTATGTTTCTAGACCTACCTTACATTTTCTGGTCTTTCTATACATTTTCTTTTTTGCTGTTTGTTGTTGTTGTTGTTGTGTTGTTTCATATGATGCATCAACTATTAGTACATCCCTCACCAGTTGGGCAGCAAGTTACCTTGGCTGAGTTTGTCCAGTGGAAGATAACAACAGAAGATGCAAGGAAAGTACAATTCACACCTAGGGGTAGTAAAAGCTCCCAGCCTCTGCTAGCTCCAGGGTGCTTTACCAGCTCATTTTGATTTTGGTTTCTCTTATTCCTATTTGCACTTCTATAAATAGCTTTTTATTAAATTCTCCTTAATCAGACCATTTGAATGTACCATCTGTTTCCTGTCAGGATCTTCAGTAATTCAGTAATTGGCACAAGAAGTGGCCCCAGGAAACACCCTTAAAATAGGTTCCTGGAATGGGTAGGTAGAATATTTGAGACTCTCACAGATAACTTCTTTGCTTCAGGAAATGGGACACTGATAATCTCCGGCGTGCTGTGACATTGTGATTAGCCGAATAATCACTGGTGGTGGCATAAGATGAAGTACAGATGCAATGAAGGCGTTGGGAGATCAAGTGTCTGTGGCACTTAGTCACTATGGCAACAGTGGTTATTACAAAGATTGTAGCAAGAGAAAAGGACCAAAAATAATGAAGGTCTGCTTCAGAACATGAATGAAAAATCAGAAAGCTTCTATGGAAACCTAAAAGAATCTCTTATGTCCAGTAGCCAAAGGGAAGGTATGAATGAGAATCAAGCCCAAGGACTGGATGTAATTGTACAGTGCTTAAGGCCCACTAAATGAAAAACCCAGCCATATGTTATGCTAAGATAAGAGTACTCATGGAAAAAGAATAAGACCCCAGGACCTTTGGGCAAATATAGGCAAAGGACAAGAATTTTGAATCTGCAAATTCTAGGTGTACTCAGCAGAGATTTGAAAGGTAATGACTTGGGGTTTAAGTACCCAAAGAGGGTTGTTCACATCCAAAAGTCTTGTTAATTGAAGTTTGGGTTCAACATTGGCTTACAGTTAATGAGGAGGCAATGCTAGAAATTCTCTGACATAGGGCAGTGGCTCTCACCTTTGATGTACATTAGAATCACCAAAGAAGCATTAAAAGAATTAATCTCTTGGTCCCACCCAGATGGAGCATGATTTTAACATTCTGGGATATATCCTGGACATTAGGTTTTCTGAAACTCTCCAGGTAATTCTAATGTGCAACCTGAGTGTAAAATCACTGATGATGAAGAAAGAAAGAATCTGAGGTTAAGGGTTATGGGACTATTAGAGCAGATTTATTATGTGTAACCACCTCAATTCCCCTCTGCCAAACACTCTGAAAGAGCCTGGAGGACATTCTGCTTACCAAAGCAATTTTGAAACTCTCTATGTGTTTGAATATGTCCTATGGGCCAAAGATGACTGATGGTGAAAGATGCTGCAATACAAATTGTTCAATATTACAGTAGAAAAAATGGCCTGCCAGTGTAGTAGAGACTAGATAAAAGGGATTAATCACCAGAAACAAAGTTTTTAAAATCACATTAATAGGGCAAGTGTTGAGTTGATCATAGTGTTCTGACCTGCATTAATCAGTGTCAGTAGCTTTTTAACCACTGGGTCACTCAGAATGAAATAAATGAACAGACTAGTGAGGTATGGCTTGATATATAAAAACAGAAAATTTCTGGGTCTTGAAAATTTAATTTTCAAATCTTTCTAGGCATTGGAAATCAAATTCATGTCATCGTAATGGGAATTCATAGCCTCTTATCCAGTTCCAAGGTCTAAGTCAATATACATGCCTGAGGAGATACCCTTCATCCAAGGTAAGGAGCAGCGGTTGCGCTTCGCTGGAGCAGCCATGAAGAGATACCCCACGCCCAACGTTAGAGAAACCCAAGTAAGATGGTAGATGTTGCAAGAGGGCATCAGAGGGCAGACACACTGAAACCATACTCACAGAAAAGTAGTCAATCTAATCACACTAGGACCACACCCTTGTCTAACTCAATGAAACCAAGCCATGCCCGCGGGGCAACAAAGACTTGCAGGTCATAGTGGAGAGGTCTGACAGAATGTGGTCCATTGGAGAAGGGATGGCAAACTACTTCAGTATTCTTGCCTTGAGAACCCCATGAACAGTATGAAAAGGCAAAATAATAGGATACAGAAAGAGAAACTCCCCAGGTCAATAGGTGCCCAATATGCTACTGAAGATCAGTGGAGAAGTAACTCCAGAAAGAATGAAGGGATGGGGCCAAAGAAAAAACAATACCCAGCTGTGGATGTGACTGGTGATAGAAACAAAGTCCGATGCTGTGAAGAGCAATATTGCATAGGAACCTGGAAGGTCAGGTCCATGAATCAAGGCAAATTGGAAGAGGTCAAACAAGAGATGGCAAGAGTGAACGTCAACATTCTAGGAATCAGTGAACTAAAATGGATGGGAATGGGTGAATTTAACTCAGATGACTATTATATCTACTACTGTGGGCAGGAATCCCTCAGAAGAAATGGAGTAGCCATCATGGTCAACAAAAGAGTCCGAAATGCAGTACTTGGATGCAATTTTGAAAACGAAAGAATGATCTCTGTTCAATTCCAAGGCAAACCATTAAGGTCAGGTCCATGAATCAAGGCAAATTGGAAGAGGTCAAACAAGAGATGGCAAGAGTGAACGTCAACATTCTAGGAATCAGTGAACTAAAATGGATGGGAATGGGTGAATTTAACTCAGATGACTATTATATCTACTACTGTGGGCAGGAATCCCTCAGAAGAAATGGAGTAGCCATCATGGTCAACAAAAGAGTCCGAAATGCAGTACTTGGATGCAATTTTGAAAACGAAAGAATGATCTCTGTTCAATTCCAAGGCAAACCATTCAATATCACTGTAATCCAAGTCTATGCCCCAACCAGTAATACTGAAGAAGCTGAAGTTGAACAGTTCTATGAAGACCTACAAGACCTTTTAGAACTAACGCCCAAAAAAGGTGTCCTTTTCATTATAGGGGACTGGAATGCAAAAGTAGGAAGTAACAGGCAAATTTGGCCTTGGAATGCAGAACGAAGCAGGGCAAAGACTAATAGAGTTTTGCCAAGAAAATGCCCTGGTCATAGCAAACACCCTCTTCCAACAACAGAAGAGAAGACTGTACACATGGACATCACCAGATGGTCAACAGCAAAATCAGATTGATTATATTCTTTGCAGCCAAAGACGGAGAAGCTCTTTACAGTCAACAAAAACAAGATTAGGAGCTAACTGTGGCTCAGATCATGAACTCCTGATTGCCAAATTCAGACTTAAATTGAAGAAAGTGGGGAAAACCACTAGACCATTCAGGTATGACCTAAATAAAATCCCTTATGATTATACAGTGGAAGTGAGAAATAGATTTAAGGGCCTCGATCTGATAGAGAGAGTGCCTGATGAACTACGGAATGAGGTTCATGACATTGTACAGGAGACAGGGATCAAGACCATCCCCATGGAAAAGAAATGCAAAAAAGCAAAATGGCTTTCTGGGGAGGCCTTACAAATAGCTGTGAAAAGAAGAGAAGAAAAAAGCAAAGAAAAGGAAAGATAAAACCATCTGAATGCAGAGTTCCAAAGAATAGCAAGAAGAGATAAGAAAGCCTTCTTCAGCGATCAGTGCAAAGAAATAGAGGAAAACAACAGAATGGGAAAGACTAGAGATCTCTTCAAGAAAATCAGAGATACCAAGGGAACATTTCATGCAAAGATGGG
>SJXQ01006549.1:572412-585733 GCA_006408695.1 Aepyceros melampus
ATAGTCTTGACTAGATGGACCTTAGTCAGCAAAGTAATGTCTCTGCTTTTGAATGTGCTATCTAGGTTGGTCATAACTTTCCTTCCAAGGAGTAAGCATCTTTTAATTTCATGGCTGCAGTAACTATCTGCAGTGATTCTGGAGCCCCCAAAATATAGTCTGACACTGTTTCCACTGTATCTCCAATCATTTCCCATAGAGTGATGGGACCAGATGCCATGATCTTAATATGTAGAACACAGAATGGATGGAGCCTGGATCCAGACCCGTCTGATGGAGATAGGTCCTGCCATCTCACATTAGACCTTGCAAGGATATGACACAAACGTTGTACTGAATTGATGAGGTTTGGATTTGCTTGTTACCTCAGCATAGCGTATCGTATCCTGACTATCATATCCTCTCAATGTGGAGCTAGTAAATTATGCATATGATGGTTTGATTAGCGATCTGAGAAAGGGAAGTCAGAAACAGTCTGTTTGTAAACTTGCAGGCATCAGACATCACACCCAGGATGATTCAGTGAATGAGCTCATGGAGCCAGAAATAGAATATGATTGTAAACAAACACACAAACAAACAGCAGAAATCGAATCCATTGTGATGTACTGTGATTCAGAAAGGGCACAGAAAGGGTGATGGAGAACCAGAAGTCAGTCATGTCCTTGAGAGAGGATGTCTTGGCTGCTTGGAGGAACAGCATCTGGGCCTTTTGGACTATACTGCAGAGATGCAGGCATCAGCCTGTTGGGGACCAGATGTCATTTCACATTCAGGTTATGTAACTTCCTGCTTCTGATGTGAAACCATGCGTACAGTTTGTGTATGCTCAGTCATTTCATTTGTGTCTGACTCTTTGAGACCCCATGGACTGTAGCCCACCAGGCTTCTCTGTCCATGGGATTCTCCAGGCAAGAATACAGGAATGGGTTGCTATGCCCGCCTCCAGGGGATTTTCCCGACTCAGGGATTGGTCCTGAGTCTCCTGTGTCTCCTGCATTGCAGATGGGTTCTTCACCCACTGAGCCACCTGGGAAGCCCGTGCTTGAAGTATAACTTCCAGATAATACTGAACTTGCCATTAATTTGTTCAAATGGAGAGAGGACCCTCTGTGCTATCACACATACTGCTGCTGCTAAGTCACGTCAGTCGTGTCCGACTCTGTGTGACCCCATAGACGGAAGCCCACCAGGCTCCTCTGTCCCTGGGATTCTCCAGGCAAGAACACTGGAGTGGGTTGCCATTTCCTTCTCCAGTGCATGAAAGTGAAAAGTGAAAGGGAAGTCGCTCAGTCGTGTCCGACTCTTAGNATGGGCGTGGGTCTCGGTGAACTCCGGGAGTTGGTTATGGACAGGGAGGGTTGGCGTGCTGCGATTCATGGGGTCGCAAAGAGTCGCACACGACTGAGTGACTGAACTGAATTGAACTGAAAGCACCTTTGTTGAAGTGAAAATTGGTTCCCTTTGAGAAAGGATCAGCAGTGTAGCCATTCAAACTATCTCTTCATGACTTCTAGCTGTTAACCAGCTTATGCAATGGTGAAAGGGAAACATTCAGAACTTCGGGGGGGGGGGGTAGGGATTATTAAGTAAAGGCTCAGAATTGCTATTAATCCCTAGAAACTCTAAATGCATCTTGGTACCCTGAAAGTGAAAGTGAAGTCGCTCAGTCTTGTTTGACTCTTTGTGACCCCATGAACTGTAGCCTATCACGTTCCTCCTTCCATGGGATTTTCCAAGCAAGAGTGCTGGAGTGGGTTGCCATTTCCTGGTACCCTACTGGCAGGCATTTACTGAGGTCAGATTACAGATGTAATCCTGACTTGACTCATTTCAGAGTGAGCCTAAGGGGACCACTGACCTATCCTAACGGTTATTTGTGAGTTATTTACATTAGGATGAAGCAGGGGAAAGCTTCTAGTTATTCATCTATTACCAAGACAGCAAATCAAAAACAGTGCTCCATCCCTAGGAATAATGCAGAGCAGTATCACCATCATTTACTAGAAGGATATGTTTAGTAAGGGGTACAGGAATTCTTATTACATGCTCAGTTAAATCACAGTTTTTGCTGATGGAAACCCAGTCTAGAAGATTGACTATGGACCATTACAAAGAAAATCAGGCATTAATTCCTATAGCAACTCTGTTTTCAGATGTAACATCTTTACTGGAGAAAATCAACGTGACCTCTGTCACTAGGATGGTTTAAAGTGTAGTTCTTGGATCAGCAGCCTCAGTATCACCTACAAACTCATTAAAATGCACCTTTTTGAATCCCATTCCCCATAGACTAAGTCAGAAACTCTAGAAGTGAGGCCCCCAAATCTGTGTTTTATCAAGTCTTTAAGATGATTCTTTTGCATTTTCCTATCAGAGAAACACTGCCTTAGATAATTTTTCCCCAATTCCTATCATGAAAAACACTCATAAGCAATTTCCCTTCACAAAGCAAGGTTAGAAACTCATATACACTGTCTAATCAAGTTTCATACTGCCTTTCGTGATATAAACTTGGGAGAACTTGATCATTTTCTGTCCCCTAAAACTGATGGCCTTATGTTAATTGGGTCTATAAGTAGGAAGTATAAGGCATACACTAGATGCTTTATTCAGACATATGTGTACCAAGGGTTGAAAGATAAACCTTGTAAAATCTCAAGAGCCTATGTCTGTCATACCAATAGATCTATAAAGTTTTAATGGTCTGAGATAGGACAGGATATTTCATCTAAAGTGAAATATAAATTACTGAAACATGTACCACCTACTTTTAATAGGCAGAAAACTGGTTGAGCTTTTTAAAATTATGAAAGTAAAATATACTGCATTTAGGTATGATGTGACTAATTCACTGGCTAATTCATGACATGTCCTAAGACATCAGCTTGGAGCCTGAATAAAATCAGTAGGTCTATGCTGCAGTGCATACTGCCACAATTTGAGGTCCTATGCCAGCAAAGGACTGATGTTGAAGCTGAAACTCCAATATTTTGGCCACCTGATGGAAGAGCTGACTCATTGGAAAAGACCTTGATGCTGGGAAAGATTGAAGGCAAGAGGAGAAGGGGATGACAAAGGATGAGATGGTTGGACGGCATCACCAACTCAATGGACATGAATTTGGGTAAACTCTGGGAGTTTGTGATGGACAGGGAGGCCTGGTGTGCTGCAGTTCATGGGGTCACAAAGAGTCAGACACGACTGAGTGACCGAACTGAACTGAACTGAACTGATGCCAGCCAAAGCAACTGTTTGATACAAAGAAGTTACACGGAACTTCTGAAAAATCTCAAAAAAGGAACATGATTGTACCCAATTCTGTAGTTTTGTTATACAACCATTTATACTTTTCTGCCAAATATTCACATGCATTTGAATATCAGTTTCACACTGGCATTTGGGCTGTTTTTAATATTGAATATCTGATCACAGGTCTATGAAAACTAAACTTCTCATTATTAATTAATCATTAGCTCATTCAATTGAAATTAGATATTAAAGATTAACAGAGACTAAATTTACCTTTACATCTAAAATCAGTGAAAAGCTGGCTGAAGACATACCAAGCAACAGTTTTCAAAATACTTCCCATCAGCAATGAAAGATGGTCATCCCTGAAAGAGGAGGAACAAATGGCAGCAGAATTTCCGCGCTGCCCAGAGATCCCCTTGACTTGGACAAGATAGTAAATTTAAAGCCAACTGTACAAGTAATCAAATCAAACGTAAATGGTCTAAACACTCCAAGTAAAACAGAGATTGTCAGGTTGTTTTTTAAAAAATTTAAACTATATATTGCCTTCAAGAAACATACTTTAAATATAAAGCAACAGTGAGAATAAAGAAAAAAATAGATTAATAAATATGCTACATTAACAACTTTTTAAAGGTGGTTTGGCTACATTTATATTAAATATAGTAAATTATAATAGTAAAAATAGTAAAGAATATAGCCAAGGATAAAGGGAGCATTTCATCTAACAAAGAAGTTAATTCATCCATAGGAACAAGTAATAGCTTCACTAATTACAACAGCTTTTTAGTACAACTTCCAGGAGAAATAGATAAATCCACACTAAGAGTTGGGTTTTAGCTCTTATTAAAATGAATACTTCTCCAATAACAAATAGAATGAACAGACAGAAAAACAGTAAAAATATAGAAGGCTGAATAACATTATAACCAATTTTATTTAAATGACATTGGAGGAATTGGGGGCAGGATGAGAAGGGGACAACCGAGGATGAGATGGCGGGATGGCATCACTGACTCGATGGGCGTGAGTCTGAGTGGACTCCGAGAGTGGTGATGGACAGGGAGGCCTGGCATGCTGGGATTCATGGGGTCACAAAGAGTCGGACACAACTGAGCGACTGAAATGAACTTAACTGAACTGATAGCTTTCTCAATCAAATGGTAGTAGAATAAACATTGTATTAAAGTACACAGAAAACAGTTACCAAGAAAGCCCATAACATAAAAAGATTCGAAATTAATAAAATTAAAAAGTTTCTAAACAAACAAACTATAGTTTCTGTCCACAGTGGAAATAGGTTTGTAATAAAAACACAAAAGTATCTGGAAGCTAAATTTTGAGGCCAAAATATGCATTCCTAAATAACTCTGGGATCAAGGACATATTAAAAGGAAACACTGGAAACCCAGCTTGGCACTCTATCACAACTTAGAGGAGTGGGATGGCGATGGGGTGGGAGGGAGGCTCAAGAGGCAGAGGATGCGTTGGAGAAGGCAATGACACCCCACTCCAGTACTCTTGCCTGGAGTGTCCCATGGATGGAGGAGCCTGGTAGGCTGCAGCCTATCGGGTTGTGAAGAGTCGGACACGACTGATCGGCTTCACTTTCACTTTCCACTTTCAGGCATTGGAGAAGGAAATGGCAACCCACTCCAGTGTTCTTGCCTAGAGAATCCCAGGGATGGGGGAGCCTCATGGGCTGCCATCTCTGGGATTGCACAGAGTCGGACATGACTGAAGCGACTTAGCAGCAGCAGCAGCTCAGCTGGTAAAGAGCCCACCTGCAATGCAGGAGACCCCGGTTGAATTCCTGGGCTGGGAAGTTCCCCTGGAGAAGGAATAGGCTACCCACTCCAGTATTCTTGAGCTTTCCTGGTGGCTCAGATGGTAAAGAACTCACCTGCAATGAGGGAGACATGGGCTTCGATCCCCGGCTTGGAAAGATCCCCTGGAGAAGGGCATGGCCACCGACTCCAGTATTCTTGCCTGAAGAAACCCCACAGGCAGAGCAGCCTGGCGGACTACAGTCCATGGGGCCACAGTGAATCAGACATGACTGAGCGCAGCACACACAGCACAGGATGGCTGATTTGTGTTGTTGTGTGGCAGAAACCAACAGAACATTGTAAAACCATTATTTTCCAATTTAAAATTTCAGTATATATATTTATTGAAATAAGTGAAAATAAAAATCCAACATATAAAAATTTGTGGGACATGACTAAAGTTGTGCTTATAAATTTATAGCACTAAAGTCCTATATTTGAAAAGTAAAAAATATATAATCAATGAATCCATATTTTACTTGAATAAAAAAAGAAAGAGCAAACTAAACCCAACGTAAATATGAAGAAATAATTACTATCATAGTGAAAATCAATAAAAGAGAAAATAATACAGAAAATCTGTAAAACCATACAAAGATACATCTTTGAAAAATTCAATAAAATTGGTAAATCTCTAGCCAGACTGATCTGAAGCAAAAGGAAGTATTCATTGTGAAGTCAGAAATTAGATGTGAAGTCACATCTTCACTGTGAAGATGTCCTGTCTCATAGATATTTTGATTCACTCTTCAGTTATTACCACATTTTCCAAAGGCCAAGTACACTGGCTGTGATAACAATACAATATTGGAGCATGTGTACACATCTGTTTGCTCAGCCAAAAGATGAATCCAGTTCTGAATCCTTATGACACCATCCTCAGGGGACCAGATAGCCATCTGCTAGGTAAAGCAGAGACTTTTCCCAATAGGACTTTAATACATTCTCCAGACATGTGTTTACCATCCATATACACTTCTGCCAGCACCAGAACTGAGGACTTAAGTAATGCTGCATCAATTGTCAGGCATTTCACACATTTCCCCCAAACAAGTAAGATGTTTAACAATAAAACTCATAGAATGCATTGATTTTGCAAAATCACCCACCTTTCAAAAGCAGTTGGCTTGAAAGAGCTACAGAAGTCTTGACCATGGGGAATGTCTAGAGGACAGAGGTCTAAATTCATGGTCCAAAAGGGCTACAAAATCAAGTGAGGCAGTCTATAGAAGTTATAATTCCAGGTCAAAGAGGAATGCAGAGACTACAGAGAAGGGAGATCTGATGAGTGCATGGTTGGAACTGGAGAATGGGGTGGGGAGAGCAAGAGCAAACATAAAAATCAGCATACTGAGAAAGTATTTTCCACTGAATTTGTTAATGGGAAAAATTGAAAACAAAAGATGGAAGGACATTAAGAAAATTAACATTTTCCAAAACGAGCTTCTAGTCAAAAATCATAGTAAAAACAAGAACATAAAAAGTGTTCTTGGATTCAACACATTTCTAACAGTTCCAAGAAGCTGGCTTGAATAGTATAGCTTTGATTCTTACTTCCTTTTGATCCTGTTGTACATGTTCTCTTCTAAGGTTCAGAATAACCAATACTACTATGGATTCCCTTGCGTCTCTGCAATGATGTCTTTGAAAAAGGTAATTGCTATAAATAGTCTTATTTCTGCTAAAAATTATAATATGAATCTTTTATGTAAGAGTAATAAATCAACCCAAACAGCTGCCTTACTATTATTCATCATAACAAACTTACGATGTAGCCAGCTGGAAAAAAAATGCAATTTTCCTAAAGTGCCTCTTTGAATTATTCAAAGTTTCTGTTGCAGCTAATTAATTTAATGCACATTACTATAATGAATCAATGAAAATAAACAAAATTCTGAGCAAAAATAGAAATACACATTCTAGTAGTGTTCTGTTTTCTTTGATATTGTGCTTTATATATCTGCCCCCCAAAACTAGGAATTAATATAGTAAAGTGATAGTCTTTTAAGGAGTTCTACATGTGCAGTCATATATATAATGATCTGATATGTACTCTATTTAACACTCTAGTTGAATAAATTTGTAGGTTGTTTGAGAATTGAGAGCTTGTCGCTAACAAATGTTGAAATGAGAAGTGAGTCTGCATTTAATACACCATCATTGCAAATGCTTCTTTATTTCACTCAGTTTTTGCTTGCAAGAGGGAGCTTACTTACTCTATTAGGCTATTTACATCTCCTGCATCTTACATAAGATCTCTTCCTGGTAAAACTGTTAACAATAGAAATATGTAGCATGATAAAGAAAAACCATGTCAGAATAAGAGACAAATGTATTCCTAAAATCACATCCACTAGATTGCTAAAGTGCTATTCCTCAGGCTAGATCCACATGCCCCTTCCTTGAAACTTCTTTCTTCATTTAAGGCAACATTAAATCCATCTGATTTTGTGAAAGCAGAGACACCAAAGACAGAATTCTAATTCCATATCTGCCATTAATATATTAAATGACCTTGGGCAATCTCCCCCATAAACTTCATCTCCTTCATCTAAAATATGATGCTCTCACCTCAGTGGTAACTTACTTCACAGCCTTGTTCAAAGGAATAACTAGCAATATCTGCCAGGTACACTGAAAACATTAACTGCTGGATACATATTTAATTATGGAACCTTTATGACATTAAAGGATATGACGCAAAAAAAAAAAAAAGCAAAAGAAATCATGTACTAGGAAACAGAATCAAAAATATATTTTTTTTCCTTAGGCCAATTAGAAATATTGCAGTAGGATTAAAAACAATTTTTCTGGTACTGTCTTTAGTCCATTCAGGCTACTATATCAACAACAAACAAACAAACCCACCAAAAATGTAGACCGGGTTGTTTAAATAACAAATGTTTATATCTTATAGTTCTGGAGGCTGTAAGCCCAAAGACAAGACACCAGCACATTTGAAGTCTAGTGAGAGCCTGCTTCCTAGTTCATAGAAAACCATCTTCTCACTGTGTCCTCATATGCTCTAAGGGGAACAAGAGACCAGAGTCTCTCTTAGAAGGGCAGTAATCCTATTCATCTTATCTCCACCTGCGTGACCTAATCACCTTCGAGAGCTCATCAAATATTAGCGGATTAGGCTCTAACTTTTGAATTTAGGGGAGAAATAAGCATTCTGTCCATAGCAAATATTTTGTATCTGTTGCAAAAACAAATCAACTAAGCCAGATTTACACTAGTATTTGCTGGGATGATGAACTCTATGCTCCAACAAGATTTATATTGAGGTAGAAATTTTACTATTATTATGAAAATAGAATATTTGCTTGTTCTACCTCAAGTAAACATGTTGTAGAGTAACAAAACATTCTTTGTTGACCCAAGATAAAATCACATGGGGTATGCAAGACTATTTTATAGACTCGTTTGTTACCTCTTCTACATAGGAACAGAGAAGAGAAAATAAACTACAAATAAATTCTACTGTATTAAGGGATGACAGTAACAGTATCCACTTTCTAAATTAAAAATACCCTGGAAAATCAATAATAAAAAAATAGGTCTATGTAAAGATCAATAAAATTGATAGTACTCCAGGCAAATTAAATAAGGAAAAAAAAAAAAAAAGGCTATCAATTTTTAATACCAGAAATGAAACTGAGGACATCATTACATATTCTATGGACATTACAGGGCTTCCCTGGTGGCTCAGCAGTAAAGAATCCACCTGCAGTGCAAAAGACGCAGGAGCCAGGTGCTCAATCCCTGTGTTGAAAAGATCCCCGGGAGGAGAACATGGCAGGACATTTCCACTCCAGTATTCTGGCCTGGAAAATCCCATGGACAGAGGAGCTTGGTATACTACAGTCCATATGATGACAAAGAGTTGGCCACGACTGAAGCAACTGAGCACAGCACAGCAGACAACATGTGAGTCTGATTAAGCACTTGAAAACAAGTTCGTATGTAAACCATCACGTCCAGAGGTGAAAAACAAAATCACATGAAAATAACTAATAGATAAGAAAAAATGCTTGACAAAATCCAACATTGATTTATGATAAAAGCCTCTTCAGTTCAGATCAGTTCAGTCGCTCAGTCATGTCCACTCTTTGCGACCCTGTGGACTGCAGCATGCCAGGCCTCCCTGTCCATCACCAACTCCCGGAGTTTACTCAAACTCATGTCCATTGAGTTGCTGATGCCATCCAACCACCTCATCATCATCCCCTTCTCCTCCAGCCCTCAATCTTTAAAACAAGTTCGTATGTAAACCATCACGTCCAGAGGTGAAAAACAAAATCACATGAAAATAACTAATAGATAAGAAAAAATGCTTGACAAAATCCAACATTGATTTATGATAAAAGCCTCTTCAGTTCAGATCAGTTCAGTCGCTCAGTCATGTCCACTCTTTGCGACCCTGTGGACTGCAGCATGCCAGGCCTCCCTGTCCATCACCAACTCCCGGAGTTTACTCAAACTCATGTCCATTGAGTTGCTGATGCCATCCAACCACCTCATCATCATCCCCTTCTCCTCCAGCCCTCAATCTTTCCCAGTATCAGGGTATTTTCAAATGAGTCAGCTCTTCGCATCAGGTGGTATTGGAGTTTCAGTGTCAACATCAGTCCCTCCAGTGAACACCCAGGACTGATCTCCTTTAGAATGGACTGGTTGGATCTCCTTGCAGTCCAAGTGACTCTCAAGAGTCTTCTCCAACACCACAGTTAAAAAGCATCAATTCTTCAGTGCTCAGCTTTCTTTACTGTCCAGCTCTCACATCTATACATGACTACTGGATAAACCATAGCCTTGACTAGAAGGACATTTGTTGGCAAAGTAATGTCTATGCTTTTTAACATGCTGTCTAGTTGGTCATAACTTTCCTTGCAAGGAGTGTCTTTTTATTTCATGGCTGCAATCACCATCTGCAGTGATTCTGAAACCCCTCAAAATAAAATCAGCCACTGTTTCTACTGTTTCCCCACCTATTTGTCATGAAGTGATGGGACCAGATGCCATGATCTTCATTTTCTGAATGTTGAGTTTAAGCCAACTTTTTCACTCTCCTCTTTCACTTTCATCAAGACAATCTTTTGTTCTTCACTTTCTGCCATAAGGATCATGTCATCTGCATATCTGAGATTATTGATATTTCTCACAGCAATCTTGATTCCAGCTTGTGCTTCTTCCAGCCCAGCATTTCTCATGATGTACTCTGCATATAAGTTAAATAAGCAAGGTGACAATACACAGCCTTGACATACTCCTTTTCCTATTTGGAGCCAGTCTGTTGTTCCATGTTCAGGTCTAACTGTTGCTTCCTGACCTGCATACAGATTTCTCAGGAGGCAAATCAGGTACTCTGGCATTCCCCATCTCTTTCAGAATTTTCCATAGTTTATTGTGATCCACACAGTCAAAGGCTTTGGCATATTCAATAAAGCAGAAATAGATGTTTCTCTGGAACTCTCTTGCTTTTTCGATGATCCAGTGGATGTTGGCAGTTTGATCTCTGGTTCCTCTGCCTTTTCTAAATCCTGCTTGAACATCAGGAAGTTCACAGTTCATGTATTTCTGAAGCCTGGCTTGGAGAATTTTGAGCATTACTTTGCTAGTGTGTGAGATGAGTACAATTGTGCGGTAGTTTGAACATTCTTTGGCATTGCCTTTGTTTGGGATTGGAATGAAAACTGACCTTTTCCATTCCTGTGGCCACTGCTGAGTTTTCCAAATTTGCTGGCATATTTTGAGTGCAGCACTTTCACGGCATCATCCTTTAGGATCTGAAACAGCTCCCCTGGAATTCCATCACCTCCACTAGCTTTGTTCATAGTGATGCTTCCCTGGCCCTCTTGACTTCTCATTCCAGGATGTCTGGCTCTGGGTGAGGATCACACCATTGTGATTTTCTGGGTCATGAAGATCTTTTTTGTACAGTTGTGTGTATTCTTGCCACCTCTTCTTAATATCTTCTGCTTCTGTTAGGTCCATACCATTTCTGTCCTTTATCGAGCCCATCTTTGCATGAAATGTTCCCTTGTTATCTCTACTTTTCTTGAAGAGATCGCTAGTCTTTCCCATTCTGTTTTCCTCTATTTCTTTGGGTAGATCACCGAGGAAGGCTTTCTTATCTCTCCTTTCTATTTTTTTGAACTCTGCATTCAAATGGGTATATCTTTCCTTTTCTCCTTTGCTTTTGGCTTTTCCTCTTTTCACAGCTATTTGTAGGGCCTCCTTAGACAGCCATTTTGCTTTTTAGCATTTCTTTTTCTTGGAGATGGTCTTGCTCCCTGTCTCCTGTACAATGTTGCAAACCTCCATCCATAATTCTTCAGGAATTCTATCAGATCTAGTCCCTTAAATCTGTTTCTCACTTCCACTTTATGATCATAAGGGATTTGATTTAGGTCATACCTGAATGGTCTAGTGGTTTTCCTTACTTTCTTAAATTTAAGTCTGAATTTGGCAGTAAGGACTTCACAATCTGAGCCACAGTCAGCTCCTGCTCTCATTTTTGCTGAGGATCCTGGTGGGCTGCAGTCCATGGGGTCACTAAGAGTCGGACACGACTGAGCAACTTCACTTTCACGCGTTGGAGAATGAAATGGCAACCCACTCCAGTGTTCTTGCCTGGAGAATCCCAGAGACAGCAGAGCCTGGTGGGCTGCCGTCTATGGGGTCACACAGAGTTGGACACGACTGAAGTGACTTAGCAGTAGCAGCAGCATAAAGCTTCTCCATCTTTGGCTGCAAAGAATATAATCAATATGATTTCAATGTTGACCATCTGGTGATATCCATGTGTAGAGTCTTCTCTTGTGCTGTTGGAAGAGTGTGTTTGCTATGACCAGTGTGTTTTCTTGGCAGAACTCTATCAGCCTTTGCCCTTCTTCATTCTGTATTCCAAGGCCGATTGCCTGTTACTCCAGGTATTTCTTGAACTCCTACTTTTGCATTCCAGTCCCCTATGATGAAAAGGACAGCTTTTTTGATTCTTAATTCTATGTCTTATAGGTCTTTATAAAACTATTCAACTTCAGCTTTTTCAGCATTACTGGTTGGGGCATAGACTTGGATTACTGTGATTTTGAATGGTTTGCCTTGGAGATAAACAGAGATCATTCTATCATTTTCAAGACTGCATCCAAACACTGCATTTTGGACTCTTTTGTTGACTATGATGGCTACTCCATTTCTTCTAAGAGATTCCTGCCTGCAGTAGTAGATATAATGGTCATCTGAGTTAAATTCACCCATTCCAGTCCATTTTGGTTCGCTGATTCCTAAGATATCAATGTTCACTCTTGCCATCTCCTGCTCGATTGCTTCCAATTTGCCTTGATTCATGGACCTAACATTCCAGGTTCCTATTCAATATTGCTCTTTACAGCATAGGACCTTCCTTCCATCACCAGTCACATCCACAGCTGGGTATTGTTTTTGCTTTGGCTCAGTCTCTTCATTCTTTCTGGAATTACTTCTCCACTGATCTCCCGTAGCATATTGGGCACCTTCCAAGCTGGGGAGTTCATCTTTCAGTGTCCTATCTTTTTGCTTTTTCATACTGTTCATGGGGTACTCAAGGTAGGAATACTGAAGTAGTTTGTCATTCCCTTCTCCAGTGGACCACATTTTGTCAGAATTCTCCATCATGACGCATCTATCTTGGGTGGCCCTACATAGCTCATAGTTTCATTGAGTTAGATAAGGCTGTGGTCCATGTAATTAGATTGTTTAGCTTTCTGTGATTGTGGTTTTCAGTCTGTCTGCCCTTTGTTGGAGAACAAGAGATTTATGAAAGCTTACTGATGGGATAGATTGACTGAGGGGGTTACTGAGCCGTGTTCTGATGGTTGATTATACAGTGGAAGTGAGAAATAGATTTAAGGGCCTAGATCTGATAGATAGAGTGCCTGATGAACTATGGAATAAGGTTCGTGACATTGTACAGGAGACAGGGATCAAGACCATCCTCATGGAAAAGAAATGCAAAAAAGCAAAATGGCTGTCTGGAGAGGCCTTACAAATAGCTGTGAAAAGAAGAGAAGCCAAAAGCAAAGAATAAAAGGAAAGATATAAGCATCTGAATGCAGAGTTCCAAAGAACAGCAAGAAGAGATAAAAAAAAGCCTTCTTCAGCAATCAATGCAAAGAAATAGAGGAAAAGAACAGAATGGAAAAGACTAGAGATCTCTTCAAGGAAATCGGAAATACCAAGGGAACATTTCGTGC
>SJXQ01006549.1:586662-597025 GCA_006408695.1 Aepyceros melampus
GAGAAGACTCTTGAGAGTCCCTTGGACTGCAAGGAGATCCAACCAGTCCATTTTGAAGGAGATCAGCCCTGGGATTTCTTTGGAAGGAATGATGCTGAAGCTGAAACTCCAGTACTTTGGCCACCTCATGCGAAGAGTTGACTCATTGGAAAAGACTCCCTCTGCTGGGAAGGATTGGGGGCAGGAGGAGAAGGGGACGACCAAGGATGAGATGGCTGGATGGCATCACGGACTCAATGACGTGAGTCTGAGTGAACTCTGGGAGTTGATGATGGACAGGGAGGCCTGGTGTGCTGCAATTCATGGGGTCGCAAAGAGTCGGACACAACTGAGCAGCTAAACTGAACTGTTCTGATGGGTGAGGCCATGCTCAGTAAATCTTTAATCCAATTTTCTGTGGATGGGTGGAGTGTGTTCCTTCCCTGCTATTTACTGTCGCCAAACTATGATGGAGGTAATGAAGATAATGGTCACCTCCCTTAAAGATCCCAGGTATACACTGCTATAGTCAGTGTTCCCAACCCTGCAGGGGCCGCCACTGATCCACACCTTCACGGGAGACTCCCGACACCCTCAGGCAGGTCTCCTGTGGGGTCACTATTCCTTTCTCCTGGATCCTGGTGCACGAGATTCTGTTGTGCCCTCCAAGAGTCTATCTCCCAGTACTATGTAAGTTCTGGCAGCTCTATACCGGGGTTAATGGAGACCTCCTCCAAGAGGATGTATGCCATACCCACACCCAGATCCTCTGTCCCTGGGGCAGACCACTGCCGACCTGTACCTCCACAAGAGATGCTCAAACACAGTTCTGTCTCAGTCTCTGTGGGGTCCTTGGGTCCTGGTACACACAAGGTTTGTTTGATCCTTTGAATGTCTCTGGTGGGAATGGAGTTTGATTCTAAACACTAATTCACCCCGCCTACCCATCTTGTTAGGGCTTCTCCTTTGCCCTTGGATGTTGGGTATCTCCTCACAGCCACTCCAATGCCTACCATCTTACTGGAGTTTTTCTGACCTTGGACGTGGGGTATCTCCACACAGCCGGTCCAGTGAAGCACAGCCGCCTCTCTTGACCTTGGACGTGGGGTTCAGGAAAATGCAAATTAGAAGTGCAATGGCATGTCACTACACAACTATTGTAGTAGCCATAATCCATAACACTGAGAGCATCAGGTGCTGACAAGACTGTGGAGCAACAGGAATTCTCATACATTCCTAATGGGAATGAAAAATGGTTCAGCTCCTTTGGAAGACAATTTGGCAATTTCTCAGAAAACAAACATACCCTTATGCTATTGTTATCATTATCATACTACAGCAAGGATTCTTAAATGTTATTATTTATTCACCTTTAAGACTATATTTTAGGGAAGTTTAAGATTAGTATAGCCTCCCCCATTATCAACAGTCCCTACCAGAGTGCTGCATTTGTTACAATTTATGAGCCTACATAAACACATCATAATTACCTAAAGTCCATACTTTCCATATGGTGTTTTCTAGATGATGTACAGTTTATGGATTTGGACAAATTAATTTTAACATACATCCATCACTATAGTTGCATACAGAGCATTTTGGTTATCTTTAAAAATTTTTGTGAATTATGTCCCTTTAAATATATTGTAACAAATAAAAACTTAAAACAATGCTTCTATCTCCCTTGACTGTATATTTTCCTGGCTTTTGATCTTTCTCTTTTACAGGACATTGCCTACTAAATCTACCCACCTAGTTATTATATCAGGATTAGAGCCATAATCTCCTTCCTCCAGCCTCAGCCAGCAACTATCTATGGGAATTAAGTAATAGAAACAAAATGTAAGCAAAAATAAGCTATTAATTGATTATGTCAAAATCTGAATATTCCTTTATTGAAATCTTTGCTCAAAAAATATTTTTCTCTCTGAACCATTATGAAACAAGGCTAGCTGCCATGATCACTTCTATGTGATCCAGAGCTATATAATATAAACAAGAAAAAAGGGATTTCCAAAGTAAAGGCAATGAAATAGGGCAGAAATTTTCTAGTTTGGATAACTCAACTGGATTTAAGATTTAAGTGATAAATATAAAGTTGGGCATTTGGCAAGCAAGCAAAGGAGCACATAGTAAAACAATGCTTTTAATAAGCAGATGTGCAGTGTGCAAGTAGAGATTAGGTCACCATATCAGATTCCATTGTTGCAGTGGTCATATGTTTATTGTAACAAGCTATCGTCAACGTTTTCACCAGAATCAACTGATTTTTTTTTTTTTTTTGGCAGCTTCTTCCAAGTTGTCAACTATTAAATGTGACGTTAATTTATTTGGCCAGAAAAAGAAGAGATTCAGAAGGCAAATTGGAAGTTATAAGTGATTTATTTTAAGAATAACTCATACTTATTCTATAAATAATCCATCAATTAACCACATCAACACACTTAATGTAATCTGTTTACTTAGTTAAAATATATATTTTGTTTTTAGTCACATGAACAGAGACATCCAAATTCAAAAAAAAAAAAAAAACTTCAGGTTATACTGCTTTTTAAAGTAAATTCAAAAATATCTAAAGGAGTTTAGAAACTACATAAAGGCCAGTGTAACTTCCTAAAGAACACTCTGTCTGACTAATAATTTCATCTAATTATGTTGAAGATTGATAAGCATGGAAGATTTATAAAAAGAAAAAAAAATATTTGTTACTTTTATTTTAATAAGATTTTGTCATGCAACACTGTATATTATAAAATTCAAACTAATTAAAGAGAAATATCTTATTTGGGTATTACATACTCATTAGGCTGATACATAATTGATTTACAAGTGATGTTAACAAAACTTTCCTCACCAGCTCATAGATAAGAAATATAAGTTTCACAGAGACTAATGCTGAAATCTCGATTACATTTATGTATTTTATCCATAATCTAAGGCATATCTTTAAACAATTCTAGAATATTCTATAACTGAATAAATTAGCCTTAATGGTGAAAATAATAAGATTTAATAGAAAGAAATTCAGGAAAAAAAGAAAGTTACCTAACATGAGAAAACTGCAGCTATAAGATATAGAGAATAAATGGTAATACATCTAAATGAATTCAAAGGTTATCTTTTCTTTGAATTTTTATTATACTTACTGTGTGAAAGACATATTCCATTTCTTTATTATAGGTTGTGTTGTATTAATCAAAAAATTTCCCATACTTATAGTTGAAGTCGTCCAGAATATTTCAACTCTAGAAATTATGTTAGAAATTATTTTTTATTATTAGCTTATATTTGATTTGTTAATAATTTCATGGAAACCATACAATGTTCTGATGATTATGCTCATAGGTGATTGTTAGAAAAAAGGTGGACTTAGGTGCTGATAAGAAAATGTAAAATAAATAGCTGGCATTATAGAAATAAAAGAGCTTGGCTGACACAATGTGATTTGCAAAAAAAAGAGAGAGAAGGCCAGAGACACAATCAAAGATAAAAGTTCCGGTAAAAACTACAGTAAGGGGATACACAGAGAAACTGTAGCTAATGAGATGTCTGAAAACTAACAGTGAAGGAGGTAAAAAGAGAATAAAAGTCAAGTGTTTTGTGAGTAAAATGTAAAGAAAGTTTCATGAAATGAGGCATCAACATTCCACCAGAACATAAGTGAAAAATGGATAGTCACTTATGAAGGTCCAGAAGCAAGATTGAACCGTGTATAGACCAAATTCAGGGCAAATCACAGAAAAGTATCTGGAACTGGTTTTGAACTCAACCTCACTGTTGAATATTCTTTAGGAAGGAGAAAGTAGGGATTAATTAAATGTCTTTAATATTTAAACTATAAGACACTTAATATAAACTCTAAAACTAAAATTTCAAAGAATCTCTTTGCAGACCACAACCCAGTTAGACTAAGTGAAGATGTGCTTGTACATGTGTGTATAAAACAAAAACAGGAAATAATGGTGAGTTTTAAATACTCTATTAAAAAAATAAACCTTTTGATCAATGAGAACGAAACAGCTATTATAAGATTACAAGACAGGTAGAGTGATAACCAGCCACATTTCATCCAGAATATGACCATTCTTGCCATCTGAGGCCTATGTACAGCACTGAGTGCATTTCTTATTGAATAAGGTTGCTGGGTATAAATAAACTAAGCCTTCAATCCATGAAGTTAGAAAGGAAAAACCTAAAGAAAGAGGATGAAAGAAGCAAAAATTAATATATTTGAAATTAGAAAAATTAAATTGGAATGAATAAAAAACCCAAGAGCTGAATCTTTGAAAAACAATAGCAAAATACACAATCCTGAGTAGTCTGATCAAGTAAATAGTCAAATAACATTATGCAGAAATAAGACAAACTATGATCCCAGAAACAGGTAAGATTTTTTAAAATTACAATACTATGCATAATTCTCTGATATATATGATAATCCCTAATAAAATAAATAATAATTCTAGAAAAACTGTGGTTACCAAAGTTATTTTAAGAAAATCTGAATACACCAATACCTGTGTAATAAACTGAAACACTTTAAAAGAAATTTTCTCTGAAAAGGCATGAAGCTCAGATGGTTTTAGTAAGAAGTTCTTCCAAATTCTGAGAAGAAATGATATTTTTATCCTATTTAAACTGTTACAAAGCATGGAAGAAATGCAAAATGTCATTATTCATGTTATCTAATTACGTTGCTCTTCTCTGTAACTGTTCTTCCCCCAACTTAGCTCCATGCTGTTATGATCTGTAATTTGCTGCCTCAAGGATTTTTAAACAATTCTCTCTCCTCTTTTGCAAAACCTCCACTGAAGAGATCAGTTTAAGTATTTTCATGGTGGAGATCAGTTTTTCTTTACAGGAAAGCAAAAAAGAAATTCCCTCAAACTGCTGAGAAAGAAAGATTTATAATTCCCTAAAAACATCAGGGACCTGAACTCTGTGCTCTGGCATCTTCTAGAAGGCAGTAAAACCTCTGAGGAAAACGGCAGCATGGGGATCAAGGACTGAATAATAGATAGCTCGGGAGTAACTGAGCGACAGAGATGACTGATTACAAAGGGTTATTTCCAATGCCTAGTACTTTGTAAGACCCCAGAAACTTTATACTACCTTAGTAATAGGACAAAGACTCAAGAATAACTGACACTGAATTCCCTGCCAACATTAAGGCATATGCATTTGTAGTTGGAATTAAATTGATTTAAAAGTAACAAAAACTATGATATTTCTTTCACAATAGAGTTTATGCATTAAGATCATACCGACTACATACAGATTAAAATTTTTTATTTAATATATTGTTGGTTAATTAAATCTGGAAGGATAATTTTTTAAAAAGTCAAACTGGATTAATTCTGCAAATGTGTTTGGTTAAATATTGAACATCCATTTGTAAAATTGACTGAATTAATGACCAAACTTAAAAATTATGATTATACATCTAGTTGCTGAAAAGCAATTTGAAAACATTCAACATTCTCGATTTTTAAAAGTTCAATTAAATTAAAAATGAAAGGTCGCTTGCTGCTGTTTTGCTATGCTCTTTCATATATTTTTCTTTTTTTAATTTTTAACAATCCTATCTTTCTTTTTTAGACATAAATTTTTACCCTGAGAAGATTAAATAACTGGTACAAGATCATTCAGATTATTAAGTGAGCAACTTAGAATGCAGATGCCTATTTCTATACAAACTTACTGTGCCATAAAGTTACCTGGTCTAAAACATTGCAAATTATTGGGTTAAGAATAAATAGAGTATATTTGACTCTAAATCCAGTGCTTGCTATACTCAAACTTGGAAGTGTTTGTCTCTCCTGACACTTCCTTAGACCACAGTCTTGCCTCATTCATCTTTGTTTCCCCTCATATCAGTATTGTGCTAACAACCTATTATGAACTCTACAAATATTTAACAAGAATGAATATTTTGAGTTAAATCTGTGGTCAGGGGTGATATTGGAAATGTTTGACAACCTACATGGTAGAGACACCAGCTAATTAGAATTGGCACCAGCCAGAAACAACCGTCACAGTGATAATGAAATCAGTATGTCCTGATAGCCGTCAGGCCTATCCAAGAGTGCCCAGCTCAATCCCTAGTTTTTCCTGTCCACAGGAAAGTACCATTGAAATCCCAGCAGTCATTCTGTTTAACCTGCCCCTGTTGCATTTGACAAAGTTGTTTGAATGATGGAATGATGGTTGACACCAGACATACCCCATTTGCTTCCTTTTTAACCTGACTCCCTAGATACTACAGGTCATTCCAAGCCAGACTATGTGATTCAAATGGGTTCAACAGAGTCTGTTTCCTGAGGTCTTAGAATCTGTCGTGAGGCAGACACTCAATAAAAGAATTAGTATCTCATCAGGTGGCTGGACATTTGAAAGAGTCTGCCTACTTCAGGGAGATATTTTCCACCATGGTTTCTGGAGATGCACAAGGATGCTATACAAAGAGAAAGAAATGCTTGAAGTGAGCCTGAGGAAAGGCAGGAATGAGGGACATTCTTGATTTTTAACCTCAATTCTTGATCCTTAGTTTTTTTCCCCTAGCATGTAACAGACAAGGTTCAACCAAAGAAGCAGAACAATTAGGATATAGAGATACATACTAAGAAATGTATTACTGGGAATTTGCTTGCCCAACTGTGGGTGTGGGCTAAGAAGTCACCACAAGGCTGACTTCACATCAAATGTCAGAGCCCAAAGTTACTAAGGCAAACCATCTGAAAAAGAAGGTCATCAACTGCAACTCCATGAGAACCATCTGGAACTCCACAACAGTGGACTGAAGCTTGCGTGCATTTTTATTGCCACTGACCTTCAAATAGGTATCTTGCAGAAGACATGGACCTTGCCCAAGTTGCTGAACACACACACACAGACACACACCTGGCCAAGAACTAACACAACTGGAAGAAGATCAAGGAGGACGTAGAGCAGCTGTAGGTCAATTTGCTGCTTCACACCAAGGAGGGGAGCCAGCGGATCAGCAACAATATATGTATCCTACAAATTGGCTGCTGCCCGCCTTCCTCTCCCCTGCTCTGGATAGAATCTTCTCTGTATCCCCTGCTTCCAGTGAAATATACCTAAAAAGGGAATTCTGGGAAAGGCAGTTCAGCTTAGACATATTGACGTTATAAAGCCATTGAATTGCAATGCTAACTCAGGTATGTCTTTGTTGCTCTTAACAGCAGCAATAAATAACTATTCCTAACTTACGCAAAAGAAGATGGAAACTGTGAGAAATGATCGATAAAAGAGTAGAAGATATATACAGGCCCCAGAATCAGATTCCAAATGATAATACAAAATAATAATAAATGACATTCTCATGATGTTTTATAATTGGCAACAAAAGATATTCAAATAACTCCACAATCACAAGAACTACTAGAAGGTAGAATTCCCCATATGGGTTATGATGCATTTCCTAAAGTGCTCTGAAACTAGGACAGATATCCGTGTGTGTGTGTGTGTGTGTGTGTGTGTGTGTGTGTGTGTTGGAGGTGGGGGAGACTTGGTAGTATCCTTTAGCTTAAATAGAAGAGCTAAAGTAGACTTCTCAAAATTCTTTCCAACAACATGATTATATTATAAACCAAAATTTCTTTAATTGCCCTTATTCCCATGATTCAATTAGCTTACTCATATTAAGAGTCTTTTCAGTCTTAAAGAACATATCCATAACTTGTTGGCGGGAACAAGTGTTTTCCATGAAATGCCGCAGGAATAAAAGTAACTTTCAAAAAGAATAAGTGCTTCCAAAATTTGACTTGGAACAGATATGCAGTACCTCTGCTGCTTATGAAAAGCATACATGATCAGATCATAAAAATAGCTTCTTGATTTAGGTAAAATGAATCAGGGTTAAACTCTGAAAATGAATAAAAGCTGAGACTATCAAACTTCTCCCACTTGCCCTAGACACTTCCTGTGCTGGGCCAGATTTGAATGAGGAAGGATGTCTTTATTCAATACATTGAAATACCTTCATTTTCTGAGACATTTTGCCACCAGCTCTAAGCTCATAATCAATGTCAAATCACATTAAAGGCCACTGATTATATTAAAAGAGATGCCATCTTGATAAACACATTCATACAACCTTGCTTTGGCCTTAATTTGGTCTTCTCAGGAGAATGAGCGTTAAAAAAAAAAAAGCAAGAAAGCAAAAATAATACAAAGAAACTAATTTTATTTGTGGACTTATTGTCATCATTTTAATTATATACATCCATTGGAAAAATATAGATGTTTGCACAAGGAAATGAAATAATTAAAAGCATCAAAAATTGAACAATCACGTTTCTATATTTATCCATATATTTTCAATGTATATAGATATATAGATACACTAGATATATATATATATATATATATTTATATATACATGTATATGTATATCAGAGAAGGCAATGGCACCCCACTCCAGTACTCTGCCTGGAAAATCCCATGGACGGAGGAGCCTGATAGGCTTCAGTTGTGAAGAGTTGGACATGACTGAGCGACTTCACTTTCACTTTTTACTTTCATGCATTGGAGAAGGAAATAGCAACCCACTCCAGTGTTCTTGCCTAGAGAATCCCAGGGACAGGGAAGCCTGGTGGGCTGCCGTCTATGGGGTTGCACAGTGTCAGACATGACTGAAGCGACTCAGCAGCAGCAGCAGCATATATGTATATATATATGTGTTTTATGTTTAAAGCATGTACTTATATGTATATATACGTACACACACACATATATAATTTAATGAATCATATCAGTCAAGCCACTGTTTGAAGTACTGAGTATACATGTTAACCTTTTTAGTTCCATTTTTTTTGCTTTCGGAAAAGGAAGTCAAAGACTTCCTCCTCTCTGCCAACCCAGATTCAAGAAGACAGCATAGACTGGTTAAATTTCATAATCTCTCATGGGGCCTATGTTCCAGAGGCTCAGGAATTTACTAGGCATGTTGTGAGATCTGTAGGACCTGCTAGTTGCATAGAGCTAAAGAAATAAAATCTTTCCCTGGCTCCCACTTTTCTATTCTGAGAATTCTCTGCTTTCCAAATATATTACACAGACGAGCATATGAGGTGCCCTTGTGCCTGGCTGAAGACGACCTGAGATGGATGGCTGGGACCGTCTTTGCCTGTGCACTGGCACAAACTTTGTGTTCTTTCTGAAAAAGAAGAGGCTATGTGTGTAGTTGGTGGTAAAATCTGACACTCAGGCGTGTATCCGAGTAAATAGAAGGCAAATGGGGTATTTTGGTTCCAGATGACTTGAGCCTGATAGTAGCAACTCTATGCAGTGCCCTTATTCCATGCCAGTAACTGTCCTCAGTGCTCACATGGATCACTTCATTGTCTGTCATATCACCCAGACAAGGTTGCATCATACCTTTAATAAGACAATTTGGTGATTTAGAGTTTGGTTATTTAGACAATTTGGTTATTAGAGTTAGCAAAGCTACTCTCTTATTCTTGGTAGTAGACATTCTCCACAGTAGCAATGTGAGATGTATGAGTTTGCAACTTGGTCAAAACCTCTCTATAAGGAGATTATAAAGAAAGTAAACCACAAATCAAAATCTGCCACATATTAAACTCATTAATTAAAGAATTATTTATTATTGAGCAGGAACAGCAGTTTATTCAACCTGTTCTACAGGTTTAATCAATCTTGTTTGTCCTTTTATGTGCTCCAAACTCCAACATGAAGGAATAGATTATTTAAGACAGGTGACATATTTAAAAGGCAGAGGTCCATTAACAACAAAGTCAGCATCAGTTAAAAAAATCAAAACCACAATTAGGTACCATTTCACACCAGTCAGAATGGCTGCGATCCAAAAGTCAACAAGCAATCAATGCTGGAGAGGGTGTGGAGAAAAGGGAACACTCTTGCCTCCAATGCGGGAGACCCGAGTTCGATCCCTGGGTTGGGAAGATCCCCTGGAGAAGGAAATGGCAACCCACTCCAGTATTCTTGCTTGGAGAATCTCATGGATTGAGGAGCCTGGTGGGCTGCAGTCCATGGGGTCACAAAGAGTCGGACACGACTGAGTGACTTTACTTACTTACACTGTTGGTGGGAATGCAAATTAGTACAGCCACTATGGAGAACAGTGTGGAGATTCCTTAAAAAATTGCAAATAGAACTGCCTTATGATCCAGCGATCCCACTGCTGGGCATACACACCGAGGAAACCAGAATTGAAAGAGACACGTGTACCCCAATGTTCATTGCGGCACTGTTCATAATAGCCAGGACATGGAAGCAACCTAGATGTCCATCAGCAGATGAATGGATAAGAAAGCCGTGGTACATATACACAATGGAGTATTACTCAGCCATTAAAAAGAATACATTTGAATCAGTT
>SJXQ01006549.1:597062-618084 GCA_006408695.1 Aepyceros melampus
TTTTTTTTTTTCTTTAAGCCTGGAACTGATGATTACACAACAAACAACTAATTTTAAACTCTGTACTAAGTATTACATAACAACAATGTATCCTGCTTGAAGACAGTTTCTCCTTCCTGAAAACCTTCTGGCCAATCCTGTTAAAATGTAAATTATGGGAGTGGGTCTAGTAAGATATTTAAAACCTTGAGGCTTTCTTTTGATTTATTGTAATAACTGATTAGAAAAGTATATAATTCCTTTGCTTAGACTAGCAAGTGGGGCACTCCCCATCCCCCTTCTGATGTCTGTGTCAGAAGCTTTCTCTGTCCCTTTTTCACTTTAATAAAACTCTGCTACACAAAAGCTCTTGAGTGACCAAGGCTGGTCCCAGGTCCTGAAGCTAAATCTTCTACTTTGGAGATCATGAATCCGACATTGTTCACTGTAAGCTATCAAAACTTTGCTTATCTTCATTCCAGAAGTGGATGCCTCTAGAATCACACTTTAAAATGTGAGCTTCTATTTTTCTTCCAAAGCAATGATTCACTTTAGAATAAATCATTTATCCTTTTTTTGGATGAGGGGCTTGTGTTCTGTATTTCCTCTCCTCCACACTGACACTTTATGGAGAATAATCTAGAGTTTTACAACCCGATTATTAGTACTAACTTAATGTGTTAATACATTTTAAATAGCTATATTATATCCATTTTAACAATTTATTTGACAATCATTAATAACAGCAATCAAGTTTCACTCTGCCTATGGTCACTTCTTTTACAACCAGTTTGCCCATATTCCAGATCATTATTTTTATTCATTTATCAGATGAACAGGGTAATTTTCTAAATACACTTTTTTAGGAAAAATATTCAGATTTTTTATTTTATGAATATTTACAAGTTGGTTTTTTCGGTGTTTTTTAATTAATTAATTAATTTTTTTTTTTTTGTATGTCATATTGTTTTGGATCAAGTTTAGCTACATCTAAGAAAACTATCTCGGAGAAGGCAATGGCACCCCACTCCAGTACTCTTGCCGGAAAATCCCATGGATGGAGGAGCCTGGTAGGCTGCAGTCCATGGGGTCGCTAAGAGTCGGACACGACTGAACGACTTCACTTTCACTTTTCACTTTCATGCACTGGAGAAGGAAATGGCAACCCACTCCAGTGTTCTTGCCTGGAGAATCCCAGGGATGGGGGAGCCTGGTGGGCTGCAGTCTATGGGGTTGCACAGAGTCGGACACGACTGAAGTGACTTAACAAGAAAACTATCTGGAGAAGGCAATGGCACCCCATTCCAATACTCTTGCCTGGAAAATCCCATGGACAGAGGAGCCTGGTAGGCTGCAGTCCATGGGGTCGCGAAGAATTGGACACTCCCTTTTCACTTTCATGTATTGGAGAAGAAAATGGCAACCCACTCCAGTGTTCTTGGCTGGAGAATCCCAGGGACGGAGGAGCCTGGTGAGCTGCCGTCTATGGGGTTGCGCAGAGTCAGACACGACTGAAGCGACTTAGCAACAAGAGGAATATCTAAATGAAAAATTGCTTAAAATACATTAACATTTATTTCTCTCTCACTTAAAAGAAGCCTGGGAATAAAAAGTCCAGACCTGATCTGGTAACTCCATGAATTTTGTTGGTTATCCAGGCTATATACTTTGCCATCCATGGAGTGTACAGCATTTTCATGATCCAAGATGGTTGCCCAAGTGCCAGTTATCACATGTACTTTCCAAACAGAAGAATGTAGGTAGACAGAGTAGTGAAAATAAGGTTACTACTTTCTTAAGGAGACTTCTTGGAAGTTTAAACACTTCTAGTTACTTGAACTAATAGGAAGAAAATTGTCACATCAACACTTGCAAGGAAAATTAAGAAATGTGCCTGACAAAAACTGAACAACTGAATGTAAATTTGAAAATACATATAAGTTATGACTACATAACCCAGCATTGCTATTTATGAATAAGTAAAATTTTGGGGTTACTGTCATTCTTTCTGAAATCTCTATCAATATTGCTTAATTATAACTGTCTTAAAGAAAAGCAATTATCCGATTTTTCTCTTTTGCAGGTAATATCTTTTTTCTCATCTCAACATGCATACTTTTTGAACTTGATATGCATCTCTGAAATTATGAAGAAAAACTCAAATATATGTGTACCTATATACTTTTTCTTCATTAATTTATTTTAAATTCAATAATCCCTTTTAATCCTAAAATTATAGTCTATCTTCTACTCAGAAAGTTTCTTTTTCTTACTTTGATTTTTGTTTCTCTTCCATTTATTTTACTTTTACACCCTGGCATTTGTATTATATTAGTTTCTTAGAGCTCTATCCTCAGTAACTTATCTTTCCTACTTTATATTTTTATTTACTTCTGGAGAATTTCTTCACCTTATTTTCTGAGTCACTAACTGATTCATTAATTACATTATATTTCCTTATTTGAATGAGGCTTGCTTTAAAAAATTTAGTAGTAATATTTTTCCTTAGGAATAGTTCCTAACCTTGTTCCCTAACTTTGCTGTGAATAAAAGATGGAAAAACTTTGAGTGTCTCTTCCTTGTTTCATGAAGTAATTCCATTTCACAGGAGCACATCTGTACTGATTATTCAGCACTATTTTCTTTTGGACTACTGAGTCTTTTCACATACCTGGTAATTTTTCTCTGTCTGCATATTCTTAAACAAGAGGTCTGTGTTGGCCTAGTACTGTGATTTGTGGTTTATTTTTCAGAGATTGTGTTTAAGTTTTCATCCCTATGAAAGAGGAAGAGAATGTTTATCTTTTCTGTGGTTTGATTCTGCTGGCCTGGGTATCCAGATGGCCACAAGGCACAGGGATAGATATGTTTCATCTTTTCTAGCAGGTCCTCTAAAGCAGGTGACTGATTTCTGACCCATTCTAGCCTGCAAGGTGGCCAAGAATTAATTCTGAATTATGTCTTCAAATGGAAAGGCAAAAATTATTATAAAGCTAAGCCTTAAGCAAAATCCCTGACTATTCCAACTGTCGTGTGTTGTCTCCATGTTTGATGTGTATCAAGAAAGGTTTAAGGAAGTCTGCTGTACTGGTCACGAGTACAAAGAACTTTAATAAATAGAACTCACTCCAGATTATCTAGCTAGCTAACTCCCACCTCTAGTTCTTATTATTTATTTCCCCAGTGTTTATTTTCCCAGTCTTCAGGGAGAGAAGCTACCCACCTACCTAACAGGCAAGACAGCTCCTTTGCCTCCAACTGCTTGACATTGTCCAAAAATTTATCAAAGATTCTTGGTCTTTGATGGAAATTCTGTTCCCAATACCACATAGAGATATTTTTATCTTTAGACTTTTTGTTTAATTTCAATAATATTGAGGGGAAGCAGAAGTTGAATTCATGAGCACAGATATCTATTTTGAAACTGAAATCTGCAAATCTGTGTTTTGAGCCAAACCACTGTGTAAAGGCCAATTTTCCAAACTATAAATATGGTTTAAAATGTTTCCACTGCTTACAGTATGTGATGTGTGGTATAAAATATTTTAATTATTTTGAGAGCAATTGTTTCATTTTTTAATGTTGGTAAACCTATACATCGGAGAAGACAATGGCACCCCACACCAGGACTCTTGCCTGGAAAATCCCATGGACGGAGGAGCCTGGCGGGCTGCAGTCCATGGGGTCGCTAAGAGTCGGACACGACTGAGTGGCTTCCCTTTTACTTTTCACTTTCCTGCATTGGAGAAGGAAATGGTAACCCACTCCAGTGTTCTTGCCTGGAGAATCCCAGGGATGGGGGAGCCTGGTGGGCTGCGGTCTATGGAGTCGCACAGCGTCAGACACGGCTGAAGTGACTTAGCAGCAAACCTATACATACAGGAATGTAAAGCTGAAAATATGCTAACTTTATCTAGAAACCAGGCCTAGCACAACTCAGAAAAACCTAAATTGATAAACAGGGTACATGTATAATATGTCAGGTTTTACATAAAAGAATTATGTGGTTGATATTTTTCCCATGTGTATGTGAATAGTTAACTAAATTGGGCACTAAAAATATCAATGGTCTGCCAAATTTTAAGGCCTATGAGGCAAATTTTTACCTTAATTAAATGTTGGTGACACATGTACACCTATGGTAGATTCAGGTCAATGTATGGCAAATTCTTTTTTTTTTTTAATGAAAAAAAAAAAAAACACTGGTAATACCTACTTAACAGATTGAAACTAATTTTTATTCAAAAGACGAGTGCCGAAGAATTGATGCTTTTGAACTGTGGTGTTGGAGAAGACTCTTGAGAGTCCCTTGGACTGCAAGGAGATCCAGCCAGTCCATCCTAAAGGAGATCAGTCCTGGGTGTTCATTGGAAGGACCGATGCTGAAGCTGAAACTCCGATACTTTGGCCACCTGATGCGAAGAGTTGACTCAATGGAAAAGACTCTGATGCTGGGAGGGATTGGGAGCAGGAGGATAAGGGGACGACAGAGGATGAGATGGCTGGATGGCATCACCAACTCCATGAACATGGGTTTGGGTGGACTCCAGGAGTTGGTGATGGGCAGGGGGGCCTGGCGTGCTGTGATTCATGGGGACACGACTGAGTGACTGAACTGAACTGAACTTTATTAACTATATTATAATATGCCTTTTCCTTTTTGCAAGAAAAAAAAATATTAACCCCATACTCATATCATCTGTCAGTGCTCAGTCACTCAGTCATGTCTGACTCTTTACAACTCCATGAACTGTAGTGCACCAGACACCTCTGTTCATGGAATTTTCCAAACAAGAATACTGGAGCAGGTTGCCATTTCCTACTCCAGGGGATCTTCAAAACCCAGGATTCAAACCTGCATCTCTTGCATCTGCTGCATTGTCAGATGGATTCTTTACCACTGCACCACCTGGGAATCACAGTCCACTTCATTAAATTACCTGTATTTACAGAGGTAAGATCAAGCTGGCTGTCCCTTCTGTAGTCAGTAAGAGCTGCTGAAATCTGCTATATTTGCCCACCAGAATCCTATCTGTACCCATTGGGTGGATCCATCTGGTTCTAGTTAGCAATAAAGGACAGGATTCTTGAATCAGGAACTTTAAAAAGATTAAAAATTATTTTTCTAAAAAAGTTTGTCATAGTGATAAACGTAAGCTCATATTTTAAAAAGAACTATATAAAGTGTACTAAATTGTTAAGCTGAAGTAAAAGTAAACACAAAAGGATGTGATATAGGATCTTAATTGCAATTCCTTTCTCCCATTATTGATAATATTAATGAGGATGGTGATGATGATAGAAGTTATTATGGTTCCTCCTGTGTAGTATTTTTTTGTTTTTGCTCAGCCAATATTTGTTCACTTTATTTCATTAACAGCTCTATATTTCTTTTTTCTTTCTCTTTTTCATTTTTTTTTCTTTTCTTTCTTTCTTTTTTATTTTTTTCTTTTGAGCATCATTGCCTTAATCTTCTTGAGCACTCCTGCCCTTTACTCAGTTCACTCTTTAGTCCCTGATGGAACAAGTTGCATGGCCAAAGTCCAGGTCCCAGAGACAACTGCTGGTCCTGTGACTTCTGTAGGGATGACTGTGGCTATGTGTGATTACAGAAAATCTAAGGGTTTTTCAAGAACTACCAGGAAGAAGGAGACTCTCCTTCTAGTGAATCCAGGATGCTTGGAGCTGTGGAAGTACCTGGACACCATGAAGAGGAAGCTTGTATGAGACCTGAATCAGAAAAGAAGAAATAGAGCCAAAAGATAGAGGAAGAGAGATCAAATTCGAACAACACCAAATTGAACTTAAACCCTGAACCAAGCCCTTCCTGAAGCCATCCCTATTCTTGGGCCTCTCAGTTCTTTATCCCTTACTAATGCTTTTGCATCTCCTGAGTTTCTTTAAAGAAGCCAAAAGAATTCTCATTCAGCCCATTGCATTTGCTTTTGTGTCTACCTAGAGGGATAGGGGAGCCTGGTGGGCTGCCGTCTATGAGGTCCCACAGAGTCGGACACGACTGAAGCGACTTAGCAGCAGCCCCAGCAGCAGAATGACTCCACCCTCACATCCCAGCTATTCTCATCACTCCTTCCTTCCCTTTTGTCAGGTCTCTTCTCAAATATCTCCTTAGAGACGCTCCATCTAACACTCTTCAAGGAAGTGCTTTCTGTCATCTCCATACCCTCATCCCACTTTCATCTTCCTACCTTTTCTCACATCTGCTATCACTTTCTGCCTCTTCCATGGTGTTATGAATCGCCATGGGCAGTAGGTGTGTCTGCTTTCTCCTTGCCACATCCCACACCAAGAACCATGCCTATCACACAGCAAACACAGCAGCTACTTGCTGAATAAAGGAACTGAATCAATGAATCAAATAAATAAATCTCTAAACCCCTCTGCTCCTAGCTTAATCCAGGAATAGCTTGTCACAACCCAAAGTCTGCAAATGTTAGAGTATCATTGTGCTAGTTTTCATGAGACAAATTAAGGCTTAGATGCTTAAGGAAAAAGCTGGTCAGAGTGGCCATCATCAAAAAATCTACAAATAATAAATGCTGGAGTGGGTGTGGAAAAAAGGGAGCCCTCCTACACTGTTGGTGGGAATGTAAACTGGTGTTTCCATTAAAAAAAAAAAAAAAAAAAAAAAAGTAAAAATACTATATGAGCCAGCAATCACACTACTGGGTGTAAATTCTGAGAAAACAATGGTTCAAAAGGACACATGTACCCCCAATGTTCATTGTAGCACTATTTACAACAGCCAAGACATGGAAACAACCCAAATGTCCATCAATAGCTGAATAGATAAAGAAGTGACGCATATATATACAATGTAATGCTACTCAGCTGTAAAAAGAAATGAAATTAGGTCATTTGTGTATATATACACACATATTTATATGGTTTTCTAAATTTCTGGATTTGTCATTCTGCCAAATTCATACAACAGAAAGATACTACATTTTTGAAACAAGCTAGCAAGTTCTATAGACAGACCATTCACAGTTGAATAGGCAATTGTGTAAAGAAACAAAGAAACAGTAACAGTCCACATGAAAAGGACTAGGAAGGAAGAGTAAGCTAGATTTCAAACTTTTTCACCTGTTTTCAGTTCTACAGCTGTCATTATTTCCCAAGTCATGGTCATCTTTCATTAAGACCATTGCCATAAGTCCTAACCACGTCCTCCTTCTTTTCTCCTCCTTCTATCTGTTAACACACTGCAGCCAAGATGAACATTTAAGACACAAATTGGTTCTTATCCTCCTCCTGTGAGTACTAAAGGAATGCTTAAGCCCAGGTGTTTCAGAAAGCAGAGCCTAAGGCAAAAGCTTATATGTCAAGACTATACGCACACACTGTTAGATGTCAAATGGATAATCGACAAGGACCTAGTATATAGTGCATGAACTCTGCCCAATGTTATGCGACAGCCAGGATGGCAGGGGAATTAGAGGGAGAATGGAGAGATGCGTATGTATGGCTGCATGCTTTCACTGTTCACCTGAAACTATCACAATATCACTTGTTAATCAGCTATACTCCAATACAAAATTGAAAGTTTTTAATAAAAAGACAGTGTTGAGGAGTTAAATGTCACAAAAGCCAGAATAAGGGGAAAGGGAGTGGGAGGAGCAGGAAAGGAGAGAGGGAAAATGGGATGGTATGCAACTGACCCTTGCCCAGTCCCGAGTAACATGTCAACTCAAGGCTACATGACCATCCGCCAGTGGGCCTTGTGAACTGTGATGTCTCAGGACAGTCTGTGAAAGGGAGGGTTGATTGGAGAGGTGAAGAGACTTTTTCTTCTGTCTCCCCTATCGGTCAAAGATTTGTTCCTCAGTGCTTTTTCTTTCCCATATTTCCAGTCTGGACAAGTAAGGAATCCTGAAATGATTATATCTCAGCAGCCACAGAAAGAAAAACCCTTGTGCTGGAAAGGGAGATGTAACAGGGGTGCCTAAGATGCAATGAAATCAGGGTGTTCCAGAAAAATTGATTTTTCAGTTACCAGGAATGGAGCAGAAGTTGTGGCCAACAGCCTGGGACACAGTGAGGCTGAAAGGATCTGAGATGGTTCTAAAGAGCTGCCTGATAGAATGAGTTAATATAGAGTGACTTCTTGTCTTATTGGAAGCATCCAGCAAATGTTATTGGTCTATTACTTATAATTAGTACAGATGAAACATTTGAACAGGGGCATGGTAGTTATAAATGTTATAAATAGCACTCAGTAGACACATGGAGACTTCATACATTCATTAATTATGCTTTCTTTAATTCCAATTAAGAATGTTCATTGATTCATTGGTTTTGATTGACCATTCACCTTGTACAAGACATTGCCTGGGACCAGTGATGACAGTAGTGAACAATTAGATATGTCTTCTGTCCTCATGAGAAGAAAGAGGCAAACACATGATTCTGAATTAAATCACAACCCTGATGGATAAATACAGGGCTCTCTGGGACCATATAAAGGAGGGATATGACCTAGTCTTAGAAGGAGATTATCCAAAAGAACCCACTTGCCAATGCAGGTGACACAAGAGATGCAGATTCAACCCTGGGTCGGGAATATCAACTAAAGGAGGAAATGGCCACAAAGAATCAGACATGACTGAGCAAATGAGCAAATGAGCAAAAGAGAAGTGGCACTTTAGTTGAGAAGAAGAGAGAGAAAGAGCTTGCTGGACAGCGGTGGTAGCATAGGTATGGTGGTTAATTAAATGTGTTAACTTGGCTAGGTCATGATATCTGATTTTGGGGTCAAATACCAGCCTAGATGTTGCTGTGTATTTGTTAGAAGACACTAACATTTCAACCAATATCAGTTCAGTTCATTCTCTCAGTCGTGTCCAACTCTTTGCAACCCCATGAATCACAGCACACCAGGCCTCCCTGTCCATCACCAACTCCCAGAGTTCACCCAAACCCATGTTCATCAAGTCAGTGATGCCATCCAGCCATCTCATCCTCTGTCATCCCCTTCTCCTCCTGCCCCCAATCCCTCCCAGCATCAGGGTCTCTTCACATCAGGTGGCCAAAGTATTAAAGTTTCAGCTTCAAAATCAGTTCTACCAATGAACACCCAGGACTGATCTCCTTTAGGATGGACTGGCTGGATCTCCTTGCAGTCCAAGGGACTCTCAAGGGTCTTCTCCAACACCACAGTTCAAAAGCATCAATTCTTCAGCGCTCAGCTTTCTTTATAGTGAACTTTATAGTTCAACCAGTATACTTTGAGTAACATGAATTATCTTTCAAAATGTGAATAGACCTCATTTAATAATTTGAAGGCTTGAAAGAAAATTGTTGTTTAGTTGCTAAAATATGACTGACTCTTTTGCGACCCCATGGACTGTAGCCCACAGGACTCCTCTGTCCATGGGATTTCCCAGGCAAGAACACTGGAGTGGGTTGCCTTTTCCTTCTCCAGGGGATCTTCCCAACCCAGGGATTGAACCCATATCTCTTACACTGGCAGGCAGAATCTTTAGTACTGAGCCACCAGGGAAGCTCCTTGAGAAAAAATGTTACACTCCTAATTTATCCACCCCCTTTTCTCTTTGGGAAAAGAGATGGGAATACCAGACCACCTTACCTGTCTCCTCAGAAACCTGTATGCAGGGCAAGAAGCAACAGTTAGAACTGGACATGGAAATACGTCAAGGCTGTATATTGTCACCCTGCTTGCTTAACTTCTGTGCAGAGTACATCATGGAAAATGCTCATGCTAGATGAAGCACAAGCTGGAATCAATACTTCCAGGAGAAATATCAATAACCTCAGATATGCAAATGACTCCACTCTTATGGCAGAAAGTGAAGAAGAACTAAACAGGCTCTTGATGAAAATGAAAGAAGAAAGTGAAAAAAAAAAAAAACGCTTAAAACTCAACATTCAAAAAACTAAGGTCATGGAATCTGTTCCCATCACTTTATGGTAAGTAGATGGGGAAATAAAAGGGAAACAGTAACAAACCTTATTTTCTTAGGCTCCAAAATCACTGCAGATGATGATTAAAGCCATGAAATTAAAAGATGCTTGCTCCTTGGAAGAAAAGCTATGACAAATCTAGACAGCATACTAAAAAGCAGAGATATTACTTTGCTGACAAAGTTCTATATAGTCAAAGTTAATGATTTTTCCAGTAGTCATGTATGGATGTGAGAGTTGAACCATAAAGAAAGCTAAGTGCCAAAAAATTGATGCTTTTGATCTGTGGTGTTAGAGAAACTCTCAAGAGTCCCTTGGACTGCAAGGAGATCAAATCAATCAATCATAACAGGAATCAAACCTGAATATTCATTGGAAGGACTGATACAGAAGCTCCAATACTTTGGCTACCTGATGTGAAGAGCTGACTCATTGGAAAAGACCCTGATGCTGGGAAAGATTGAAGGCACTAGGAGAAGGGGACAACACAGGATGAGATGGTTGGATGGCGTCACCGACTTGATGGACATGAGTTTGAGCAATCTCTTGGAGGTTGGTGATGGACAGGTAAGTCTGGCATGCTACAATCCGTGGGGTCACAAAGAGTTGGACACAACTGAGTGATTGAATTGAATATACCCTTTGGTAACCATAAATTTGTTTCTATGTCAGTCTGTTTCTGCTTTGTATATAGACTCATTTGTATTCTTTTTTAAATTCCACATACAGTAACTAACACAGTATTACAACCCACTCCAGTGTTCTTGCCTGGAGAATCCCAGGGACGGGGGAGCCTGGTGGGCTGCCGTGTATGGGGTCACACAGAGTCGGACACGACTGAAGTGACTTAGCAAGCCATTATACTTCAATATTTTTAAGTAATTATAATTTTTTTAAAGAGAAAGAAAGAGAGAATGGGCTAAATCTGGCAGTTAAATTCTTGAGCAAGTAGTGCCTTGAGGGGCTGGGGAAATGCTACAAACACAAGGGTTTACCTTCCCAGAACACACCCTGAGATGATGCGGCTTTGGAGGAGTCTGGCAGCCAAGAAGGCTTAGCCAGCATTCCTGATAACTATGGGATTAGGGTGCCTGCCAACTTTCCACCAGCTCTTCTGTCTCCAGATAAAGACCAAAACTGTTTCACCATATATAAGAGAAAAGTCCACAAGAGGAACTCTTTTATAACTTTTTTGGATTTCAACAAAATTTGCCCAAATGATGTTTCTGCTGTTTTTCAAGTTAAAATCCAATTCTCACACTTGAAACTTTTGCTTAGAGCTATAAAATACATTTGGAAAACAATGTTTATATAATATTAAATGGAGGAAAATTGCTATTTATAGGGTTAAAGAAACTTTGTGTGGATCATTTTATTGCCTTGTTAGGAAAAACCTTAAAACTTTGACAATATGTTTACTTCAACACATAATCCTGATAACTATGGGATTAGGGTGCCTGCCAACTTTCCACCAGCTCTTCTGTCTCCAGATAAAGACCAAAACTGTTTCACCATATATAAGAGAAAAGTCCACAAGAGGAACTCTTTTATAACTTTTTTGGATTTCAACAAAATTTGCCCAAATGATGTTTCTGCTGTTTTTCAAGTTAAAATCCAATTCTCACACTTGAAACTTTTGCTTAGAGCTATAAAATACATTTGGAAAACAATGTTTATATAATATTAATATGGAGGAAAATTGCTATTTATAGGGTTAAAGAAACTTTGTGTGGATCATTTTATTGCCTTGTTAGGAAAAACCTTAAAACTTTGACAATATGTTTACTTCAACACATATATTTTCAATGTTGATGACTCTATAAAGTGAATATGGAAGTTTCTGATTTATAGGTTGATTAATCTGGTATAGATTTTAAAAAGTGAACATCACTGAATTCTTAAGTTCTTACTTAAAATGACTTAAGCATTTTTTTTTTTTTTTTTTTGCTTTCCAATGATAGTTTAATGCTAATTTTTGTGATCTTCTAAAATGCAGTTTGGAAATCCCCTTGATCATAGCTATGACTAATTTATTTTTAATTGTATGCTCACATTGCTTAACTTCCTCTACATTTTGGCAGTTTTCTCCATTCAATACAGCAATCTTTTCATGAGAAAAAAATATTTACTCCAAAGTGAAAACAGGTTTCTTTGTGGGTGTCCTAACATATTTGTCACTTTCCAGTTCTAGAATATTTTGGCATTGAAAGTGTCTGTTTGACCTTTATAGAAGTTTCTGACAGTTGTTATGTTTTAATATTTTTTCTAAGACCAAGTTAAGTTTATTTAAAATGTCAATTTCTGCAAATACTAATATAAGGAGACAGCATCAAGTTTAACTGAAAATACATATTTAGATTGTGAATGTATTTATGCAGGTTGATGAAGCTAGGATGCAAAGGGACAAATGAGACTGTGAATGAATATGTAGGTTAGATATTAAGAATTCCATCTTGAAAATGAGATTCAGACTCAGAGAGGTTAAGTGATATGTCCAATAAAACCTAATGTTAGCATCCAACACTCATGCTTGTTCTATTATTCCATATTGACTTGTCACTTTTTGACATTTCTGAATGAATTCCATCCACTGAGATAGGTACAAGGGGAAAAATTTTGAAATGGAATAGTGATGAAAGATTTCTGTGGCTTTGAGACAATGAACAAACCAGGCATTAGTCAGTCATTTTCCTACTTCCTCCCACCCATCTTTTAAAATTTGGTCAGAGACCAAATTTATTTTTTGTTTGTTCCAGTAATCTTGCAGATTGTTCTAGGGGGAAAAAAGACAAGTGGAATATAATAGAACATTTGATTCTTGAACTGAAGCAATATACAGTATAGAGAAAGAGAAAAACTACACACATAAAATAAGGAAAATGATTTTTTAAAGCCATGTATTAGTTCAAATTGCATACAAGTAAGCACTAAAATGCTGGGCATACAGATGCAACTAGAAGCAGATTTTTATCATCATTAGATGGACTACTTATGAAAGGCTACTAGAAGGAGGTTTTAAAAAATTTCAAAAAGGAAGAGAATAAGAAAATGTGGGGAGAAACAGAGAGGGAGTAGGTTAAATGTCCAAAGACAGTGATGTGCTTAGCGTGAACGGGACACCTTAGAGAAGGGAAGAGTAGAAACACTTGGAATTGGTAAAAATCATTGAATGCTAGACTTCAAAGACTAAATTTGACTGTAAAGTTGTCAAAAATAGTTAATGACGAATGAAAAGAGCCCTTCAGATTTTGTCTTTTCAGGTGCCTGAAATGCAAAATGTCCCAAATCAAACACTTGACCTTCTATCTTTTGAGTCACAGGTTTCACAAGCCTGGGACCTGAATCATCCATAACACCCTCCTCGTCCTCATCCTCCATCTCCCAATACAATTCATTCCACATTCTGGCAATTTTACTTCCTAGACATCTCTTAAATCCATCCACTTCTCTCCATCTCTTTTGCCACCATCCTAATGCACTCTCCCATTGTCTTTCTCTCGAATTCTTTTCTTAAAATAGCCTAATGTGTCTATGGGCTTCCCTGGTGGCAGTCAAGTAAAGATTCCACCTGCAGTGCAGGAGACACAGGTTCAATCCTGGGTCAGGAAGATCCCCTGAAGAAGAAAATGGAAACCCACTCCAGTATTCTTGCCTGGCAAATCCCATGGACAGAGGAGCCTGACGGGCTACAAACCATGAGGTCTCAAGAGTTGGACACAACTTAGTGACTAACCTTCCCTCTCTATTTGTACTCATCCTGATTCCTCTCAAACACATTACCTATGTGTGCTTCTCACATTCTTGTCTTTTTGACCAAGTTCGTATAACTCATTCTTTGGCTTTGTTCTTAAGCAGAACATCCCATGGTTTCTGCCTCTGACTTACCTGACTAGGTCAAATTCCTGTTTTAAGCTGTCGTGGCACCATTTACCTCTACTTTGAAGCACTTAACAACATTGTTATCAATTAGCCTCTTTAATTATTGAAACAACTCAGCAAAGATGGTTTATTTATTTTTATGTTCTATTGATAAGAACAGCAAAGAAAGAGGTTAAATAAATTCTTCAAGTTTATATGAATAAAAGGACTTCCCAAGTGAGGCTAGTTGTACAGAATCCATCTGCCAATGCAGGAGACATAAGAGATACGGGTTCGATTCTTGGATTAGAAAGATCCCCTGGAGAGGACATGGCAACCCATTCCAACATTTTTGCCTAGAGAATCCCATGTACAGAGGAGCCTGGCAGGCTACAGCCCATAGGGTAGCAAAGAGTTGGATACAACTGAAGCAATTTAGCATGCCTAGGAATTAAAATTGATAGAACTAGGAGACAGACTTAAGCAATCTGACTTCCAATTCTGTATTCTGGGTGCTATAGCTGCTTCTATAAGCTTGTCAACTGGGTGGATGGAGAGATATCTGAATTAAGCAAATGAGTTAATGTCAGAAGTTATTTTGGGGGGTACTCAAAAGAAGAAAGAGGAGGAAAAATGGCTATCCATAGACTCAGAATGGCAATCATGTGTTTTGCTCATGGTGAGTTTGCTAATGAAAAAGATCTACAGAGTACACGTTCAAAGAAGTGAGAAAGCGAGACAGGTAATGACTGATGTGTCAAGGTCAAAACTGAAAGAGAAGCCGACAGCAATTATAAGAGCATCACCTATGGAATTGGGAGAGTAATGCTGAAAGTATTTTATAAATGCTGTGGGACCCCTCAATATAAAAGATTTTGTCCATTATATTCTCCTGATGAGTTTCACAAAGTTTTTTCACATCATCCTCTTCCCTGAATAGAAATACCTCTTCAAATTTGTAAATCCCTCTGAAACATACCAGTTTTATACTGATCATTGGGCTAATGCATAGTACAGTATGACTCTCTGGAGCAGACCTCGTTTCTGATATTATATGATAGCTAGCTTTTTATTAATCATTGAAATTTCAGCAATTTCATTTTATTATTAATTTATATTTGAAACAAAACTTGGGACACCAATTATGCAGAATATGGGTTTAGAAGTCAATTGCTGTAAGATTAAACTTGCCACCCCCCCACCATTAGTAGCAATTTTATGATGCTTTTGACAGTAACTTTTTTTTTTTTTCCTGGAAATTTCTTTTAGTCAACACATTTTCAAAGCATTATTTGTCTTTTGAGAGATTTCACTAAGACAAACTGTCAGCATGCTGAGGAAATAATAATAATATAAACTATACAGAATATTAAAAATAGAGCCTTTCTAAGAAACAGTCTTACCAAAACTAAGCTTTTCAGCACCACTTTAAAAGATTCTATGAAGTATGTTCTTAGATTTTTATTTATAAGTACACACTAATTTTCTAAGAAACAAGAATAACCACTTGGAGACACATGAAGTGATTTTACTTGAGCACTGGGTAACATTTCAGAAATCCTTATCTTTGCATCATGCATAATCAGACAATAAAGGTTGGTTTCCCTTTTTTTGTTGTTGGTTTTCCTTTAAGCATAGCTATGACGTGGATGATTTCTCAAATGAACTTGGGCTCTAATCTATGGAAATTCTTAGGGGGGGAATGACTTTCAAAGAAAAATCTTGGAAAAAGCTTGTAGCAGATTTGTTTGTTTGATTTTTGTTGTTCTTGTTTGGTGTTGCTGGGGAGTGATGGAAAAGAAGAGGAAAAGTCTGTACCACTGCAGGTATAAATGAATGTGAACTCAGAAGCCATATTGCCACATTTGAGCTGTGCAAACTTGAAAAAGGTACTTGAACCCACTGTGTCACCATTTTGCTAGAGGCAGAGTGGGGTGAGTGTAATACCAAGGCATGGAGTTTCTCATGAATTATAAAGTACTTGGAAGAATTCCTAGCATATAACAATGACTAATCAGTGCTAATTCTTTGTTAATTTCAACAAATCTGTTGCTTGTTCAAAGTCTTTCACAATTTCCCGTAATCTTCAAATCACACTAAACTTCCTTTCTTTCTGTCTTTCAAAGAAATCCATAATCGGTTCTTACCCCCTCCCCCAGTTTAATCCCTTATCCTTTAGGACATAAGTCACCCACTCTAATAACATTGTCTTTTTGCTGAGTTATAAATACCTTATACTCATTACTTGTACTGCTGCTACTGCTGCTGCTAAGTCGCTTCAGTCGTGTCCAACTCTATGCGACCCCAGAGACAGCAGCCCACCAGTCTCCCCTGTCCCTGGGATTCTCCAGGCAAGAATACTGGAGTGGGTTGCCATTTCCTTCTACAATGCATGAAAGTGAAAAGTGAAAGTGAAGTCGCTCAGTCGTGTCCAACTGTTCACGACCCCATGGCCTGCAGCCCACCAGGCTCCCCTGTCCATGGGATTTCCCAGGCAACTGAGACTCCTTTAAAAATTCCTTTATGAATTAATTGATATCACCCTTTCAATCAATTAATTACAGTTTTTGTGTCCATTCCTTTGTTATTTTATAAATAACACAGTGTACATTCTTATAGATACATTAACATTTAAATCCCAAGCTAGTTGTTTCATAATTTGAAAAATAATAATAATAGTTTGAAGCTTATCTCGAAGTTTAAACTGTGAAGAATTATTGTGAATAATTTGATGATGAAGATGAGTAGCAATTTATAGCCTATATATTAAAATGCCTTCTAAAATTATAATGACCCAAAAAGTATAGTTGTTCACAAGAACTAAATCTGGATCAATGAAACAAAACAGATATAGAGATTCTAATCAGAATGCACAACAAAGGCAAATTACAGAACAAGAAAGACATTGGATACAAGAATGATATATAAAAGGTAAACATTCTTAATGTATAGAAAGCCCTAAAATGACAATAAGAAAAACCAACCACTGAATAGAAATTCTAAAACACAACATTTGAGTATATCAATTTGATGATTTTCCTAGAAAAGCTGTTTGTATATATTGATAGTAGAAATAAATTTAAATTGACAAAAAGTACAAACAAACTATGAAAAGAAATTTTGCACTATCAAGGAGGTCAAAGGATTTGTAACTTTTGATACAGTATCCCATTTCTAAGATCCTAACTTAACTAAAAATTAAGAAAAAGCCAAGTAAACATATCTAAGTATGTATGCGGTATCATTGGTAAAACAGTACCAAAAAAAGAGAAAAGCCACAGCCTTTGGTCCATCAATGTTGTTGTTTAGTCACTAAGTGATATCTGACCTTTTGAGACCTCATGGACTATAGCATGCCAGGTTCCTCTGTCCATGAGATTTTCCAGGTAAGAATACTGGAGTGGGTTGCCATTTCCTTCTCTAAGGGATCATCCTGACCCAGGGATTGAACTCCCGTCTCCTACATTGGCAGGCAGATCCTTTACAACTGAGCCACCAGGGAAGTCCCTGGTCCATCAATAGAGGGAGATTAATTAGTTAGTTCAGTGATTTGATTTTTAAGTAGTAGCTATTAACAGGAAAATAATGAAAGCTCAAAAGCCAGCTTCAAACCCTGTGTTGCTCTCTCAAGAAACCGAACATAAGGACCAAAGATTGTAAAGGTGTAGGACATTTTAATCAGCAGTGAAATGAAGGAACAGCATCAGATACAAATGTCAAGGAATTTTGACTGGTATATTACAGATGGAGACATTGAAAGACAGACTCATTCTATTCTGTCCAAGAAAATGATGCAGAATGGCAGGAAGAGTTTAACAAATCTGGCATAACATCACAGCCATCCTTATTTCAGAGACAAGGTTACAGTCAAGAGTTTCCTGCATGAGTAATCAGGACCTCTCTATGGGGTTCTTTTATTTGAATGAAACATAATCAGATGCAGCATCTTATGGCCCTTTTGAAATATTTGAGGAAAAGTCCTGGGGGCTGTACTGCCTGTCTCTTAACTCATCTCTCAATAGAAGACTAGCCTGGATGTGTAGTGTGTGAAAATAACAAGCCATTCTATAAATTTCCCATTTACTCAGCTGCAAAATGGGAAGAATAATAGTGCCTACCTCCAAACACATGGAATTGTGAAAAAAAATTAGGTAATGTAAAGTAAACTCAAATATAGGAATATCTTACTAAGTCTTTAAGATTATTATTATACAGTGTATACAATTGTACAATATATTATAATACAACCATAAATAAAAACTTGAAAGGGTGAATTTTGAAGGTGTGGTGGTCCATTAGAGAGATGATGTCTTAGATAGGGTACTCCAGGAAATAGATTCTGATATAGAAATTTGGCTGTTATTAGGGAGTATCTTTCATAGAAATGAGACCAGTAAGACTGGGTAGAAGCAGAAGCACTTTGGAACTCAACACATCTGCAACAAAGATTTCAGCCTATACCATGAGAAGCTTTTATACAGGGATGAACCTTCAGAAATCACAGATAAGACGTTGGTTTGTGGCTGTCATTGGAGAGGAGCCTACCTATGGGGGAAATAGCTTGTTTGGGGCAGGGCAATTCCCAGGGGAGGCCTCTACAGTGAGCCAGCAACACGCAACACATTCACCAACTGGGGCCCAAACCTTCAGTCCATATTAGGGAGTATCTTTCATAGAAATGAGACCAGTAAGTCTGGGTAGAAGCAGAAGCACTTTGGAACTCAACACATCTGCAACAAAGATTTCAGCCTATACCATGAGAAGCTTTTATACAGGGATGAACCTTCAGAAATCACAGATAAGACGTTGGTTTGTGGCTGTCATTGGAGAGGAGCCTACCTATGGGGGAAATAGCTTGTTTGGGGCAGGGCAATTCCCAGGGGAGGCCTCTACAGTGAGCCAGCAACACGCAACACATTCACCAACTGGGGCCCAAACCTTCAGTCCTAACGGGATTCTGGGCTGGGCTGCAAAGCACCATTACAAAGATTGCAATCTTTAGCCACTACAGACCAAGAGTCCTAGGAGAATCCTCATGACCATACCAAAAAGATGTACAGACTGGAAAGATTCTTTTTTTTTAGCCTGATTTTTCATCCCCAACACAAGATAGTCTTTTTTTGTTTTTTGTTTTTTTGCCACATGTGAGGCATGGAGATCTTAGTTCCCAGACCAGGGGTTGTACCCATGCTCCCTGCAGTGGAAGCATGGAGGTTTAATCACTGGACCACCAGGGAATTTCCCACAAGATAGTTTTTCTTTTTTTTTTGGTTGCACCCCATGGCATGTGAGACCTTAGTTCCCCAACCAGGGAGCGAACCCCTGCATTGAAAGGTGGAATCTTAACCTTTGGACTAACAGGGAAGTCCCCTGATAGCCTTAAGTATATTGTAGACTGTTTCAAAGAGGCTTACTCAAACTTCAAAGGCAAAAACTACAGACAGGAGTACAGACTTAAAGGCATAATTTCCTCTAACAGGAACAGAAAATTCAAAATCAGAAGCCCAGAGTTAGACCCAGAGTTAGCACAGAGTTAGAGTTATCATTTAGTACAAAAATGATAACAACTTTATAGAAAGAACAGGAACATATCTACATGACCTACACACAGACAAACACACCAGAGGCAAGTTCCCATTTGAAACTGGTTTCTGGCCTCTGGACTTTGTACAAATGCATCTTAACAACAGCTAGGTAAAAAGAACAATGGCATATAACAGGTTAAGATACAGAGAGAAGAGGGCTTTCTCTTTACTTGTTCAAAATCTGACATCTTTAGGAAACCAGAGAGGTCATCAGAAGAGAGATGTCTCCCTTTTCTTTAAAATAGGGAAGGTTCCCTTGGGCTGGGCAGGGATGAGATGATGTAATGTCCACAGTGTGATGAGAATTCTGCCACTGGTGAGTTCTGAGAGGAGGAGGTCCCCCACCCTGCAGTCAGAGAATAGCTACACATAGGGCTGTGAATTCAAAGAAAAGGAGACCTTGCTGGTCTCTCTGGCAAGAGCCTGGAGAGGCTGAAGTCCTCCAGAGCTGGGTAGACGTCCACACAGCTAGGTTTTAAATCCTCTTATTAATAAGTCCCTTGGTGCAAAGCAGTGAGAAAAAACCAAATGAATGAGTGAATGAGTGATAGTCACTCAGTCATGTCCAACTCTTTGCAACCACATGGACCATAGCCTGGCAAGCTTCTCTGTCCATAGGATTCTCCAGGCAAGAATACTGGAGTGGGTTGCCATTTCCTTCTCCAACAATCCTACTTCCAAATGTGACTAAAGGAAACTTGTAAATCATAAAAAGTTGACCACTCCAATAGGAAAACAAAGGCAAAACTATTTTTTATTACTGCTTTATTTGCTCAAAATAATGTGAGTCACTCCTATTGATGCTATAATTTATCCATTTCTTGCGGATGGACACTTGGGTTATATCCAGTGCTTTTGGTATTACGAACATGATTGAGGATCTTCTTATGTGTGCCCTTGGGGAATATGTGCAAGAAATTCTGAAGGATTTATATTCAGTTCAGTCACAGGGTTAGAAAGTTTGCACATCCTCAACTTTATAAGGCCAGTTTCTTTCCAAAGTACTTATTGTTATTGTTTAGTCATCAAGTCATGTTTAGCTCTTTGCGAACCCATGGACTGTAGCACACCAAGCTCTTCTATCCATGGTATTTCCCAGGCAGGATTACTGGAGTGGGTTTCCATTTCCTTCTCCAGGATATTTTCCTGACTCACATCTTCTACATTGGCGGGAGGATTTTTTTTACCACTGAGCCACCAGAGAAGCTTGTACCAAAGTATATTCCCATCTTACGATTTGTGGAAAGGTTTACTTTCCCCTGAACACTCGAGATTGTCAGTTCAGTTCAGTTCAGTCGCTCAGTCGTGTCCGACTCTTTGCGACCCCATGAATCGCAGTACGCCAGGCCTCCCTGTCCATCACCAACTCCCGGAGTTCACTCAGACTCACGTCCATTGAGTCCATGATGCCATCCAGCCATCTCATCCTCGGTCGTCCCCTTCTCCTCCTGCCCCCAATCCCTCCCAGCATCAGGGTCTTTTCCAATGAGTCAACTCTTCGCATAAGGTGCCCAAAGTACTGGAGCTTCAGTTTTAGCATCATTCCTTCCAAAGAAATCCCAGGGTTGATCTCCTTCAGAATGGACTGGTTGGATCTCCTTGCAGTCCAAGGGACTCTCAAGAGTCTTCTCCAACACCACAGTTCAAAAGCATCAATT
>SJXQ01006550.1:0-59521 GCA_006408695.1 Aepyceros melampus
AAAAAAAAAACTCAACATTCAAAAAAAAAAAATCTTTGTTGCTTTTTCCTCACAGATTTATAAGGGCTCTTTATAACCTGAAGAATTGATCTCCGTGACTGTATTGTAGACTGCAAATATTCCTCCTCTTCGCATTTGTTTCTAGCTTTTCTTAACTCTTTTTTAGAATTAATCATTATCTTTTGAGTTGTCTTCCATTTCTTAAAATTAACTAATCAAAATTTTTATTTTCTTTTTTGCATATCAGGTCCTGGTGCTCACTTTGGTAATATTTTTTTTTCTGTATTTCCTTCTGGGATCTGACTTAAGGTCAAATTCCTGTCTCTTTATTGCTGAGGAGTTAGGGTTTCCCCCATCAGGCCCCACCCAGGCCCGTCTAGACTTACCTTCAGCTTGTGCTCCAGCATTGTTTCCTGCTCTCTCAGAAGGTTTTCTCTTTCCCTTTCCATCTTCTCTTGCAGTTGGGCCAAGTTTTCTTTGAAGCTTCTATCTTGAGCCTCTATTTTTTTTTGTTCCTCTTCATTCTGTTTCTCTCTTAGCAACTCCTGTTCCCTCTTAGCTACATCCTTTTTGGCACACTCAGATCTTTCAAAAGAGTTTTAAAGAGGGAACAGTTATGCTGAGCTGTCACCTCCTTTGCTCGGAGATGAAGTGGCTTTAATACTGTGGGAAGGAGTCTCACTGTTCCTGCTATCACATCAGACAACATGCTTCAGCCCATGATGTAGAAGCACTGATAGGATGTACATGTAACCCAAATTCCCCCGTTTATTTCCACATGTAGCAGAGAGGTTCCATGGAAGAAGAGGAAGCTCTGGTGTCAGGAAGTATTTGTTTCCACATCTGCCAAATGGCACTACAAGAGCCACCTTTCCCTCTGAGAGCTCAGTCCTCCCCTGTACCTGCCATAGCCTTGTCCCCATCAGTGAGGGCCTGGTCTGCCTGCAGGATGGCTTCCTCTACTCTTGCCTGTACTACAGGAAGCTCTGGAGGACCTCGTTGGCCTGAGGAAAAAACAAGGAGCAAAGACTCACCTGGCAGCAAAGATGTAGTGTCTTGCTGTGGAAATTGTTGTTCAGTAAACATACAGACTGGATTCTGTAATTCTCCATCCTTTGTAGGCTCCCCAAATTCTGAAAGAGATGGGAGTACCAGACTACCTGACCTGCTTCTTGAGAAACCTATATGCAGGTCAGGAAGCAACAGTTAGAACTGGACATGGAACAGCAGACTGGTTCCAAATAGGCAAATGAGTCCGTCAAGGCTGTATATTGTCACCCTGCTTATTTAACTTCTATGCAGAGTACATCATGAGAAATGCTGGACTGGAAGAAGCACAAGCTGGAATCAAGATTGCTGGGTGAAATATCAATAACCTCAGATATGCAGATGACACCACCCTTATGGCAGAAAGTGAAGAGGAACTAAAAAGCCTCTTGGTGAAAGTGAAAGAGGAGAATGAAAAAGTTGGCTTAAAGCTCAACATTCAGAAAATGAAGATCATGGCATCCATTCCCATCACTTCATGGGAAATAGATGGGGACACAGTGGAAACAGATTCAGACTTTATTTCTGAGGGGGCTCCAAAATCACTGCAGATGGTGACTGCAGCCATGAAATTAAAAGATGCTTACTCACTGGAAGAAAAGTTATGACCAGCCTAGGTAACATGTTGAAATGCAGAGACATTCCTTTGCCAACAAAGGTCGGTGTAGTCAAGGCTATGGTTTTTCAAGTGGTCATGTATAGATGTGAGAGTTGGACTGTGAAGGAAGCTGAGCGCCAAAGAATTGATGCTTTTGAGCAGTGGTGTTGGAGAAGACTCTTGAGAGTCCCTTGGACTGCAAGGAGATCCAATCAGTCCATTCTGAAAGGAGATCAGTCTTGGGATTTCTTTGGAAGGAATGATGCTAAAGCTGAAACTCCAATACCTTGGCCATCTCATGAGAAGAGTTGACTCATTGGAAAAGACTCTGATGATGGGAGAGATTGGGGCAGGAGGAGAATGGGATGACCGAGGATGAGATGGCTGGATGGCATCAGTGACTCGATGGATGTGAGAGTCTGAGTGAACTCCGGGAGTGGGTGATGGACAGGGAGTCCTGGTGTGCTGCGATTCATGGGGTCGCAAATAGTCCAACACGAATGAGTGACTGAACTGAACTGAACTGAAATTGTTAAAGACTCTAGAATTCTGTACAGGTCTACAAACACCTGTCATCCATTGTTCACAACTGCCATATCTGCATGTTGTTTTTCTCTTGACTAACGCTCATCTACTGTTTCTTTATTAGGGCATCTTTTATGCCTACTTCAACTTGCCCTTTCTACCTCATCTTCATGGAAGCTTTCCTAAGCTGTATTCTGAATTCTGAATGGCTGCCGAGAACTCTCAGCTACCCCACCAGCAAACTATTTGCTGGCTGTGTTGTCTTAAGCAAATTAGGAATTTCTCTGTACATCATAGCTCTCATTTTTATTATGGCATGACAGCAGTACCTAATTCATTATTCTGAGGACTAAGCTCATTGTCTAGGCAATATAGTGGAGTGCAAAGATCCTGAGTTCACCTTCGAAGTCACAACTGTTTGCAAAGCAACCATTGGTGAAAAACATGGAACTTATCAGAAGAGATCTCCTACGAATAATGATAAAAAGGAAGAATCACAGTGAGATGAGTAGGAGTGGTGGAGTCTCAATACAGTCCATTTCATATCCCCATGTTGGCTATTCACAACTGAGAGGATAATTATAACCCTAAACATTTTCCAAGGAGTGAGAGTTCCTAGATCTTTATCGTCCCCCACCCCTCCACCACAGCCATGGATCTAGCACCAGGAAGACAGTCCTCAAGAAATGTGCTTTGAAGGCCAGTGGGGCTGACTTTCAGCAGACCCAGAGGGCTTGGGGAAATAAGAATCTTAGTCCTTACAGGGTGCACACTAAATGTCACATGTCCCAGGACCCAGAGAATAAGCAGTAATTTGATAGGAGCCTGGGTCACACCTCCCTGCAGGTGGGGTCTGAGCTGGAAGCTTTATTGTTGTTATTTAATGGAAGTGCGCTCGAAAGGTCAAGTTTAAGAGCAGACTTTCCCGGAGCTGCAGCCAGGGGTCAAGTCAGCTGCTCTGGCTCACCCTTAGGGCTCCCCTGCATCTGGCTCCTCTGGAAACCCGACTCTTTTATCAGAAGCTGAAAAGCCAGCAAGTTATTAAAGGCCATCCAGGTATTGGTGGGGATTATAAGAAACGAAATTAAAATGGAAAGAACACTGAATTTTTTTTTTTTTTTAAACAGAGGCAGGAATCTGGATGAATTCCGGGAAAGACGGGATGATTGTTCTTTCATCTCAGGCTGGGTAAACACACTTTGTCCTTCCTACACAAGTGACTTGAATGTGGCCCAAGTAATGTTCAGATGAGAGTTCAACAGTCTGTCTCTCAGAGATGTTTTTGTGAGAGAGGGATTTGTTTATTAAGTTATCTCCAATTGAAAAATTTTTTATTTTTTCCTTTCTAAAATATTTCTTCTTTTTAACTCAGTGATTTGTTTTTTCATTAGTAAAAGAAATGTGTGTGTGTATAAAATCCTTAATTTTATAGCCCAGACATAGTAACTATTTTTTTTAATTTTTTAGCTAGAGAACAATTGCTTCACAGTGTTGTGTTGGTTTCTGCCATACAACACCACAAATCAGCCATAATTATATGTATATTCCCTTCCTCTTGAGCTTCACTATTACTTTGTTAAGAGGTTTTTCTTTTACTAGCGTGGATCCAGATTTGGAGGTTAGGGCTTGATTCATCCCTTCCATTCTTTTCTATATCCTTTAAGGCATTGTACTAACATGCAAGTTAAAAGTTTGACTGCTGCTGTTAGGAAACCAGGTTCTTTTGCCCAAAGAGCTGCAAGCCAAACACTGAGACCCCAGGTTTGCAGCAGAGAGTTTATTTGTGAGGTGTCAACTAAAAAGATGCACAATTTGAGAGTTGTGAGTTAAGTCTTCTTTGGGACAAAATGAGGACTATAGCCCAGGAAGAGCACCTCAGATAGCTCTGAGAGACTGCTCCAAAGAAGTAGTGGGAGATGTTCAATATATGAGGTTTTGGTGAACAGGGAGTTCAATGCAATCAAGTGCTTACTTTACAAGAGATTTTCTCTTAGTCACGAGGGTCTGATGTCACCATGAAAGGATTTAGTGCTTTTCTAGATATGAGTGGGCTCTTCCCTGACAGCTCAGTTGGCAATGCAGGAGACTCTGATTCAATTCCTGGGCTGGGAAGATCTGCTGGAGAAGGGATAGTCTACCCACTCCAGTATGCTTGGGCTTTCCTGGTGGCTCAGCTGGTAAAGAATTCACCTGCAATGTGTGAGACTTGGGTTCCATCCTTGGGCTGGGAAGATCCCCTGGAAGGCTACCCATTCCAGTATTACGGCCTGGAGAATTTCATGGGCTATATAGTCCATGGGATCACAAAGAGTCAGACACGACTGAGCGACTTTCACTTTAACTTTAGATATGAAGAGATGCAGGGATTGGTATCATAAAATCTGTTCCCCCAAAATATCCAACTATATAAAGACCTGTCCCATCAGATTCCCTGCAGCACAGAGTGCCTCACTCCACCCTGAACTTCCTCAGGGGTTGTTGAAGGTCAACAGCTGCAGCAGCACAGGGTTCAGTCTCCTCAGAGGAAGATGGCAAATGCCCTCATTGTCCAGTTGTTGGCAGTGCTCTTGGCAAGTGCCCACTTATAGTTGACAGAGGCAACCCAGTGAGGCTGCAGGGGCTGTGAAGACAGCAGATCATGGGACAAGCAGGTCTCTCCTGAGCAGACTCTGATGAGCTATATTGGTTTCACCGGGTTTCAGCCAGGTTTGTTGTGTGACAATAGAAAGGAGTTTTCAAACAACCTCTTCCCTTATCTGCTGTTCTATAGAAGGAGCTCAAGAATTTCCCTCAATTACCAGTTTCTGGTACAGGTTTTTAACCCTATGAATCAGGGTTTGCCTATCCCATCTGTATTTCAGATGGCAGTGAGGGAAAGGAAGGACATGCAGGTATAGTCTCAAAATTCTATGCCCAAGCCTCCCCAAGAGCAAGGGCAGTTGCACATATTCCCTATGCAGACTTCTCTAGCTGCAAAAGCAACTAGAAAAGTACAATATCCTTAGATTACCATACACTTATTTTGTAAAAGAGAATGATACAATATTTGGAGCTGCAGAGTGTGTTATAACTGTAAAGGTGTATGTGATGATATCAGGGACAGATTTTTCTTGAATTCTGAGACCACACTTAGTATATTCAAGACTTGAACACAAGCTGGGAAAATTACTGTGGCCCCATAAGCCCAAGTCACTGAGATTGATTCAGAGGGAGATTGGTCATGTGACCTAAAACCAGATAAAGTTAATCTTTTCTCAGTTACCTGTATCCAAGAAAATTTTCTCTCTTTTTCTCTCTCACTCTTTGTCTTTTTTGGGCTCTCTTGATCTCCTGAGAGATTTCTTCATTAACTTTTTGTTTTCATTAACTTTTTGTTATTGTCAAATAGGGAATAAAGATGTATGATTCAAAGTGAAATATGTAATGTCATTTAGATATGTTAGGCTCTGAAACATGATATATATTATAAACATGATATATATTATTACTTACAAATGAATTTGGAGTCTTTCTGTTTCCATTGTTTGTAATTGCTTCAGGAAAAATACTTTAAAGTTATATCCCATAACTAATTCACAAAACTATAATATTAGGAAAGGAAGAATGAGTAAAATGTGTTCATAAATGGAAGGCAGTCAATGAAACGATTTAACTGATGAATTTTATAGTTGCTATTTCTTTAACTCCAGAAAAAGTGGTTTCGCATCTTGTTTTAGAAGTTGTGCTTCTTTGTCACCTAGTAAGGAAATCAGTCCTGAATATTCATTGGAAGGACTGATGCTGAAGCTGAAACTCCAATACTTTGGTCATCTGATGCAAATAACTGATTCATTTGAAAAGACCCTGATGATGGGAATGATTGATGGCAGGAGGAGAAGGAGGCCACCAAGGATGAGATGGTTGAATGTCATCACAACTCAATGGACAAGAATTTGAGTAAGCTCCGGGAGTTGGTGATGGACAGGGAGGCCTGGCATGCTGCAGTACATGGGGTTGCAGAGTCGGACATGACTGAGCGACTGAACTGAACTGAACTGAACTGAATATTGAAGCTTGTGTCCAGTGAAACATCTGAGAGGAAGAATCACATTTCCACATCCTCAGAGTTTAGTGCCAGACCACAGGGTGTGGATGGACCAGCATTATAAACAACTCAACACGAAAGACTTGCAGTTCAGAAATATGAATGCGGTTCTTCATGTGGAAAATGTGGGCACAAATAAGTAATAGTTCTTTGGGGGATAAAACTCCTAGGCTCAGGGAGTTTTAGAATTAAAGAGAGTAACCATTGAGGCAAAATGTTTATAAAAATGAGGTAAAACTAAAAGCACCTTGGATGTTGCTGAGAACAGAAATAAGATAAAAGAATAGGCATTCAGGACTATAAAATTGTAAGGTGATAGACCTAGATTGCTTATTTGGCTATAATAAGTATGTCAGTGTGCTTGCAAGCTGGAGTGGAGGTGTATCATCTGAGGAAGTTCAGCCTCAGTGTATCTGCAACACGAGGTAAAAGGAATAACTGATAGAGTTCAAGCTAATCTCTCTTTAGATCTCATTTTTAAAGGAAAAAGTTATTTCTGGCTTAAGGTTCCTTTTACCATTTTTGAAGTGTCAGAGAGTTCACATGATCAAAGTCTGCAGACTTTAATATAGTCGGGTAGGAGTTTCGGGGGAAGGTGTCTACTAGTGCTATACAGAAACAGAAAGCAGGATCTAATACAAACCGAAAGCCCGAAGTGTCTGTGCTTTCATCCACCATTAGTATCATTCTGTGTTGTCTGTCGTTCTCAGTTTTTAGGATCCACATGTACTTCACCAGGAATGGTTACCTTCTCACTCATCTCCACTACTTTTTAAGAATATTGGAGCCAATAGTCATATCACAATTGTATTATAATGTAATTGTATTTGTATTGTAAAATGTAACTGTATACATATTACAGTTGTATTTATATGTTTTACATATATTATGTATTATATGTATATAATACATAATATATGTAATACATATATTCAGAAAACTAAGATCATGGCATCTAGTCCCATCACTTCATGGGAAATAGATAAGGAAGCAGTGGAAACAGTGTCAGACTTTATTTTTGGGTCTCCAGAATCACTGCAGATGGTGACTGCAGCCATGAAATTAAAAGATGCTTACTCCTTGGAAGAAAAGTTATGACCAACCTAGATAGCATGTTGAAAAGCAGAGACATTACATTGCCAACAAAGGTCCGTCTAGTCAAGGCTATGGTTTTTTCAGTAGTCACGTATGGATGTGAGAGTTGGACTGTGAAGAAAGCTGAGCACCGAAGAATTGATGCTTTTGAACTGTGGTGTTGGAGAAGACTCTTGAGAGTCCCTTGGAGTGCAAGGAGATCCAACCAGTCCATTCTGAAGGAGATCAACCCTGGGATTTCTTTGGAAGGAATGATGCTAAAGCTGAAGCTCCAGTACTTTGGCCACCTCATGTGAAGAGTTGACTCATTGGAAAAGACTCTGATGCTGGGAGGGATTGGGGGCAGGAGGAAAAGGTGACGACAGAGGATGAGATGGCTGGATGGCATCACTGGCTCGATGGGCGTGAGTCTGAGTGAACTCCGGGAGTTGGTGATGGACAGGGAGTCCTGGCATGGAAAGAGTCAGACACAACTGAGTGACTGAACTGAACAATTCCTAAGGGCATATGTGTGCCTTTGCAGACCTTGTTTTCTTGGGTAGAGAATAAAAGCACCATTGTTGTTTTTGTTGTTATTCAGTCACTAAGTCATGTCCAGTGCTCTTGCCTGGAGAATCCCATGGACAGTGGAGTGTGGCAGGCTACAGCCATAGGGTCTCAAAGAGCTGGATTTTCTATTTGCATTTATAATGAGTTCTGACAATCCATCTGTAACATTAAAGAATTTCCTTAATAAATAGATTCTGTGAGGACTGTGTAATACCCAGTCAACAGGCAGGACCCTCGTGAGCATACCACACACAAGTCTAAGGAGAAGGGGAAAGAGATGTAGTCATGTCCAGAGACGCTCACTCTTCCTGTACTAAGTACTATGTGAAAAAATATTTGTCTTGCTGTCTTCCTCCAGAATTGTTCAACAAGTACTTGTGTAGAAGTTTGATTCTATCAGTAATTTAACAAAGATTGATTAATTGTAAAGTCTGGAAGAGGCCTGGAGCCTTGTCTTAAGATGTGTATACTTTATTCCAACAGACGGCCACTTGGGACTGAACATCAGAGCAGTGCAGGCTCCTTTCTCTCTGCTTTAACAGTCTTTCCCTCCCTCCTGACCCCTTCCTTTCTCTAAGCCACGATCACCTCATGGCACAAATGTGTGTGCCTGTTTCTTGTTTGCATTACTTGTCACGTGTGTTGGGGAGATTTGGTGTGGAAACAGAACTCCTCACTGCCCCCTCACCCCCTTTACCAGACCATCCAGACTTCCGGTGTTCAGGATATTCCTCTGATGACATCAGAGGGTCTTTGGGGACTGGACCAGCTGAAGGACTTATTCCAGAGACTTTGGCCAGAGAAGTGGCAACTGAGCATTAACCCTGAACCCTTAAGAAAGCAGAGTCATCCTATAGACTCCGCAGTTTGTCAGCATATGGGTGGCATGTTCAGTGAAAAAAGGATCTTCCTCACATCGAAAGCAGTTTTATTTCAATAGACATTCCTTGAACTGGTAACAGTTATGGTGACAATATGAATTTTCCCAATTATTGGCCCTTTTTTTTCTCTTTTAAGCAATATCATTGTTTTGTGAGCCAAACGTGGTGGCTTCATTGCTGGGCAAGTACCTGGGAGAAAAACTGGAGGCACTCAGAGCACATGGGTTGTTCAGTCCCTCCCAGATAAAAGTGGCGGGTCAAATGGGTGTGTGTGTACTTTCTGCCTGAATTCTTTCAGTACCAGTTCCTAAAATGGTGCCCTTTATTTTGAGAACCCTAAGCAGCAATTAATGTAGTAAGGAAGTGGCGACTGGGCCCCTGATGGGTGGAAGCTTATGTATTTATTCATGAGTATTGTTTGAACACCTGAAGCTTCAGGGGTGGTCTTTGTGGTGGGAGCTAAGTATACAGTGCAGATCATCTAGGAGACAGGGTCATGAGGCGGTAGAGGAGACAAAGTGTAAACAGGTCACGTCAATGTCAAAATTATATAAACATCCTGTGCTCTGAGTGAAACATGGTACAATGGGGGCACAGAGAAGGGACACCACGCTCAGTTCATTTTAAGCACAAGGTCTAGCATTAGACAGCTGAGAAAGATTCTTAAACGTTGTGTTGAAATTGAAGAAAACCTCTTCTTTGAACATACCGTCTTCATAAGGTGTAGCAGGAATTTGGAGGTCATAATATTACAGCAGATTTTATACCTAAAAATAACTTAGGGACTAGAAGTTCAAAGCCTTATTGACAACAACAGTATGATACACATCTGGTGCTTTCTGCTTCCTGCTCTAATAAGCAGATTCCTCCTGCGGAGTTGACTTTTATTTCTCACAGTATTCAACTCTTGCATCTTGTCATAAGAACTATTCCATCCCATGTATTATTATCTTATTTAATGTTAATAATTCTATTTATGTTTGAATAGCTGATAAATCATACAAAATATAAAACCCATACAAGAATATGTCATGTATTTTTTGTCTCAATTATGCAGGTCCATTCCTATTTTGCTCATGGATACCAGTTTCTGTCGTATTTCCAGAGATAGAAGATAATATATTTATATATTGATTATGTTTTAAATCAGTAATGTAACTCACACACTTTATACATCTTTATTTATTTATTTATTTTACTTATGATACACCTTGGAGATTTTCTCACATTACCACAAATAGAGTTTCCCTTTTCACTTTAGTGATATAGAGCATTCCTGTATAGTTGTGTCTCAGGATTTACCTCACTAGCCTGTGATAGGGGGACTTTAAAGATGTTTCCAGTCTTTTGGAATTACAATCCTTCAATAAATGTACCACCATACATTCCATATCAGCTTGGGTTCATAAAGGTTTAAGATCAATCCCTAAGTGAGAACTTGCTGGATCAACAGGATTTGCATTTAAATTTTGGTATACATCTGTATCAATCTGCACTCTTTCTAGCAAATGTCAGGCTGCCAATTTCCTGTAACCCTTGCCAGGCCAGTGTCCTGTCAAAACTATACTTCTTGGCCCACTGAGAGTGACACAGTTATCTTCTAATCATACTTTGCATATCTTTTATAATCAGCAAAGTTAAACATTTTAGTTATCTTCTTATATGTTTACTCATTTAAAAAATGTGCTTGTTGCCCTTTCCTTACTGATTTATGAGGGCTTGTTAGATTGAGCCTAAAGAAACTCTCTCAGTGTCTATATCATAGGTGACTGTCCCTTCTCTTTATGCTTTGCTTAAAACTTTGCTATGAATCAATGATTATCTTTTAACTTATTTTCCATTTTTTTAAATCGGCCAAGTCAATCAAACTTATTTAGATATTTGGATCAGGCCCTGATTCTTTGGTAATAACTTCTTATTTTTAAACTTTTCTTGATTGAAACTACTGTGACATATACTTCAAGGTTTAGCCACCCTTACATTAAGTTGTTTTTTTTTCATGTACTTAACAGGAATTGTCAGCTCATTTAACAACTCACCTGAGATCCATCATATCTATACACGGTTTAAAAATCTAGGTAGTGAGGCCACTAATATAAGGCCAATTTGTGTCACAATCCTTAAACTTTGAAAGAGCCTATCATCTTTAATTCTTTCAATTTCCCTTTGTAGTTGAAGTATCTCTTTATGTAATTCATTGGCTTTCCTTTTAAATCTTTCAGTAAGCATTTCTTCCTGTATCTGTGAAAAGAAGACAGTGCCCTGTTGAAAATATCTAACTGTCAGAATTTTATATCTAACAACTACAGGAGCTCAGCACCTGTGTCTATTTCTATTATGGCCTTAGATGCTTTTTGATGAGTTTGTCCAATATTTCTAAACGTTTGGTCGTGGGTGGGTAGAAAGAGTATTCAAGTTTATAGCTTCCCAGGATTGACCTATACCAGTGACCCCAACCTTTTAGGCACCAGGAACCAATTTCTCGGAGACAATTTTTCCACAGATCAGAGGAGGGGGAAATGGTTTCAGGATGATTCAAGCATATTGTATTTATGTGCATGCTATTCCTATTATATTATAAAGCAGCATCAGAGGGAGCCCCGAGCTTGTTTTCCTGCAACTAGATAGTTGCATCTGAGGGGATGGGAGACAGTGATGTTTGAAATGTATTGCTTATGTCCGGTCTACTAGGTAATCTCATTTCAGTTGCTGTTGCTGGAAAAAACCCTGTTTCATGAAGACAGGATGTTGAAATGGAAGCAGGCTTTTCAGTGCTTTTGTGGCAACCTCAGGATATTTCACTTTAACTTTAATCCGGAAAGTATTTGACATTTGAAGCTGTCTCAAACATACTTTTAAGGCCACTGTCATTTGGGATGTCATGCAAATTCATCCTGTTCTAGCACGGATAAAGTTGATTCATTTGCTTTATTCACAAATGGGTCTCGGATCCTTTCCTTTCCAGTTTAGGGGTCTTTTGTGTTTGGGAAGTGATGTTCAAACTCTTTTGAAAGCTGAGATAGGTGTTCACACACCAGTTGAGAGAAAGAGGCCCTGGCTCAGTCTTTTTCAAAATCTCTGCTCATGTTTGAAACGTGTCAAAAATCCCAGTGTTCATGCATCATCCTCATACTTACAATTTGCCTTTGAATGTGGCTATTAAATCTGCTGACTTGAACACAGTTGTCATTCTCCCGTGAAGTTGACAGATTGAGTTTGTTAAATATGTCACACAAGGAAGCAAGTTTGGGTCACAACCCATTCTGTGTCGCTGAAATGTGCTGCCAGTGGTGACGGTCTTTCTAAAAGGAATCTCTGGAGCAGCTCTCTTAACTCACAAACTCTGGCCAGGGACCTACCTTTAGAAAGCTCTCCCACTTTTGTGTATAAGAGGAGACGTGTGTGCTCTGCATCTGTTTCCTCACAGAGCTGGGCAGCAGACATGAGCTAAGGGCAGATACTTTAATGTGGTTGATAATTTTAATCACATCGTGCAAAATGTTGTTACCTTCAGGTGACATTTTTCATCTAGCCAGCATTTCTCTAAGGATAACACAGTGCGTAGACTCATGTTCAGAAGCGAGCTCTTTGCCCTGAATAGTGAATGGAGAAAGCCATTCAGTCATGGCAGCCACTCCGTCCGTGCATGTACCAACACAAATGCCCGATGCAGGTGTCCTGATATGTGATCATTCAAAGACTTGAATAGTTCTGTGGTTGTGGTGTTAGTTGGCAACAAAACTTCACATAACATATCTCCATGCACATCCTCTGAAAAATATAGATTCCTCAAAAAACAAGATTGTTGCTTTATTGTCAACATTCATAGACTTGTCAGCCTGGATTGCATCCCACTGTGACTCGTTAACCTCTAACAATTGTGCCTCAATGTCCTCTGCTGTTTCATCAATTCATCTAGTTATAGTGCTGGCTGGAAGAGGAACACGTGCCACCTTCTGAACTGCAGCCTCTCCTAAAAGTTCCTGACAAATGTCTTTGGCAGTTGGCAGGATCAACTCCTCACCAACTCTTCTTAGCTCTAGCATGTGGTTAGCCACTAAGAATGATGCTTCCAGTCCAGACACGTTTGATGAAGTGATGGCCTTCATTAATTGCTTCTGTTCCTCTTGTTCACATTTTTTTCTTTTGAAAAACTGCAGAAACTTGTCCTTTAATACAGAGGGCTTGGTTTCTATGTGGCGAAGCTGTTTTGAGGGTTTCATGGCTTTGATGTGTAGCTGGTCACTACATTTTATGCAAAGTGGGTTGGAGAATGTGAACCACCTATTTCAATGGATTCGTAATTTAAGTACGACTTTTGGTATTTTCTTTTAAATGCAGCTTTCGTTTTGTTGGCAGTCATAGAGTCTTCTGCTGTCTCATCATTGGGTCTTTCCCCCTTTTCAAAGAAGCTCTCTAGTGACCTTTTTTTTTTTTTTTTAATTTATTTTGGCTAGGTTAGCTTGTGAGCTCACCAAAACTGTGATTGAGACAGGTGAGCAATGTGGAAAAGAGGCAGGGACAGAAGCGGTAATTAAAATACTGAGTGGGCCATGTACGGACTAAAATAAATGTTGGACTCTTACTTGAAACCTGCAACCAGATGTACAATTGAAGTCCATCAACTCACTTTCCAGTATAGAACCTGCCACTAGATGCAGCTTAATTGTCACTTGCCACTCACTGATAGGCAATGGAGGAGGCAATGGCGAAGGCAATGGCAACCCACTCCAGGACTCTTGCCTGGAAAATCCCATGGATGGAGGAGTCTGGTAGGCTGCAGTCCATGGGGTCGCTGAGAGTCGGACACGACTGAGCGATTTCACTTTCCTTTCACTTTCACGCACTGATAGGGTTTTGATATGAGTCTGCCAGCAATTGATTTATGATGGCTCTGTGCGGTGAAACCTCTCTGCTAATGATCATCTGAATTTGCAGTCACTCCCCAGCATCACTGCCTCAGCTCTAGCTCATATCATCAGGCGTTAGATTCTCATAAGGAACATGCAGCCTAGCTCCCTTGCGTGCACAGTTCAGGGCAGGGTTCAGGCTCCTCTGAGAGTCTAATGCCGCCCCTGATGGGACAGGAGGCAGAGTTCAGGCAGGAACGTGAGTGACGGGGAGTGGCTGTAAATGCAGACGAGGCTTTGCTCGCTTGCTCACCGCTCTCCTCCTGCTGTGTGGCCCAGGTGCTAAGAGGCCATAGGCTGCCACCAGTCTGTGCCTGTGGGCTGCGGACCCAAGCGCTACACCATCTCCCTGGGCAGAGAGGACCTGTGCCTCAGTCAGGCCTTACAGCTCTACCAGCAATGTGTTCCGGCCCTAAGAATGCACTCGGAGGGAATGTAGGGGAATTCTGAATATTTCTGAGTTCCCCTGAGATAAAATGACCACACTCCTGTCACAAATAATGAGATCTGCTGACCCTCTTTAGGACACTTACGATCAAACTCTTGGTTTGAACAAAGAATATATTTACGTAGGTATGTAAAATGAATCAGGCAGATCTGGAAACAAATATAGCAAATTTTAGAGCTTTCAGCATCCCATATATCATACCAGGCACAATGTGATATCTTCAAGAGCAGATGGAACTATTCCCCGTCTCTGATGGTTGTACCAAAAATTCTATCGACTCTAAGACCGAAGTCCTATTCATGTTGGGGCAAATATGACACTGTAATCACCACAAACAGCAGTTCAGGAGCCTGGGCCATGTTATTTTCCCTTCCAAACCCTAACACTACAGAAGGTGCTGAGTCTTACAGAGGTGAGTTTTCAGCACAATCCACACTTCTTTGATGTTTACATGAAACAAATGTCTTTGGATTTCTCTCTGGGATCTGACTTAAGGTTGAAGGTCTGCCCCTTTATTATTGGGAAACTAGCATTTTGTCCACCCTACTCTCAGTTCAGTTCAGTTCAGTCGCTTAGCCATGTCCGACTCTTTGCGACCCAATGAACCACAGCACGCCAGGCCTCCCTGTCCATCACCAGCTCCCAGAGTCCACCCAAACCCATGTCAACTGAGTCGGTGATGCCATTGAGCTATCTCATCCTCTGTCATCACCTTCTTCTCCTGCCCTCAATCTTTCCCAGCAACAGAGTCTTTCACAATGAATCAGATCTTCGCATCAGGTGGCCAAAGTATTAGAGTTTCAGCTTCAACATCACTCCTTTCAATGAACACCCAGGACTGATTTCCATTAGGATGGATTGGTTGGTTCTCCTTGCATTCCAAGGGACTCTCAAGAGTCTTCTCCAACACCACAGTTCAAAAGCATCAATTCTTCATCACTCAGCTTTCTTTATAGTCCAACTCTCCTATCCATACATGACTACTGGAAAATCCATAGCCTTGATTAGATGGACCTTTGTTGACAAAGTAATGTCTGCTTTTGAATATACTATCTAGGTTGGTCATAACTTTCCTTCCAAGGAGTAAGTGTCTTTTAATTTCATGGCTGCAATCACCATCTGCAGTGATTTTGGAGCCCAGAAAATAAAGTCAGCCACTGTTTCCACTGTTTCCCCATCTACTTCCCATGAAGTGATGGGACCGGATGCCATGATCTTCATTTTCTGTACTGCTTATTCAGTAAAATAACAAATTTCCTTCTGTTTTATTGGTTATGGAGAGAATTTTATTTGTTAAGACTTTTAATTAAGCAGTAATATAAAAGAATGAATTTCCTGCCTACACTACATATCCCTTTCCAGATGACCAAGGTATTTGTCTATAGATAAATTTGGGCATGTTGGTTGTGAATATTCAATTCATAATAGGTACAAAATTATTCTATTTATGGAAACATTTATAAACTAATAATAAAAACCTTGATTACTATGTGTCATTCTTATGTGTCATTCTTAAAAACCTTGATTACTATGTGTCATTCTTATGTGTCATTCTTAAAAACCTTGATTACTATGTGTCATTCTTATGTGTCATTCTTAGAATTTCTAGTTCATGGTTGGGATTTTAGTTTATTATTTTTATTCTTTCTGTGACTAATGAATTTTTTAAATGACTTTGAATTATTTTACAGTAATGGAAGAACATATAATATTAGTAATTATCTTTTGTCTTTTATTTTAAGAAAAAAATTTCTTCTAGGTGTTTGGTATTGAAATTCACCTGTCATTTTTTTTTTATAAACAAGTATTTAATCATCAGTGACATTGTGCAAAATCAGTCCTATATAGTGTTCAATGTACACAGATGAGTTATCTTAGGCAGGTTACATAGGAAATGTGGTCGCCATGAGAGATTTTACTCCTCTTGGTTTGGCTTGAAAGCAGGAACAACTGATGAAGTTTCAGTGTACAGTGAAGGTGTTTTATCCTAGTAAGTTCACATATGCATGCTTAGTCATTATGTTGTGTCTGACTCTCTGTGACCCCATGGACTGTATCCCTCCAGGCTCCTCTGTCCATGTGTAAGTAGGAGACAAAGATTCAGAACAATAGATTGGGCTGGAAGAAATTTGCAACCCCATGGACTGCAGCAGGCCAGGCCTCCTTTTCAACACTAACTCCTGGAGCTTGCTCAAACTCATGTCCATCAAGTCAGTGATGCCATCAAACTGATGTCCATCGAGTTGATGATGGCCTTTCCTGATAGCTCAGTTGGTAAAGAATAGGCCTGCATTGCAGGAGACCCTGGTTCAATTCCTGAGTGGGGAAGATCCCCTGGAGATGTGAAATGGCATAGATGTCAACAATAGTAATGAAAATGACATCTGTGTGGCTTAAAACATGTGATAGGTTAGGAGAACTGAGCAAGTCTCAGCCCCCTTTTCTGAACAGGAAGTAAGGTAGGAAGCCGTGGCTCCTGCCAGCTTTGCATGTTCCAAGGTTCGCTCCTGTTGCCCTGCCTCTCCCCACCCAAGGGAGGACCAGGCCCTGAGAGAACTTCAAGTCCAGAGGACCTGCCACATTTGCTCACAGCTGCTCACCATGGACCAGGCCTTTGCTTCATGGAGCAGGACTTTCCCAGGCTGCAGGCTGATTGCTTAAATGTTCTTGCCTGTGTTATACTCAATGTTCACACAACTAGCAGAATTGAACATGAGCCTGAGGAGACCAAAGGAGACCCCTTGACACTGTCTTTTCAGTCCTGCTTCTTTAAAAAGTCATATCTTGTATTCTTGAAGAGAAGTCTCTTGTGTTGTTTGCAATTCTAATGAGTTCCTGCAACCCATCTGTAGCACTGAAGAATTGCTTTAATAAATGCATCCTGTGAGGACTATGTAATACCCAGTCAACAGCCAACAATATTGGTAGAACATTGGGAAGCTCACTTCTACCAAATGTTGTGTTGAAAGAATGATTATGATGTTGCCTTCCTACAGAATTGCTCAACAAGTACTTGTATAGATCTTTGATTCCATCAGTAATTTAACATATGTTTATTAATTATGAAGTATGGAAGAAGCTTTTCACCTGGAGCTTTGTTTTGAGATATGTATAACTTTATTCCAACAGACAACCACTTAGGACTGCACATCAGAGTCAGGCAGATTCCTTTCACTCTGCTGTAATTGCCAGTCCCTCACTCTTAACCGCTCATTTCTCTAAACCATGATCACGTCCTGGCACAAATGGGTGTGCCCATTTCTAGTTTGCATTACTTGCTATGTGTGTCAGAGAGACTTGATGAGGAAGCAGAACTCCTCACTGCCCCCTCACCCCCTTTACCAGACCATCCAGACTTCTGGTATTCAGGGTGTTCCTCTGGCGACACCAGAGGGTCTTTCGGGACTGGACCAGCTGTGGAACTTATTCCAGAGACTTTGGTCAAAGAAGTGGCAACTGAACCTGAACATGAAACCCTTAAGAAAACAGAGTCATGCTGTAGATGCCACAGTCTGTCAGCCTGGGACTGTCATGTTCAGTGAGAAATGGATCCTTGTATCCAAAGCACAGCTTTATTTCAACAGAAGCTCCTTAGGCAACTGACAACTACGGTGACAACCGAAGTATTGCCAATTACAGGCTCTTTCTTCACTATTTTAAACAGTATCATTGTTCTGTGGACCAAAAATGGTTACTTCACTGCTGTATAGTTTTCTGACATAGAAACTCAAGGAACTCAGAGCACGTGGGGTATCCAGTCCTCCCAGAGAAAAACAGCAGGTTCAGATGGGCGTGCAAGTGCTTTCCGCCCAAGTCCTCCTCTATATTGGCTAAAAACTGCCACAGAAAGGGCTCATTTGCTTAGATTTATAAATGACATGATTTTATCCTTTCTAGTCATTATAGTCTACCTATACGCATGTACTGTCTTGCATGTGTGCTCAGCTGTGTCTGACACTGCGATCCCATGGACTGTAACCTCCCAGGCTCCTCTGTTTATGGGATTGTCCAGGCAAGAATACTGGAGTGGCTTGCCATTTCCTCCTCAAGGGTATCTTCCGGACCCAGGGATTAAACCCATGGCTCCTGCATTGCAGGTGGATTCTTTACCTCTGAGCCACCAGGGAAGCCCAATAGGCACATGCTAGGTATAGTTTATTGAATAATATAAAAAATATCCTCTTTATACATCATTAAGAAGAGGAATTTAGACTTTTAATTTACCAATAATATGAAGGATTGAAATTTTTGCCTACATTTCACACCCCTTTCCAGATGACCAAAGTTACTGTCTGTAGATAAATTTGGGCATATTCATTGTGAATAACTCAATTCATAATAGGTACCTAACTGTTCTCTTTATAAAATTTGTACAGCAATAATAAATACATCAGAGCCTTGATCATTATGTAGTCCACTATAAACAGCATTTCTATCTCATTGTTAGGATTGTAGCTTATTACTTTTATACTTTTCTGTGAATAGTGAATTTTTAAAATGATTTTGAATTCTTTTATAATCATAGAACACATGCACAACAGGAAAATACTTTTCCTTTGAAAAAGAGAAATATTTATTTTCAAGAGAAAATTTCTGCAAGGTGATAGGTATTAATCCATTGTCATACATTTGTTAGGTGAGTATAAAGCAATGAATGACATTACACAATATCTGTCATACAGAGTGTTTGATGTACACAAATGAATTATCTTAATAGAGTTGCTTAAATGAGGCTACAGTAAGACATTTTACTAGTCCTCTTGGTTTAGACAGAAACCAGGGGTAATTTATTTAGTTTCTGGGTGCAATAAAGGTGTTTTATTCTAGTGAGCAAGTAGGAAACCAAGATTCAGAAAACTAGCAGGTTGGAACTGGAAAAAGTTATTTTTTCCAAATGGCAATTAACATTAAAATATTTCAGAATATTAAGTGTGCTCTTTATGTTTAGATGCTGACTCTAATTAATGCCCATAGTGTGATTAATAGAATGTAAATTGACCAAATCTAGAATGAAACATTTTAAGGTGATTTTGTACAGGAGGTCTTCTTATCTGAATTAACAGCAAGGAGTTTGTTATGTGGCATAAGAATTAACAATGAAGTCAGTATGGCTTAAAACATGTGATATGTCCGGAGAACTGAACAGACCCCAACCTCCTTGCACGAACAGGACATAAGGTAGGGAGGGGCCATGGCTCTGCTAGCTGTGCATGTTCCAAGGTTCACTCCTGTGCCCCACTTCTCCCCACCCTAGAGGGGACCCAGGCCCTGAGAGAACTTCAAGCCCAGAGGACTTGCCACAGCTGCTCACCATGGACCAGGCTTTTGCTTCAGAGCAGGACTTCCCCAGACTGCAGATAGGTTGTTTAAATGTTCTTGCCTGTGTTACACTCAATGTTCACACAACTAGCAGAATATAATCTGAGCCTCAAGAGATCAAAGGAGCTCACGACACTTTACTAGTCCTGCTTCTTTAAGAAGCTATTTCCCATATTCTTGAAGAGAAGTCTCTTTTGCAACATGCATATTACTGCTTCTGTTTTTAATTTTAATAACTGTGTTTATGTTTCCAAAGTAAGAATTCTTACAAAGGATAAAAGTAACAGAGGAATGTGCCATGCAAAGCTTGTTATCTTCTCATGTTATCATATTTATCCCATTGTGTTCATGGATACCAATTTCTTTTTTATTTTCCAAGATAGGTGATAATATGTGCACATATTCATTATTTTTTCAGTCAGTAGTAAAACTATACACACTTTCTGCATCTTGAGATTTTTTCACGTTAGCACAAATAGAGTTTCCCTTTTCATTTCAGTGACTGTAGAGTTTTCCTGCGTTTAAGTGTGTCTCAGGATTTATCTCACTAGTATGTGACAGAGGGACTTTGAAATTTCCAGTCTTCTGGAATTACAACAATTTTGTGACAAATAAACTGCTGCATATGCCATTTGCAACTTGGGTTAATTAATCTGTAAGACAAATGGCTAAACATGAACTTCTGTATCAGCTGCTGCTGCTGCTGCTAAGTCACCTCAGTCGTGTCTGACTCTGTGCAACCCGATAGACGGCAGCCCACTAGGCTCCCACTTCCCAGGGATTCTCCAGGCAAGAACACTGGAGTGGGTTGCCATTTCCTTCTCCAGTGAATGAAAGTGAAAAGTGAAAGTGAAGTCTCTCATTTGTGTCTGACTCTTTGCAACCCCATGGACTGTAGCCTACCAGGCTCCTCCGTCCATGGGATTTCCCAGGCAGAGTACTGGAGTGGATTGCCATTGCCTTCTATGCTGTATCAGCAGTACTTGCATTTAAATCTTTGATACATATTTACACTAATTTGCACTCTCTTTAACATTTATCAGAGACTCCCAATTTCCTGGTACTTTTGCCAGCCAGTGTCCTTTCCAAACTCTTCTTTCTGGCCCATCTGGGAGCTGACACATGTCCCGCCTAATTTTACCTTGTATATTATTTATAATCAATAAAGTTAAACATATTTATTCTCTTGGTATATTTTTGCCTATTTAAAAATGTGTTGGTTGTTCTTTCCTCATTGATTAATAAGGGTCCATTATAACTTAAAGAATTGATCTCCAAGCCTTTATTACAGACTCTGAATGCTCTTCCTCTCCTCATTTGTTTCTTGCCTTTCTTAACACTTATCTATAATTAGTCATTATCTTCCGACATATTTCCATTTTTTAAAATTAACTAATTCATTCAAAATTGTGTGGGTTTTTTTTTGCATATCAAACACTGGTAATTACTTTTGTAATTACTTAATAATTCTTTGGTAATCAGTTTTTAAGCTCTTCTTGAATAAAACTATCATGACATACATATTTTAAAAATGAACTATGATGTTACACTACTAAAATATAAGAAGCCTTTCAAAATATACTTACTAGAGTTTCTCAGCCCCTTTCATACGATCAATGAAAAATTTCAGTCCCATACCAAGTATTATATAAGGCCCAGGGAGTACTGCAAGTAATACCATACTCGCTACATCAAGAGCATCTGAAATATTGAAGGACTTTTCAGTTGTTTGAATACCTTCTTTTAGTTGATCTATCTCTTTATTTAATGCCTCAGCTTCCTTTTTGAGTCCTTCTGTGAGTAACTCTTTTTGCATCTGTAAAAGGAGAGTCCCTTTTTGAAAATACCCCAAATCAGCATTTTGTGTCAAACAACTACAGTTGATATGCATGTGTGTCTACTTCTCTAATACTTTAGATGTCTTTTATATTATTCTAATATTTGCAAACATTTGCAAATGGAAGGGAGAACATCCAGGGTTTAAAGTTTCCCATGTTCCTTCAACACCATCTTCTTGGCTACAAAGAAGTTGGGTACAGGTCAGGTCTGAAAACTACCCTAGGGAGAGGTTCCAGCCTTACAAATACACTTTGGGAGAACATGTAGGTGAGTTTTAAATATTTGTCAGTTTTACTGAGGTAGAATGACAACACACATGTCACCAAAATGGCACTGCTGACTCACTTCAGAACTCTAGCTATCAAACTCTAGCTATCAACCTCCAGGCAGGGACAAAGAATGCATTTAGTTTAGCTGTATAAAATGAATCAGGAGATCTGGGAACAAATGTAGCAAATTTTACACCTTTCAGCATCCACTGTTTCATACCAGCACGATCTGATATTCTCAGGAGCAGATGGAACTATTCCAGGTCTCTGATGGCTGTCCCCCAAATTCTAAGGACTCTAAGACTGAGGTCCTATTCACTTGGGAACAAATGTGATGCTGTAATCACTGTGAGCAGCAGTCCAGGAGCCTGGGCCATGTTATTTTTCCCATTCAAACTCTAACACTATAGAAGTTGCCGAGTCCTACAGAGGTAAACCGACTCACATTTCTTTGATGTTACAATGAATCCTATGTTTTTGTATTTCCTTCTAGGATCTGACTTAAGGTCAAATTCCTGTCCCTTTATTGCTGAGGAGTTAGGGTTTGCCCATCAGGCCCCACCCAGGCCCATCTAGATTTACCTTCAGCTTGTGCTCTAGCATCATTTCCTGCTCTCTCAGAAGGTTTTTTCTTTCCCTTTCCATCTTCTCTTGCAGTTGGGCCAGGTTTTCTTTGAAGCTTCTCTCTTGTGCCTCCATTTTTTGTTCCTCTTCATTCTGTTTCTCTCTTAGCAGCTCCTGTTCCCTCTCAGCTGCTTCCTTCTTGGCACGTTCAGCTGTTTCACAAGAATTTTAAAGAGGGGAGAACATGACTTATGCTGAGCTGTCACCACCTTTGCTCAGAGATGAAGTGGCTTTAATACTGTGGGACGAGTCTGACTGTTCCTGCTACCACATCAGACAACATGCTTCAGCCCAGGATGTAGAAGCACTGATAGGATGTACATGCAACCCAAACTCCCCCGTGTACTTCCACATGTAGCAGAGAGGTTCCGTGGAAGAAGAGGAAGCTCTGGTGTCAGGAAGTGTTTGCTCCCACACCTGCCAAAAGACAACTCAGGAGCCATCTTCCCCTCTGAGAGCTCAGTCCTCCCCTGTACCTGCCATGGCCTTGTCTCCATCAGTGAGGGCCTGGTCTGCCTGCAGGATGGCTTCCTCTACTCCTCCCTGTGACTGCAGGAAGCTCTGGAGGACCTGGTTTGCCTGAGGAAACAAGAAGGAGCAAAGATTTGTCAGATAGAAAAGACGTAGTGTCTTGCTGTGGAAATTATTGTTCAGTAAACTACAGACTGTATCCTGTAAATTCTTCATCCTTGGTAGGCTCCCCAGATGGTTACAGACCTGAGAATTATGTGCATGTCTACAAACACCCATGGAGCATTTGCTTGGAAGGCCAGCGGAGCTGATTTTCAGGAGTCCCAGAGGGCCTGGGTCAATAAGAATCTTAGCCCTTACACAGTGACTACTAAATCTCACATGTCCCAGGACCCAGAGAATAAACAGTAACTTGATAGGAGACTGGGTCAGACCTACCTGCTGACCCTGGAGAGTCTCCAAGATTGGCTGGAGGCAACTGGACTTGGGGATATAGACACTGGCAGAAGACATTGTGGGAAGCTCTTTCCCCCACTTGGACACTGGTGCTGGTGAGCGCCATTTTGGAACCTGCCCCCTATCTTATTAGCCCCAAGACCCAGCCCTGCCCTAATGCAATGGTCTGCAGATGCCAGTCCTGGGATGCCTCAGGCCAAGCAACTGACTAGACATGTAAGCAGCCCCATCCACCAGCAGATCTCCTGAGCCCACAGCTGCCTCTGGACATGGCTGTGCCTACCAGAGGGCCAGGGACCCAGGCCCATTCACCAGGGGGACTGAGACCTGAAACCCCCAGCATCTCCAGTCAGAGACTCTGGGACACATCAGGGGAAGACACCGGGTGCAAAAGACCTCAGTTTCTCAGTCTACAGGGCCACTCCACTCACTAGCAGGCCATGTGATTCCTGGGACCAGCTGGGTTCAAGACCACCTGGACCAATATCAGGCCAACACAATCTTCAAAATCCCCCAGATCCAGGAGCCTAATGGCTCTACTATGGTCAACATGCTGTGGAACTCCTGGACCCTGCACCCCGCCCCCGGGACGTGGCTCTCTCTCTAGTAGGGTGTTACTAGGTCTAGGACCTGGCTCACCCACCAGTGGGCAGCCAACAGACCTGGGGTCTCCTGGACTCTTACTCAACTCATCAGAAAAACAGCACTAGACTCAGAACCCTCCTGAAGTTCCAAGTCACCCTCCTCATGACCAGCTGCCTCTGTGCAAATCAGGATCTGGCAACCAAATTAATCAACAAAGACCCTTTGACTCTAATCGGCTGATCTTTCCCAATCCCATTACTCCTCACCTTAACTCCTTTCCTGGGAACCAGTTTATAGTCTTGTTCAAACTTGTTCCTTGCTTCTAAATAGAGACTGTGTCCTCCAGGGACAAAGAATGTGCCTCCTGAAATACTTTTCACCAAGGATTCTGAAAGCCACTTAAGCTCAGCCTCACAATATTTGACAGAAGCCTCTTCATTCTGGATCATGAAACTGTCCTTCTTTTTCTCCATGATGTCCTGCCAAGGAAATAAGGGAAAATTCAATAGAAAGGAGTTGTTAGACAGGATGGTCCAGCTGTGATCCCTTGGAAGAAGCAGTCTGAGAGCATCAGGGCACATGAGACTCAGAATAATAGACATGGAGTCAGGCATCAGTTGTAGTCCCAGTTCTGACCAACTCTTTGTGTGACTTGTATGAAGTCCCCTAAATTCCCTTGGCTCAGTGTCAATATCTGGGCCATGAAAGCATTGGCAGAAGCACAGTACTACTTTAACAGATTAGCATTAATAGTGATCTATCCATCCATCACCAATGAAAACGAAAAGACAATTATGACTCAAAGTAGGGCTTCTTCTGCCAACTTGGATGGTAAGGATAAAACATACATACATAGGAAATCAAGTTCCTATTAATGAATTAACTATACACTGAGCAGGACTTCCCAGGTGACACGGTGGTAGAGAATCCGCATGCCAGTGAAGGACACGCAACAGATGCTGGTTCAATCCTTGGGTTGGGAAGATCCCCTGAAGTAGGAAATGGCAGCTCACTCCAGTATTCTTGCTTGGAAAATTCTGTGGACAGAGGAGCCTGGGGGGCTATAATCCATGGGATCTCAGAATGAGACGTGACTTAGTGAAAAAACACCACACCAATTAGAATTTTCAACTTTTCTTATATTCTTATTTCATTGAGAATTTGAGTGTGTGAAAATAAAGGAACAGAAATTTTTTGCTTGTACTTATAAATTCCAATCAGCCTTGTTTTCTCAATATGAAGTAAGAGATTTTTTTAACTTATAATGGTCAAGCAAGACTGAAAGTCAGACTTTCAGTGAAGGTGCTAATGGTAAGCAGAATTGTGATCTCCAAGAGTTCTATTTCCCAGGGTCCACACTAGTGGACCTAGCCCCTGGACTTGTGAATATGATGAACAATTATTCTGTGTACAGACTATATTGCATGGAACATGTTGACTTTACAAGATGGAGATTACCCAGGTGGATATTACCTGGTCACACTTGCACTTTACACGTTATTCTTCTCCAGTTGGTGGCAAAAGTGGTAGTCCGAGAGATTAGAAATAGAAGGAAACAGTGCACCATTGCTGCGCTGAAGATGGAGGGAAGTTCCCCAGAATGTCCATGTGGATACCAAGTCAATGTAAACCTTGTTTTTAGCTATGGTACACCAAGCAGAATACCCAGAGACCCTGGGTAAAATCTGACCTGAGAAATGATAACCTAATAGATGTGTGCTATTTCAAGCTGCTAAGAGCAGGGTAATTTGTTTTGCCACAACAGAAAATAAGAAGCCCAATTTTTAGGAAAGTGATGACCGTAGCCTATAGAGCCCTATCACTCATTAGAATCTAAACTCCTTTTATGATAAGAAGCACAGGAATCGTCTTGTCAAAAAGGGGAGTCTCAGCATCATTCCAGAAGAAAGGAATCAGGAAGCATATATTCTAGGACACATTACCACGAGCTTCTTCTGGAACATCCGCTTTTCATCCTTGAAGGAGCGCTCCATGAAGATGGCAATGGCTTCCTTCTCACAGGCTGCATGCACCTCCAGCAGCTCTTGGAGCGTGTCTGTGGGGAGGTTCAGTCGCTGGGTCATCTGCTCACTGTAGTGATCAGCTGCCTTCTGCACGGCTGCTGAGTTCTCACGCTCAGCCAGAGTTATTACTGTGTTCTCCAAACAGGGAACTTCTCCATTGTTGATAGCACCTACATAGGCCTCCACCAGAGTCCCCAACCCTGAAAGATACATAATATTTATTAAGTGGAGAGAGAATTCTTACCTGTTTTATAGATTTAGAGATTAGCACCTTAAAAAAATCACTAAAATTTTATGGAAGTGGAAGTTTCCTTTTCCTCTATTTATTCTTCTCCTCATTCTATTTACTCATCCTGTATCCTTCTCCTGTTTGATCTGTGAATCTACTTCTTTATAATAACATCACTATGTCTACTATTCACTCTATCTTTTATGATTCTCACATTCATCATATTACAATATTGAACAAATGATCTCAAACAATATGCCCAAGATTCTCCTAGATCACTTTTCCCACTGTAATAAAATAAAAAGAACTTATTATAGATATAAGTAAATTACATAGCTTGTGGGCATTATTTGTAAATGAAAATGTCTTGTTGAAATGTCATCAAGAATTTCAGGAGAGTTAAAACAAACATGAAACCAAGAAGGCCTCATCTCAGCATGACTGCCCAGGTGGCATGTCTGTGAAGCCAGCCCTGTACATTTGTTTCTCAGACTCTCAATGAACTTACACAGATTCATAACTATGATTTATTTTCTGATTCATGTAAATTTACAAAATATCTTGCCTAATTCACTCGAAACACTTATCCCTTCAGACATCTCATCACTGTGAGGATTTCTTTATCTTTAATGTAATAGTTTCATGAGATTTGGTAGACTGCAACAAGCACTTATATAAGCTTCTTTAAATGAAGAAACATGCATTTTCATGAGTGGTATGAACATCCATTTTCCAAATCAGATGGAAAAGAAAACACAACTACAGAAAAACCAAGAGAAATCCAGAGTGTAATCACAAGTTTATCACACACTGAAGCACAAAGAGACATGAGGTAGCGAAGGAGACTCACCTTCCCCGGTGACAGTGATTCCTTCTTTTAGGGTCTTGGGCTTTGCATGGGTAAAGATATATGAGCAAAAATCTTTTGATTGCCTCTGGAAATTCACATCCAATTGGTTATCTGATAGTTCCTCAATATGGAGTAATAGCTTTCTGTCATTTGTAGGCTGGTCAAAGACAAAGCACTTTCTTTTTGGAAAAAATTTCCTGATACACTGTCTGGGCATGTTGGAATTTTGGATTTTGGGATTTTTGCCTGCAGAATTGGAAAAAGAGCAATCATGAAAGGAATAGCGAACTTTCAGTTCCAAGGATCTTTGCATCACTATAACACTTGTGCTCCTATATCTCCTATTATTGAATCGTGCAAATCAATCTTACACTAATCTACCCAGGGGTGGAAAATCCCTCGACCCCTTTTTTTGTATATCTCTAAGAGCAAAGGAAGTACTTCTGAGGAGGCGGGGGAGGAATCCATTCTTAGTGACACACTTCTGATTCTTTTCCTTGACTTTCCATGCTGTGCAGTGGATCAACTACTTATTAAATATTTCTTAAGTAATAGATTAATGCAAGAAATTGTCAGAAATATTTTTCTGATACTACATTTCCCATGTGAGAAATGGCATATAGGATCTATAGTAATGTGATGGTAGAAATAAAGATATCTATTATATATTTATGATATTGCTGGGAAAATAACCTATGGAAGACAAATGATACTCAAGATGTGAAGAAATGCTTCATAAATCGAGCAAAAAAGTACACCCATTGTAGATATGATTGGTGATTACTTTAGCACACACCATTTCATGTTAGTGTAGCCTAAATGAAACCAAAGAAAGGCAATGCCAAAGAATGTTCAAGCTACCACACAATTGCACCCATCTCACATGCTACCAAAGTAATGCTCAAAATTCTCTGACCCAGGCTTCAACAGTATGTGAACCGTGAACTTCCAGATGTTCAAGCTGGATTTAGAAAAGGCAGAGGAACCAGAGATCAAATTGCCAGCATCCATTGGATCATCAAAAAAGCAACAGAGTTATCGAAAAACATCTATTTCTGCTTTATTGACTATGCCAAATCCTTTGACTGTGTGGATCACCACAAATTGTGGAAAATTCTTCAAGAGATGGGAATACCAGGCCACCTGACCTGCCTTCTGAGAAATCTGTATGCAGGTCAAGAAGCAACATTTAGAACTGGACATGGAACAACAGACTAGTTCTAAATTGGGAAAGGAGTATGTCAAGGCTGTATATTGTCACTCTGCTTATTTAACTTATATGCAGAGTACATAATGTAAAATGCTGGGCTGGATGAAGCAGAAGCTGGAATCAAGATTGCCGGGAGAAATATCAATAACCTTAGATATGCAGATGACACCACCCTTATAGCAGAAAGTGAAGAAGAACTAAAGAGCCTCTTGATGAAAGTGAAAGAGGAGAGTGGAAAAAGTTGGCTTAAAACTCAACATTCAAAAAACGAAGATCATGGCATCTGGTCCCATTACTTCATGTAAATAGATGAGGAAACAATGGAAACAGTGACAGACTTTATTTTGGGGGACTCTGAAGTCATTGCAGATGGTGACTGAAGCTGTGAAATTAAAAGATGCTTGCTAATTGGAAGAAAAATTATGACCAACCTAGACAGCATATTGAAAAGCAGAGACATTACTTTGCCAACAAAGGTCCATCTAGTCTAAGCTATGGTTTTTCCAGTAGTCATGTATGAATGTGAGAGTTGGACTCTCACATAAAAAAAGCTGGCACCAAAGAATTGATGCTTTTGAAGGATGGTTTTGGAAAAGACTTGAGAATTCCTTGGACTGCAAGGAAATCCAACCTGTCCATCCTAAAGGAAATCAGTCCTGACTATTCATTGGAAAGACTGATGCTGAAACTGAAAGTCCAATACTTTGGCCACCTGATGCAAAGAACAGACTTATTTCAAAAGTCCCTGATGCTGGGAAAGATCAAAGGCAGGAGGAGAAGGGGACAAGAAAGGATGAAATAGTTGGATGGCATCACCGACTCAATGGACATTAGTTTGAGCAAGCTCCAGGAGTTGGTAACAGACAGGGAAGCCTGACGTGCTACAGTCCTAGGGGTCACAAAGAATTGGACATGATTGAGAGATGGGAATACCAGACCACTTGACCTGCCTCTTAAGAAATCTGTATGCAGGTCAGGAAGCAACAGTTAGAACTGGACATGGAACAACAGACTGGTTCCAAACAGGAAAAGGAGTGCATCAAGGCTGAATATTGTCACCCTGCTTATTTAACTTATATGCCGAATACGTCATGAGAAACGCTGGACTGGAAGAAACACAAGCTGTAATCAAGATTGCTGGGAGAAATACCAATAACCTCAGATATGCAGATGACACCACCCATATGGCAGAAAGTGAAGAGAAACTAAAAAGCCTCCTGATGAAAGTGAAAGAGGAGAGTGAAAAAGTTGGCTTAAAGCTCAACATTCAGAAAACGAAGATCATGGCATCTGGTCCCATCACTTCATAGGAAATAGATGGGGAAACAGTGGAAACAGTGTCAGACTTTATTTTCTTGGGCTCCAAAATCCCTGCAGATGGTGACTGCAGCCATGAAATTAAAAGACACTTACTCCTTGGGAGAAAAGTTATGACCAACCTAGATAGCATATTCAAAAGTAGAGACATTACTTTGCTGACTAAGGTCCGTCTAGTCAAGGCTATGGTTTTTTCAGTAGTCATGTATGGATGTGAAAGTTGGACTGTGAAGAACGCTGAGCGCTGAAGAATTGATGCTTTGAACTGTGGTGTTGGAGAAGACTGTTGAGAGTCTCTTGGACTGGAAGGAGATCCACCCAGTCTATTCTGAAGGAGATCAACCCTGGGATTTCTTTGGAGGGAATGATGCTAAAGCTGAAACTCCAGTTCTTTGGCCACCTCATGGGAAGAGTTGACTCACTGGAAAAGACTCTGATGCTGAGAAGGTTGGAGGCTGGAGGAGAAGGGGACGACAGAGGATGAGATGACAGGATGGCATCACTGACTCAATGGACATGAATCTGAGTGAACTCTGGGAGTTGGTGATGAACAGGGAGGCCTGGCGTGCTGCGATTCATGGGATCACAAAGAGTTGGACAGGAATGAGTGACTGAACTGAACTGAACTGACTGAGTGACTGAACTGAACTGAACTGAAACCAGGATACCACATCTCTTCTTTGCATAATTTTACACTGGATGTGATTATTATATAGAAGGATTCTGGACATCTACCAGTAGTTCAACAAATACTTATTTATTGAAAGAATGAATAAATTATTGAAAGTGAAACTTAGTCGCTTAGTTATGTCTAACTCTTTGCAACCTCATGAACTGTAGCTTGCCAGGCTCCTCTGTCCATGGAATTCTCCAGGCAAGAATACTGGAGTGGGTAGCCATTTTCTTCTCTGGGAGATCTTCCCAACCCAGGGATTGAACACAGGTCTCCTCCATTGCAGGCAGATTCTTTACCAGTTGAGCCACCAGGGATGTAAATTATTAAATGAACAAAAATGAATATTGCTTCTGGGTACCACTCTGCTAAAATAATCTGAATAACTTATTATATTAGCTGATATAATATAAGGTTCTTTGATGAAGAGTGTGATATTATGAGGAAGAGCATATAAAGGATCTGACAGTCTTACTGGGAGGACATGGCAGTGCTTTCTTCCTGAACTCTGTAGTGTATAAATAGCCTATCAATATGAAGAATGTAGCTACCTATACTGGTAAGATGCACTGTGTTCAAGGTACTTTGAAAATTTGTTCTTTTGTTTACTTTTTATTCTGGTTTGATGGATTATCTTTCTCAAATAGAAAAGGAGAAGCACTTTGATTTACGATGTAATATAAGTTTATGGGAGCCTTTTTTTCCCCATGGTATTCATTTCTCTAAAATCATTTGGTCTAATATTGGATTCCACATTTCCTCTGTGAGCTTAAGCTCTGGTCACTAGAGTTTTCCCAGTAACAATAATGACTGAAGCCACCATCTGTGATTCACCAGGCACCATTAGCATGGCCTCAACTCAACCTAAAAACAAGATTGACATCAAGTGTTGAATGTCAGACCTCTGTTGACCCCAGCTCCTATGGAACCATCCAACACTCTGACCCTGCTCTGATACCTGGAATCAATGTCAAGGCATTCTCCAGGTATTCATCTTCAGTGATGGGGTATTCATCTAATTCCAGTTCCAACATGAAATCCCGCACAGTCCAGATGAAGTCTGGAAAGAAATTCACAAACTCGGCTGAGTCCTCTACTTCATCAGAGCTGGGAGATGATTTGGTTCTGATTAACTCTGTTAGTTCAGTCACATAGCTGTGATTAGCTAAGGAATAAGAAGCACCCTCCAACACGATTTCCAGATTTGGCCCCAAAACACGTTATATCAACCTTCTCTTTTGCCCCATTTTCCCTCTATATCAGCCATGAAAATGGAATCATGGGAAAGAAGAAACAGTATCAGTGGTTAGTCCCATAAACTGAATGAAATGTGCTGCTTCAGTTTCCAGAAGGATACTGCAGCTGTTCCAGGGCCTGGTGATTGATGGTGCTCATGCTGTTGTAGATAAAGGTGCTGCTCAGGAGCACGGCCAGGGCAAAGATCCACGAGTCATTCTTGGAGTCCCCCTAAAAAGTACATTACAGCGTGAGGATGTTACTCCTCATTCTCCCATATGGTGGTTCATTTACTATAACAGTTGTATTGTAACTAAATAGTAAGGCAAGTAACATAAATTTTCAAGACAATGCTAAATGCAAACCTTTTTGGTGTGGGCACTGATCCTGCTAACACTTTGGTGTGGTTAGCTATTACCAGAAGTGAATGACATCATAAATGTGCATCAAGCTTCTCTCATGGCTCAGTGGTAAAGAACCCACCTGCCAATGCAGGAGACGTGGGTTAGGTCCCTAAACTGGGAAGATCCCACATGCTGTGGAGGAACAGCCCGTGCACCACAACTATTGAGCCTGTGCTCTAGCGCCTGAGAGCTGCAACTCCTGAGCCCATGCACTGGAGCTACTGAAGCCCACGCACCCTAGAGCCTGTGCTCTGCAACAAGAGAAGACACAGGAATGAGAAGACTAGGCACTGCAGCTAGAGAGTGGCCCCCACTGTCTGCAACTAGAGAAAAGCCTGCACAACAACAAAGACCTAGTGAAGTCAAAAATAAAATAAATAAATTAACAGATTTTTTTTTTAATGTCAAATGTTTAATACAGTGCCTGGAACACATAAGTTATGCAATAATAAATGGGCCATGATTCCTTTGCCCTTCTTTTCTTGATCATAGGCTATGTTAGGAACTAGTGTTATTCAATTTAATTCATCAACTTTTCATTGCGCATTTAGAAAACAGCAGATACAACATCTCCTTATATGGATATAAAGTTTCCTATGACAGTCCCTCCTTAGAGAGATGGAGGGGCAGACTATCTGGCAACATGTAAATACATCGAAGATGCCAGGCACGAAACCTAATACTATACTATAAAAGACAAAGGGGATGATTTCAAAGGAACCAGAAAATGTACTCTGTGCATTCAGAGCCAGACGTGATTGTGTCTGACAGTGATATGATGGCATTAGGTTAAAAAGAGCTGGGTTTTAAAGAAATGACAGATCATGGACTTCTGCAGTTACAAGGACCATGCACATGGAGGGTCCACAGAAACCAATCACAATTGTCAGAGAGCGTGATCAGAAAGTGTTTTACATGCTCCTTTTATTTGACTGAAGTAGTGGTTACCCATGTGGTCACAGATGATGAGGCTGAAAATGAGATTCAGGAGAAGTCATGAATGACTTTGGAAAGAGTATATATTGCCAAGACACACTACAGGTAGGGAGGCAAGTCCTGCTGCTATCAGTGTGCAGTCTGGTGTGCTTTGGTTCCTTAACAAATACAATTAGACAAAAAGAAGAAGGTCATGCAAACTAGAATCTAGCAGGAGTCAGTAGACCATTTTGGGCTACACTGAGATTATTATTGAATACTTTAAATCTGGGTTTTTAAACTCAAAATTTATGAATTCATGCCCTAAATCCTTTTCTGCAGTGGTGAAAGTCAAAGATTCAGGGCTACTACTTTTAATTTAGAAGCAGATTAATATAAATAAGGAGAAAAATTGATTGCAAGTAACACTGTGAAGACACAGTACCTAATATTATCTCATTTACTTTCTCATCTTGAGTCTAACTCAAGTTTTTATACAATTCATTGAAGAATTCCTCTTCAGAGATCCAAAACATGGAATAAAATGCTCCTGGTATGCTGCAAGCTTTTCTGGAGATTCAAAAAATAGTTTATTTGCTGAATCTACTTTCACAATTCCTACTTCCAACTTGATGAACCCTACACATCAGATCCTGCAAATCCAGTTGACTGCATGAATTACAGCTTTCACTAAGATTTCTTCCCAAACCTAAAAAACTGGGGTAAGGCCTTACTCTTGTTCATGGGTGAAGACTGCTTATTTTTTATCTCCCCAACTCAGCTCTGGCTTATACTTCACTCACTGTTGCACTTAACACAGAGCCTTAGATTTGAACCCAATACATATTTGTTAGCTTCCATCTTTCACCCCAGTGTTAAAAATAAGGAGATATGTCTCCAGGAACCAAAGTATTGATCTTATTGAAGATAATATTCAAGGAAAGAGAACTTAACCTCATTATTTATAACTGGATTTGCAGTTTACAGGAATATGTGGTAAAAGTTCAATTGAGGTGAGAAATTGAATTGTAAGTGGAGTGTCAGGAGTAAAGAGGATTCCCTGCCTTACCTTCTCCACATCACCCAGACCCTCAGTGTCCAGAAGGACCAGGATGTGGTCTTCTTGGAGGGGTGGGGCACACACCACATCCAGATGCCCTTGGTTTCCGACCTCACTGTGGAGCCCAGACGGAAACCTGCACAGAAAGAGGAGGAAGCAACGCAGAGTAAGAGCAGATAGTCCAGGCTGCCCACAGGTTACTTTGGGTGAACTTGTGTGCATGTGAGTGCCTGCCTGTGGGGAGGCTGCTTTCACTTTAACAAGTACAGAAGATCCAACCTCTACACATATTCACAACCTTCTCAAGAAACACTTTGTGTCCCCAATTCATCTCTTACCATTAGTAGCTCAAACTGTGTTACATTCTAAAATAATGTTAGCTCTATTAACCTCTCTACATTTGTCTGACCCCGAAGAGCTCCCTTATCCTCCACTTTCTGATGGACTTTTACCAGTGAGAGGTAACAGTAGAAGATTAGAAGGCAGGCCCCTGTTGCCCTGGCTTCCCCCCCAATGAACCATGGTGTCCCGCTGCCTCTGTTCCCACATTTAGTCACATCTCCTTTCTGGGAAAAAATCGGCCTGCAATGCAGGAGACCCTGTTTGATTCCTGGGTCAGGAAGATCCCCTGGTGAAGGGATAGGCTAGCCACTCCAGAATGCTTGGGCTTCCCTGGTGACTCCGATGGTAAAGAATCCACCCACAATGGGGGAGATCTGGGTTCAGTCCCGGAGTTGGGAAGATCTCCTGGAGGAGAACATGGCAACCCACACCAGTATTCTTGCCTGGAGAATCCCCATGGACAGAGGAGCCTTGTAGGTCACAGTCCATGGGATCACAAAGAGTGGGACACAACTGAGCAACTAAGCACAAGACCTTGATCTTTACCACATCTGGAATCCACTCACTGCTTGTCTCTTCATGCTGTAGGTGATATCAAAGCTACTTGACATTGTTCCTGCCACCCTCTGAGTCTTTCTGCATTACTTCATTGGTTCCCTTTGCTCAGCTCATGCCCTTGTAATCGTCCCTCCAATAAACATCTTCAGTTACCCTCTGAGTGGATTCTCTGTGTCCTTTCCAACATGCATTGATACATCAACTTTTGTTAGTTTTATTCCTCTTCTTCCTCCTCATATTTTCCTCATTTCTCCTTTTCAAAAATGATGAATTCTTTGTTTACTGACTCACAGGGAGATATAACAGAAGGGAAAGCAAAACAGAACTGCAAGACTCACTTGCCCTTCTTTCTCAAGTCTTAAGCCCAGAGAGGAGGGAGGATGTGAGATACATGTCTAAGAAGCTGCAGGTAAGATATCTCAACCAACAGTCTAAGATTTTGACCTTGGTCAGATGCCAATGCCCATTTCAACTGAGAATAGAAATGGATATGGAGGCGGGCCTAAGATGGCGGAGGAATAGGACGGGGAGACCACTTTCTCCCCCACAATTCATCAAAGGAACATTTAAACGCTGAGTAAATTCCACAAAACGACTCTGAATGCTGGCAGAGGACATCAGGCACCCAGAAAAGCAGCCCATTGTCTTCAAAACGAGATAGGACAAAATATAAAAGACAAAAAAAAAAAAAAAAAAAAGAGAGAGACAAAAGAGGTAGGGATGGAGCTCTGTCCCAGGAAGGGAGTCTTAAAAAGAGAGAAATTTCCAAACACCAGGAAACACTTTCACTGCCGAGTCTGTGGCGAGCCTTGGAAGCACAGAGGGCAACATAATAGGGAGGAAAAATAAGGAAATAATTAAAACCCACAGACTACGAGCCCAACGGTAACTCCCCCAGCAGAGAAGCAGCGCAGACGCCTGGGGCTGGGCAGGAAGGCACGGGCTGCATTACTTAGAGTAAGGATCGGGCATGAATGTCCTGAAGGTAATCAGAGCGAACTGATGTGGGCTAGCAAACCAGACTGTGGGATAGCTACCACACGAAAAGCCCTAAGACACTGCCAGGCCTGCGCACAGAACAAAGGGCTGAACAGAACTAGGTGGCTGCAGGACCATCACCCTCCAGTGACAGGCAGCCAGAGCCGGAAGGGGGCAATCGCAGCCCCAGAGAGACATTATCTACCAAACTGCAAGCAGGCTTCTTGCTAACTAAGACTTCTTGGTGTTCTGGAAAGTCATCATCCACCTGAGAAGATGCACCGGTTGTATACCCAGAAAACTGAGTGGCAGGGACGGGAGAGGTGATAAGTTGCAGTGACCATGCTTGCCAAACACCTCATCACCTGAGCTGCTCAGAGCTGGGAAGGGCACAAAACGCAGGCCCAACAGAGTCTGCGTCTCTGAGGACTACCCGAGTGCCTGAACCTGAGAGGCTTAGACCTGGGAGGTGCCTGCAGCCCAGGGCCAGCCCCGGACGGTTACCAGTGGAGCAACCTATAGCTTGAGCTGTGTGGGCAAGGAGGGCGCACACGCCGTGAGTGGGGGCAGGCTGAGTGTGGTTGAGACACTGCAAGCATAAGCCAGTGTTATTTGTTTGCAGCGTCCCTCCCTCCCCACAGTGCGACTGAACAAGTGAGCCTAAAAAAAATGTGTCCACCACCGCCCTCCTTGTGTCAGGGCAGAAATCAAACACTGAAGAGGCCAGCAAACAGAAGAAGCTAAAACAGAGGGAACCACCTTGGAAGTGACAGGTGCAATAGACTAAAACCCTGTCATTAGTACCGACTACACAGGAAGGCAAAATGGCTGTCTGGGGAGGCCTTACAAATAGCTGTGAAAAGAAGAGAAGCAAAAAGCAAAGGAGAAAAGGAAAGATATAAGCATCTGAATGCAGAGTTCCAAAGAATAGCAAGAAGAGATAAGAAAGCCTTCTTCAGCAATCAATGTAAAGAAACAGAGGAAAAGAACAGAATGGGAAAGACTAGAGATCTCTTCAAGAAAATTAGAGATACCAAGAGAACATTTCATGCAAGGATGGGCTCGATAAAGGACAGAAATGGTCTGGACCTAACAGAAGCAGAAGATATTAAGAAGAGGTGGCAAGAATACACAGAAGAACTGTACAAAAAAGATCTTCATGACCCAGATAATCATGATGATGTGTTGACTAATCTAGAGCCAGACATCTTGGAATGTGAAGTCAAGTGGGCCTTAGAAAGCATCACTACGAACAAAGCTAGTGGAGGTGATGGAATTCCCGTTGAGCTGTTTCAAATCCTGAAAGATGATGCTGTGAAAGTGCTGCACTCAATTTGCCAGCAAATCTGGAAAACTCAGCAGTGGCCACAGGACTGGAAAAGGTCAGTTTTCATCCCAATTCCAAAGAAAGGCAATGCCAAAGAATGCTCCAACTACCGCACAATTGCACTCATCTCACATGCTAGTAAAGTAATGCTCAAAATTCTCCAAGCCAGACTTCAGCAATATGTGAACCGTGAACTCCCTGATGTTCAAGCTGGTTTTAGAAAAGGCAGAGGAACCAGAGATCAAATTGCCAACATCCGCTGGATCATGGAAAAAAGCAAGAGAGTTCCCTGCCTTAACTACTGTTTGAATCAGTGTTTTGGGGCTCAGGGATACCAGGCCAAGGAGGCTGAATGAAGTCTATTTCCTACAAACAAGAAACGGGGAATAGAGAAAGGATTTGTACCTGGGAGGGCCCCACAGGATTCTACTCCGTTTGACCAAGTGGACTGAGGGAAAGACACTGGGTCTCTGATGTTGCTGGTGCCACATTCTCATTGATTGCACTTGTTATTATGACAGAAATATTTCAGCCAGTGTTAATCACCTTGTTTGCAGCTCAACTCACTCATAACTCATATGGAATGTGAAACAAGGTCCATAAGTGTAAATTGTTTTTGGAAGGAGTACTAAGGGGAGACACAGCTTTCCGGGTGGCCCTGGTGGTAAAGAACCCACCTGCCAATGCAGGAGACATAAAAGACATGGGTTCTATCCCTGGGTGTGGATGATTCCCTGGAGGAGAGCCTGGCAACTCAATCCAGTATTCTTCCTGGAGAATCCCATGGACAGAGGAACCTAGTGGGCTACAGTCCATAGCGTCGCACAAAGTCGGATATGAAGCAACTTAACACACACACTAAGGGGAAGAAGAAAAATTAAATAAAAAAGGTGTTGGGTTGTATCCCAAAGGCCTAAGAGCCGTGCTTGGCCAGCTTCAAGAGAGAAGAGCCCAGAGTCAGCAACAGAGCCATTGGTAGTTTAACAGATTGGGGAGCTTCCAGGTCCGAAGTAACACCCTACCATGTGCAGCTGACAGAGAGCAGGAAATGGTGGCAGACTTCTCTCCTGGGGAATGGGGGGAACAGGGAAGATTGCCAGTTATAGAGGAACTGACAACAGATGGGCTCATTAGTTACCAGGGAAACCAGTAAAGGGGCATGCCCCTCACCAATCCTTTAGTAAGAACAATCACTAGCTGAAGCCTGGGGCAAGCACGTAGGAAGGTCAGTCTGTGTTAGGTTATACATGAAGCAGGCACTGGTTGGAAAGGGGATGTACAGAAAGTGAGAGAACAGTCATCTTGAGTGACCTGACCATACAGGAGGAATATAAAAAAATAGAGAAGATATGGAAGGTGAGCCCCTCAGCTTGAGAGGGTGGCTCTGAGTCCAAGCTTGAACTGCTTGCTGCACAACAGGCCAGTAAATTGAGAGTAAGGATTAGCAACTTTTCTCAGAAAGCCAACAGACTGAGAAGATAGTGGGCTACTGTCCCAAAGAATCATCTTTCCAGAGTTAGAATTCAAGCTTCTTAAACTAAAAGGGGAGGAGGAAAGTTCTGGTTCTGGCCAGACTCTGGAGGGGATGTGTTAATTTCTTCCTGCCTACAGCCTTTCACAGATGGACCTAGTTGGGATATCTTGCGAGAGTTACGCAAAAGTATTTTAGCTTCATGCTCTTTACCTGGGAAGCAGGGTTCCCAGAGATGGGCCATTCGCATAATTTAGTTAATAGGCAATATCCCTTAGGTAATTAATTTGTCAAAGGATTCAAGGCTCTTCCCTATTATAGCTCCTGGGTGCTGCACACAGTTATAGGGGAAAGTCATTATTTTAATATCTTTTAAGAGAAGGAGGGAGAAGCATTTGCACTTTGAAAAATCAGCAAGGGCAGAAGATCCTTTGGAAATGTTACCAAGTTTGAGCTTGCTCTGCTCACTGCACAACAGGTCAATGAAGCTACAGATGAGGTGTTGAGACAAGGAATATGACTTTATCCAGAAAGCCCGCAGGCTGAGAAGATGGCAGACTAATGTCTCAAATCAACCATCTTGTCGGGACCTGGATCCCAGGTTCTTTTATAGAATAGAGAGGAGGAGGAAGTGAGGAAGTAAAGTAAAAAGGCCACTAATCTAGCAAATGTCTCCTGAAATGGCCAATCCTGGGGAGGGGATGTATTAATTTCTTATTTCTGTAGCCATTCACAGGTGGGCAGGGTCAGATTCTCTCTCTGTGAGGTGAATAAAGGCACTTCCTTTAACAGGAAGAGTGGCAGGATTATGAGGCAGGCCATTATGTATGATTTTAACAAAAGCAATGGAAAGCAAAGGTTAAAGTCAAAGAAACAGATCCAACATGGAGTCAAAATTTGCCGGGGTCCAGCCCCAGTGGATCCAGGGTGGTTCGAAGGTGGGGATGGAATCGGCGTCCTGGGAAAAAACTTATTTAATTACAGATATATAGAGAGATTAGAAATGGATAGTGTAGTAGGAAAATTAGTGGCGAAAAAGAGGCTGAATAACTTGGTTTATGTGGAATACCAATTACCACCTACGTAGGCCACAGGCGTCTTTCCATTCTCCCGAAGGAGAGGAGGCACTGAGGCCTCCCGGGTCTGATCTTAGAAGCCCAGGCATAATTAGCAGGCTTGGTAAGTACCCACGCCCCAGATGGGAATTCAGCCAGAAAAAAGAAAAAAATGACACGGGGGGAATCAGTCTTTCCAGAAACTGATCCCGTTTTCTTTATTTTCAGGTTTGCTTATATACCTTTTGTTACACATAGAGACAAATGAAAATTTTAAAGTCACACAGGGGTCAGCAGTCCAGACCTTTATCAAGATCAGGTGCTTCATATAAATGTATACAAAAAGGTCTTAGGGGTTTTACATCATCTTCTGGCCATGAGGCCTGCTGACATTTTATGACCCTTTCTTTCTGATAACCAAAAAACTTATTTTTTCCAAGGGTGTTTTTTCTTAAACCAGGCACCACCCTCCAAATAAAGTTGCATTCCTATAGGGTAAGGGTTTAGTGAGTTACAATCAAGAAAGGAATTTATTTAACCTAAGGTTAACATGATTAATCTTAAAGGTTAATACTTATTTCTCCTATATGCTAGTTATATTCATTATAAGGGCAGAGAATATGGAGATTTAGTAGCAAATATCAGTCCAACAAATGAAAACCTTTCACCAATGTTCCCCTTAAGATCTATTTAGTCTAAAGATAGTGATAAAGTTACATTTTTACATAGCAAGGACACAGTGATTTATAACAAAGTACAGTGGTCTATAACAAAAGAGAAAATTCATTAACTCAGAAAGTCTGGTATTGCTAACATCAAAAACTACTCTATTTCCTTTTCAATATTCCAAATACCTTAATATATTCTCAGGTGCCTAAGGATATGGAGGCCTGGTGGCAATCATTGACTCAACAATGAGAAAAGCCCTATGCTAATTAAGATTTTCAAAATACTCCAAACTCTCTGTGCTGTTTATGGTTGAGAGGTAGTAAACAATCATGTGCATAGTGGCAGGAGTATGGATAATCCTGTCACACAAGCTAGTTTGCCAGCAGAGAGGTTTGACCTGAGACACCCTTGTCACACCCAGGGCAGGGAATCAGCAGCAATTATTGGCACAACAAATGAAAAACCCTTCACCAAAATAATTCCTAACCAACCCACTATACTAATAATTTCTAACTTCCCAAAAAGAATCTGCCTTTAGTAGGTCTAAAACATCTTGTGCCTCTCATGGTTGGGAGGCTGTGAACAATTACATGTGGCCGGACAAACCTGTACAGGCAGGCTAGATCACCTCCAGAGGAGTTCATAAGCTGAAACACTCTTGTCATGCCCAGGAATTTTTATTAACTTGGAGCTGTAAGTTCACTCTCTCTCCGAGAGAGGTAGTGGGGGTCAGCCCCTCGTAAAGTCAGAGGTGTAGGTGAGAGCATGAAACAGTAAAGTAGGCAGGCTCTGGTTTTGGGGGTAGATGCTCAGAAACAGGGGGTTTCCTGAGGCTCGATCCTGCCTTTGCGTATGCCAAGCCTCCTTCCTCATGACCTTTGCCGTGGGCAGAGTTCCTCACGCTGGCTCCCGGCAAAAATTGGCTCTTCCTTGTAACAATCCCCCACTGTCAATGTCCATTCCACATCTTGTGGAAAAAAAGAGTGACGGTCATTCTAACTGCTTCATCAGATGGATCTTTCTGTTATCAGTGCCAGTGTTCCAAATGTTGAGATTTTTCTTCTTTTATTCCACTTTGGAAAGTGTCTACTTTATAACTGTAGACTTAAAAATATTCACAACCTAAAAGTTGAAATTTTTTTGGACTTCAAACCCAGAAGGCAACATCTCAAGTTAAGGAATTTAGCACTTTTCTATGTATGGTGTCCACTAAAAGGTGTACAACATAAAAGCTGCGAGTTAAGTTTTATCTGGGGCAAAAAGGGGACTGTAGCTCAGGAGACAGCACCTCAGATAGCTCTGAGAGACTGCTCCAAAGAGGCAGTGGGGGGAAGGTCAATGTATAAGATTTTGATAAAGGGGCTATTCAGTGCAATCAAGCGCTTATTTTACAAAAGGTTTTCTGCTAATCACGAGGGCTGATGTCACCATGAAGGGATCTAGTGCTTTTCTAGATATGAAGAGATTCGAGGATTGGGTTCATGAAATCAGTTCCTGAAAATATCAAACTATCTAAAGACCTGTTGCACCAGTTTCCCTGGAGCACAGAGTGCCTCGCTCTCCACCTTGAATTCCCCTCATAGGTATCGAAGTTCTGCAGCTGCAGCAGCACAGGGTTCAATCTCTGCAGAGGCAGGTGGCAAATGCCCTTGTTGCTGTTCAGTCACTGGCAAATGCTCTTGGCAAGTGCTGATTTGACAATGACAATGGGAAGATTCAAGAGTCAGGGCTCACTGAAATCATTCCCTTGATATGTACCCCTGGAGAGATTCCAATATATAATTATTTCTAAAAGCTCACCCAAAGCTTTTATCTCATGTGCATTTTCTTTCCTTAAAATTTCTTCACATCAAGTTACTTTCCTTACTGATAAGTTTGCATCATCAAACATTAATACCAGGTATTAATTTCATATTGTTTCCCAGTTTACATGAGCCTGAAACTCATTTTAGCTTAATTTCTCTTGTATTTAGGATTGTTTGATTTGTAAGCACTTAGTTTTCTTTAAACCAATTAAATAGAGCTCTTCTACAGATTAACCACAGCAATAATATCCAAGGCACATCCTGAGACATACATCCATCCAGACAGACACAATGAGAGATCTCATTGCTTCACTGTCCAAACTTAGTCATGAATCAAATATCACAATATAAAACTCACTAGTTTATAAATAACAATTTAAATTTTAAAAAATATAAGTTTCTTCCCTTTTCACTGATATTTATGGAAAACAATTCAAGTTCTAAGTTACTTGACCCTCTTTTCAAAGTTTGCGTGTTAAAAAGATGGCAGAGGGCTTCCCTGGTGGCTTAGTAATTGAGAATCTGCCTGCCAATTCAGGAGACATGGGTTCAATCCCTGGTGCAGGAGGATCCTACATGCCTCAGAGCAACTAAGCCTGTGCTTCCTGACTATTGAGCCTAAAAAACTATTGTGTCTAAAGTCTGGGAACTGCAACTACTGAAGCCTGCCTACCTAGAACCTGTGCTCTGCAACAAGAGATGCCACCACAATGAGAAAGCCTGCATTAACAGGGAAGGTTTGGGGAGTTGTAAAAGGATTGATGACCTTTGCATTATTATTGAAGTCACACTTCTGGTCCTGTATAAAGACTACATTTGTAAAACAAGGGCAGTTTTGTTTTTTCTTTTTTCAAATAACTGAATGGCTATCTCAATGATATTGAAGGACTGAAATACTCATATACCTATGTTGGAGAGTTTTACTTTTCCTCACTTTTCTCATTTTGGTAATCTACTTACAAACACTTTTGAGAATCTTCCCTAGGCTTCAACCAGTTATTTAAAATTTCCCAAGGATGATAATGGAGGACAGAGAAACCTGGCATGCTGCAGTCCATAGGGTCACAAAGAGTCATGACTTAGAAACTGAACAACAAAAGGGCTCCCAGGTGGGAGTGGAGCCTGAGAGGAAGTGCTTCCCATTTTAGCTTGAGCAGTTAGTACCAGAGGTCTGTTTGTTACCAAAGTAACCAAAGCAAACTAAAACCTTACCAGCAGAAAAGTCACATTCAAAGTTGAATGGCGAAATGCCCCAGTGTGACTCCCCTGTCCCATGAGATCTGTCTCCTCTGTCCAAAGTGCCTTATAAATAGAATTTCCCTGCATAGGGAGAACTTCCCAAATTGGAACCGAAGTTCCCCAAACAGGAACCTGAGGTTCCCCAAATGGAACCCAATTTCCACAAATGGAAGCATAGTTCCCAAATCGACAAGGTCAAAATGCCCCGGTAGAACCCTAATTTCCAGCTGTTCCGGTGGATAAAGTTACTTGAGCATTTAGCTACAAAGAAGATCTTGTCCCCAAAAAGGGGACTGAACACTCTGACATATATAAGAAGCTATGTTGCAGGGTGAAATCCCCTAATTGGCATTCTAGAGGTTATAAAAGCAAATGGTTTTTGGATTTCCCCAGGGACTCCTGTGACTGGCATAGACTAGATGTTTACTGGTCCACACTGATGTTTACCACAGAACTTGTGGCACCTGTATCTATTAGAAAGTCAGGAGAAGGAAATGGCACCCCACTCCAGTACTCTTGCCTGGAAAATCCCATGGACTGAGAAGCCTGGTAGGCTACAGCCCATGGGTCACAAAGAGTCGGACACGCCTGAGCGACTTCACTTTAGACCTGCTCTTTACAAGGATTATATAACAACAATGGATGCTGCCTGAAGACAGTCTCTGGATTAAACCTTCTGGCTAATCCCGTTATCTTAAAATGTAAATTATGGGAGGAGGTCTGGTGAGGTCTTTACAACCTCCAGACATTCTTTGGATTCATTGGAGAGGATATAACTTCATTGCTAACACTAACAAGGGGGTACTCTTTCTACCCCCTTCTGATGCCTATGTCAGAAGCTTTCTCTATCTCCTTTATACTTTAATAAAACTTTATTACACACACACACACAAAAAGAAAGTCAATCAATTTGTTTTCCACTGTCAAAGTTACCTGAGACTCCTCTGGAGAAATTAGAATTCAACACCACAAATCTAAGGGTGTCACTACATTTATTATCAGAGTGTTCCTCTCTTTTCCAAAGTGCTTCTAACTGCAAGATCATATAGTAACTGAATGAGCCATTCAGGGACCATCACTGTTTTGGCCTTAAAATATCTAATATATGCCCCCAAAGGATTTTTTCTTCTGGATAAATGGAGTATTTCTCATTTTATAAGTTTGATAACACCAAAACACAAAAGACGTAGACAAATTCCAACACAAATTCCAGCATCAATGCACACGAAATCAAAGAACTGGTTCCCAAATGGAGTAGACTTACCCTACAAACCAAAGAACTGGTTCCCAAATCCGGAAGACCTACCCTACAAAGCCAATAAACTGGTTCCCAAATGGGGTAGACTTATCCAACAAAAACTACAAATTAGTTCCCAGTGAACCAATTCCAACTCAGGTACAGTCCAAAAACAATTCTCCTCTCCAACAGAGTACCCCAACAAATCGGCTTGTCTCATAAAGGAAAAGCCCAAACTGAGGGGTGAATATGTTCCTGATGTGCACACTAGAGCAACTTAAGCTACAAAATCAAGTCTGTCAACTCACAACACAAAAGGATACACAAAACTGAAACAAAACCAAGACAAACAAATGAGCTGGTTACTTAATTGGGTAGGCTTACCCTACAAGACTGAATCTGTCAGCTCGCAGAAATTTGTAGTTCCCTTGCTTCAACTGCCAAGCACTGGGCAGTCAATGCCACTGCAGGGAATTTTGAAGGGAAGATTCTCAAGACAAATGGTCCCAGAAGCTGCTAGGGCCTTGCCTCAATAGTCCTTGACCAGGGCCAACTATCTATGAGCAGCAAGCCTCCTGATTGGCTAAGCCTAATTTGTTACTGAGTCCAAGCTCACTCTACTCACCACACAACAGGTCAGTGAATCTACAGATGAGGTGTTGAGGCAAGAAATACAACTTTATTTCAAAAGCCCGCAGACTGAGAGAAGATGGCAGACTAATGTCTCAAAACAACCATCTTGTCGGGGCCTGGATGCTAGGTCCTTTTACAGAACAGAGAAGGGAAAGAAGTGAGGAAGTAAAGTAAAAAGGCCATTAATCTAGCAAATGTCTCCTGGAATGGCCAACTTCAGGGAGGGGATGTATTCATTTCTTCTTTCTGCAGCCATTCACAGATAGGCAAGGTCAGATTGTCTCTCTGTGAGCTGAACAAAGGCACTTTAGATTAACAGTCAAGCAGAGTGGCAGGGTTCCCTGAGGAAGGCCATTATGTATGATTATAATAAAAAACCAATGAAAAGCTAAGGTTAAAGTCTAAGTCAAATAGCTGAGGAAGAAGAGAAGAGAAAGGCAAAGCAGAAAGGGAAAGATATAGAATGTAGAGTTCCCAACAGAATGTAGAATTCCAGAGAATAACAAGGAGAGAATAGAAAGCCTACTTACATGAACAATACAAAGAAACAGAGGAAAACAATAAAATGGGAAAGACTAGGGACGACTTCAAAAAATTGGAGATAACAAGGCAACATTTCATGCAACGATGGGCACAATAAGGGACAGAAATGATAAGGACCTAACAGAAGCTGAGAAGATTAAAAAGAGGTGGCAAGGATACATGGAAGAACTGCACAAAAAAAGGTACAACCACGATGGTGTGGTCACTCCCCTGGAGCCAGGCATCCTGGAGTGTGAGGTCAAATAGGCCTTAGGAAGCATTACTAAGAACAAAGATAGTGGAGGTGATAATTCAGAATTAGCTCAGAATTCCAGCTGAGCTATTTAAAATCCTAAAAGATAATGCTGTTAAAGTGCTGCACTCATTATGTGAGCAAATTTGAAAGACTTAGCAGTGGCTACAGGGCTGGAAAAGGTCAGTTTTCATTCCAAGCCCCCAAAAAGGCTATACCAAAGAATTTTCAAACTGTTAGGGGAAGCACACTGACTGAAGCCGCTCACCCTGGCCAGGCACCATAGTAACCATTTGCATGAGTTGTTTTACGACAGGAGGTCCTGGTAAGAAACACAAAACTAACAAGCCACCACCAACCGGAAGAGTTCAGGGAAGGTCAAAAGGAGACACCACATGTCCGACCACCTCCCAGAATCCTCACTGGCATCCATCTTGGCTGAATAAGGTGTGCGCCACCAGGAAGGACTCTGAATCAGAATGATTGGCTAAAGATAACCCATCACCATAAAACCCGAGACTGCAAGCCATGTGACAGAGCAGTTCTCCTGGGTTCCCTTACCCTACTGCTCTCCACCCGGGCGCCCTTTCCCAATAAAATCTCTTGCTTTGTCAGCACATGTGTCTCCTCGGACAATTCATTTCTGACTGCTAGACAAGAACCCAGTTTTGGGCCCTGGAAGGGATCCCCCTTCCTGCAACAAAACTACAGCACAAATGTGCTCATTTCACATACCAGCAAGGTTATGCTCAAAATCCTTCAAGCTAGGCTTTAGCAGTATGTGATCTGAGAACTTCCAGATATACAAGCTGAGTTTTAAAGAGGAAGAGGAACCAGAATCAAATTGTCAACGTTCATTGGATCATGGAGAAAGCAAGGAAATTACAGAAAAACACCTACTTCTGTTTCATTGACTACACTAAAACCTTTGACTGCATGGATCACAACAAACTGTGGGAAATTCTTAAAGAGATGGGAACACCAGACCACCTTACCTGTCTCCTGAGAAACCTGTATGTGGGTCAAGAAGCAACAGTTAGAACCAGACATGAAACAATGGATGGGTTCAAAATTGGGAAGAGAATATGACAAGGCTGTATATGGTCACCCTGCTTATTTAAACTCTATCCAGAGTACATCATATGAAATGCTGGGCTGGATGAATCACAAGCTGGAATCAAGATTGCTGGGAGAAATGTCAACAACCTCAGATACTCAGATGATACCACTCTAATGGCAGAAAGTGATGAGGAACTAAACAGCCTCTTGATGAGAGTGAAAGAGAACAGTGAAAAAGCTTGCTTGAAGCTCAACATTCAAAAAACTAAGATTATGGCATCCAGTCCCATCACTTCATGGCAAATAGGAGGGAGAAAGTGGAAGCAGTGACAGATTTTCTTTTTCTGGGCTCCAGAATCACTGTGGAAGTTGACTGCAGCCGTGAAATTAAAAGATTGCTTGCTCCTTGGAAGGAAAGATATGATTAACCTAGACAGCATATTAAAAAGCAGAGACATCACTTTGCCCACCAACTTTCATCTAGTCAAAGCCATGGTTTTTCTAGTAGTCATATATGGATGTGAGAATTGGACCATAAAGAAGGCTGAGTGCCAAAGAATTGGTGCTTTTGAACTGTGGTGCTGGAGAAGACTCTTAAGAGTTTCTTGGACTGCGAGGAGATCAAACCAGTCAATCCTAAAAGAAATCAACCCTGAATATTCATTGCAAGGACTGATGCTGAAGCTCTAATACTTTGACCACCTGGTACAAAGAGCTGACTCATTGGAAAAGACCCTGATGCTGGGAAAGATTGAGGGCAAAAGGTGAAGAGGTGGCAGAGGATGAGACAGACAGCCTCACGACTCCATGGACAAGAATTTGAGCAAACTCTGGGAGACAGTGGAGGACAGAGGAGCCTGGCATGCTGCCATCCGTGGGGTCACAAAGCGTTGGAGATGACTTAGTGACTGAAAAACCACAATAACAAAGTCAAAGAAACGCATTCAACACAGAGTCGAAATTGGCTCTAACAGAAGTTGGACAAACTGGAAGGTGTTGAGTCAGGGTGACTCTGTTCTACTTGTGGGCTGGGTTCCAAATCTCATCCCAAGCTGTCACTTCCATCTAACTTCACATATCCATGCTGGGCACCAGGTTCGCCCCAAATCTAATCTCTGCACCAAAGGCTGGCCACTAAGCCTGCACCAGAGCCAAGCAGCACACCTTCTTCCCTTGCGTTTGAGTTAGCACTCTGGTTCCACCTATCCCTGAGGCCACTTTCCCTTTCATTCATTGAATATATTTATAATAGCTACTCTAAAGTCTTTCTTGGTAAAGCCAGATCTGTTTTTAACTGGTTGCTTCCCCCCACCCCAACTTTGAGTAACATTTTCCTATTTCTTTTCATGGCTAGACAATTTTCATTGTATATGGGACATTGTGGATGACATGCCAGAGAGAGTCTGGATTTTGTTATTTTCCACTGAAGTGTTCATTTTTGTTCTGGTAGATAGTTTAATTACTGAGCAATCACTTTGTACTTGTCTGGGCTTGGTTATGTGCTTCATTGGGATAATCTGTGGAAATTCTATGGCATTCCCAAGGGCCTCTAACTTAGTGGGATTCAGCCTCCAAATTCTTGTCTCCTCTGTGCATTTTATCAAGGTCTTGGGGATTAGGACTGGAGCAAGTTTATCTCAACTGGTCCTAAATCATAAGGATCAGACTTTGCAGGCCTCAGCTGGATGTGTAGAGAGTGGACTAGTTGTTAATGAGCTGTGTTCAGCTCTGGAAGGTGGAAACCCTGAAGGTAGGGCCACAACTCCTGGGCCTCCGGCCCTGTATCACCCCTAGTAGCTCCATTCTGCCCTTAATCTCTCTTGGTCATCTCTCCCTGCATACACACATCTCGGTCCTCAGCTATCGACTCAAAGAACTGGCACAGTCCTCAGCTATCGACTCAAAGAACTGGCACAGACCTTTGGCCATGGCCTCCTCTCTACTGCTGTGCCTTGAAGATTTCAGCTCCTCGAGCCCTGATCTGCTTCCGCTGTTCGGCAGGACCATGCATCCTGTTTGGACTCCAGTTCCCCATCCCTCAGGGCAAGCGTCATCTGAGCCAGAGTATCTGAGGGTCTCATCTCAGGGTTTCCACCTTCCAGAGCTGGAAGTCTTGTGCTGCTTGATATCTGTTTCCTGGGAATAATTACTGGGCCTCTGATGTCAAGATTCATGGTTATTTACAGCAGGGAGGCTACTCTGGGTGCCAGTTACAACATCCCCGCTGGAAGCAGATGTCTGTGCACGTATTTTTAGTTTCAGTGAGGAGAGTGTGCTGTACACCTCAGTCTGTTTTTTGACTTGTTCCTCAGCTCCCAGGGAGCAAGTTATAGCAGTTCCTGGGGAGCCAATTCCACAAGGAGGCACTAGCTGGTGGGAGGGTCTGGTGGAGCCTGGGGAGGCAGTAATGCAGCTAATCTGGGCCGCTCCCCAAGAACATCATCACCTTGAGGAAGGGGTCACCCTTTCCCCGTGTCTGTGAGAGGCCAGAGTGTGGAGGGAGCAGACAGAACTGCTGAGGACAGAGTGATCTGAACTGCCATCGGAGAAAACCCTTCTCCCTGGACTGGAGAGCAGGGTCTTCAGCTCCGGGCTCACAGTACTTGGGACCCTGTGCCTCTAGGCTAGGGTCAACTTCCCCGAGAGCCGCTGACTCCAGGAGAGTGTGGGGCCTCCGTTCTCCATGGTGGGGAAAGGAGCCACGGGAAAACTGCTTGCCAACAGGAAACTTGATAATCCCTCCCTAGCTCTGCGGCTCTCGCCTCTCAGGCCTAATCACCCTGGGAACAGCCAGGGTGGCTTTTCCCAGAGGTATCACCTTACTTCTGAAGCTCTCCTCTCCCAGAGCATTTCCCTACCCAGAAGAACTTAAGTAAGTAAGTAAGTAAAGTCACTCAGTCGTGTCCGACTCTTTGTGACCCCATGGACTGCAGCCCACCAGGCTCCTCAGTCCATGAGCTTCTCCAAGCGAGAGTACTGAAGTGGGTTGCCATTTCCTTCTCCAGGGGATCTTCCCGACCCAGGGATCGAACCCGGGTCTCCCGCATTAGAGGCAGATGCTTTAACCTCTGAGCCACCAGGGAAGGCCTAATAGGATTAACCTTCCCTGGGGAAAGGAGAGCTCTTAGCAAGGTGAAGGAGAGCAGGGCCTCTCCCAGTCCACACCCAGGCTATAATGCCATGATGTTATGGGCAGAAACCTCAGGCCCTTTCCCATCAGAGAAGATTCTGTGGGTCCTAGGAATCCAGGAGCCTTTGGGGAGTGGAATTCCTGCACAATAACCCCAGCACTTAAGCCTCCCTCTCACTTCTTCAAAACCCTGGTACTGAGGTGGGAACAAGTCAGCTTCCTGGAGGGCAAAGCCCCCAGAGAGGGGTTGGGGCTTGCAGGAGATGGCTGATGTTGGGTAGAACAGGGGCACATCCTGAGAAAGACTGAGACTCAGCAACCGTGAGTCTTCCCCCCATCCCACCAGGTCTGGGCTCGGCCCCTCCACCCCTCCCTGCACATTCCCATACCCTCTGGCTGTCCCCTCTGACCCAACAACACAGGAAGGACTCATCCTTGGGGGTGAAGTAAAGAGTCACCAGGCTGACATGAGGACCAGAAAGATCCTGGTCCAACAGTGACATTCCACTTGATTGGAGGTGGCCACAAACACTGGCCTGAGATCCACAAAGGAGGCCTTCGGGAAGCCCTTTCTGTGTGGTGTCTGTGGGCTTGAATGCCCCCTGCCCCCAAGAGGGTGCTTGCAGTAGGAAAGGCTTGGCACTGAGCACACAGTGCTCCTCCTAGAGGCAAGAGGCCCCTAGCTGGGCTCCTGGGGTGGCCTGAGCCCTGGATTCCACTCCTGGTGGTGAATTCCAAGGCCTGCGCCCAGGATCTCACCTGGAGTGCTATGCCCCATTCCCGATCAGCTTGGTACCTTGGCCCTGGCCAGCTGGTGGCCAGGCAAGGGCTGTCCGGAGAGCCAGAAGGACCAGTACAGTGTCCAGGAAAGTGGAGGGTCAGACGGTCTTATGAGGTCCTTTCAATCCCCTCATAGTCCAGAAGAAAACAAAATATACCAATGAGATGGAATATTTTTCAGCCCCCACCTATGGTGACCGCAGGACCAGCTCTAACTCTCAGAATCTGGTGTGAATCTGGCCGAGCAGGATCCCCAGGAGCCCTCACCACAACCAGTGTGCTATTAGTCATCCTTGCCCAAGATCCAGCCAGTGTGATGGGTTCCAGGGAGTGCCAAGATTCTGTCTCCTCCTTAGCGGCTGCCCAGTAGGAGGACCCTAAACACAATGACAAAGACACAGCCCAGCCTGGCTATTGGTTCAGCCCAGCATCAAGAATGAACCCGCTGGGACTTCCCTGGTGGTCCGGTGGCTAAGACTCTGCCCTCCCAGCGCAGGGGCCTAGGTTCGAACCCTGATCAGGGAATTAAATCCTACATGCCGCAAATAAAGATTCCGCAGGCCGCAAACCCCCCACCCCCCAAAAATCCCGCGTGCCGAAATTAAGACCTGGCTCAAGCAAAATAAGTAATTTTTTTTTTTTCCTGAATGAAGAAGAACAAACTTGCTGACATTCAGGTCCTCTTCATCACACCAGGGGGACGAATGTGTGCCTGTGTGTGTGTTCATATATGCCTACACCTACGTGTGTCCATGTGACTACACATGTGATTCCCTGTGTGTGTGCCCATGTGCACGCCTGAGTGCATGTGCTCACACTTGCATGTGCCATGGGTGCACATGGGAATCGGGAGAGGAACGATGACCTTCAGCCAGTGACCCGAACAGGTTTTCTCTCCCTCCCTTATGGTCACGCTCAGCTGCACCAGCTTCTTGCTTCATCCAAAAGATTCCCTGAGCAGCCTCTTAACTTCCACTTAGGGTTCATGTCCTGTGTCTCAGAGACCACACTGTCAACAGTGCTCTCTTGAAAACAGTCCTATTGACAATAATAAAGCCACTTTCACCCGTCTTGGATGTGGGCCTAGCAGTGAAAGATCTCATCACTATGATTGCAGCTCGTTTCCCTGCTCCTGTGACTCCCCACCTACTCCACCGCAAGTTCCCTGTGCGGGAACATGGCCCGTGTTCTGTGTGGCTACCAGCTGGCTTCACCAATTGTTTTAGAATATGTCTTTCATTCATTTGTTCACTCTGTAGACATGGGTTGGAAGAACACTCTCTTCCAGATGTTGGGGAAATGGTGATGGAGAAGGCACCCCTGCCTTCTGGGGCTTCAGGTGACAAGTGACGGCACAAGGAAGAGGGGAGCCATCTCAGGAGTGCGGGAGCCCAGAGGGCTGACCTGTGAGGGAGCTGACGCATGAGCGAGGCCCAGAGCCAGAAGGCGAAGACAGGCCAGCAGGGAGGCTTGCAAGGCTAAGCAGGGCAGGCACTGGGCAATGAGCGGAGCTGACCTGGCCTTTGGGAGCGAGACACAGGGACCCAGGCGGTCAAAAGGCTCCTCGCGTGGTAGAACCAGTGAGCCTGGTGCAACCCAGGTGAGCAGTGGAGGAGGAGGAAAGGTCTGGAGCAAGTGACAGCTTTGGGCTGAGCAGTGGGCAGTGCCGGGGCCACAGCTGTGGCTCTGGGTGGCGTGAGGTGGCATAGAGGAGACACTACAGCTCAGTGAGGAGTGACAGCTCAGCCTAAACAGCAAGAAGGCACAGTACCGGGATGAGGCATGGGGAGTCCCACTCACCCATGACCCTGGCTACACCTGGCACTATTTGGGAGAAAGTCTTGATGTCCAGGTCCAGAGGGTTCAGTCCGTCTCCCAGACATGGAGTTTTCTAGGTGGCATCAAGCCCTGTCCAGCCTGGGCTGCAGGGTGGGGCCTGGCACCCTCGTCATGTGCCTCCTGCCCCTATTCTGTTGGGTGCCCAGCTCTCCCTGAAGCCCCGTGGCTGTTCTGCCTGGACCCTGGCCTTTCTCAGTGGGCACCCAAAGACTGACCCTTCGGACCCTGGCCTTTCGTAGTTCAGTTCAGTTCAGTCACTCAGTCATGTCCAACTCTTCGCGACCCCATGAATTGCAGCACACCAGGCCTCCCTGTCCATCACCAACTCCCGGAGTTCACTCAGACTCACATCCATCGAGTCAGTGATGCCATCCAGCTGTCTCATCCTCGGTCATCCCCTTCTCCTCCTGCCCCCAATCCCTCCCAGCATCAGAGTCTTTTCCAATGAGTCAACTCTTTGCATGAGGTGGCCAAAGTACTGGAGTTTCCGCTTTAGCATTCCTTCCAAAGGACACCCAGGGCTGATCTCCTTTAGGATGGATTGGTTCGATCTCCTTGCAGACCAAGGGACTCTCAAGAGTCTTCTCCAACACCACAGTTAAAAAGCATCAATTCTTCGGCGCTCTGCTTTCTTCACAGTCCAACTCACATCCATACATGACCACAGGAAAAACCATAGCCTTGACTAGACGGACCTTCTACTGGACAGTAAAGAGAGGCAACTGTCCTTGCTGTTTGGGGTCACGGACGCATGTGGCAGGCAGGAAAGCCCCCCTAAGGCCTACCCAGACTCCAGATGTGGCTGAGGTTCCCTTGATTCTGTTACCGAAAGTGTGGATTGGCTGCTCTCCACTCTAAAGCCAATAAAGAAGCAAGGTTGGTGGAAAAGAAAGTTCACTTTCTTTAGGAGGCTGGCAGTCCTTGGTGTGAAGGCAGACTCCTATCCACAGGTTGACTCCTCTGCACTGACGATCAGTTGGCAAGAGTTTTTATAGGGGAAAGGAGGAGCTACATGCAGAAGCAGCACAGTCAGCTCTGATAGTCATCTTGATTAAGTACACCTAAGCTTCAGTCCCAGGGGAGGTTTGTTCCCTTCCCATTTCTTTGAGGCCAGCAGCTTCTGTCATGGCTACAGTCTGGTCATCGTGTAGTTAACTTCTTTCACCTGGTGAACATGTTAGTATTATAAAACAGCTCAAAGGATAATGCTCAGAGTAATCTCTTAGCTCTTGAAGAGAAACTAAAGAAACTAAACTATGCTTAATGAGTAAACCATTACCATCTAGTCTCATTGGATTCTTTTCCTTTGTTTCTGCCTTTTCTTTCTTCTCTGATTAAACTGACCCTTTGGTTAAAGTTTTTCCACAGACAAAAGACAGGCTGAGGACATGGGGATGGGGCAAAGACCATAGGGTCCCCCTCCAGCCCCACAGACTTAATCCACTGCGACAACTTGGTCACACTTGCCACAAAGGTGTGTGTGTGTATTAGTTTTTCAGTTGTGTCCGACTCTTTGTGACACCATGGAGTGTAGCCCGCCAGACTCCTCTGTCCCCGGAATTTTCCAGGCAGAAATACTGGAGTGGGTAGCCATTCCCTTCTTCAGGGGATCTTCCTGACCCAGGGATCAAACCCAGGTCTCCTGCATTGCAGGCAGATTCTTTACTCTCTGAGCCACCAGGGAAGCCATGCCACAATGGTAAGCAGACCCAGAGGAGTGATCAAAATGTTGTGCCCTCAGAGATCTGACTCTACCTGGCAGAGGAGAACAAAAGAATATGGGGCAGGGGGACTCCCTGGTGGTCCAGTGGTTAAGAATCCACCTAGCCATGCAGGGGATTTGGGTTCAATCCCTGGTTGGGGAACAAAAATCTCATGTGCCTTGGGGCAACTAGGACAACTCGCTGCAACTGCTGAGTCCATGTTCCCCAACCAGACTTCCCACATGATGCAAGAAAGATCTCAGGTGCTGCAACTAAGACTCAATGCAGTCAAATAAAATAATTTTTTTTTTAAAGAATATGGAGCAGTGTAGAAGATAAGCAGTAGTTATGGTCATGTGACCATGTGACCAGTTGCAGAAAGTTCAGTTGTTCAGTCATGTCCGACTCTTGTCTACCCCATGGACTGCCGTGTGCCAGTCTTCCCTGTCCATCACCAACTCTCAGAGCTTGCTCAAACTCATGTCCATTGAGTCAGTGATGCCTCCAACCATCTCATCCTCTGTTGTACCCTTCTCCTCCTGCCTTCAATTTTCCCAGCATCAGGATCTTTTCCAGTGAGTCAGTTCTTCACATCAAAGTATTGGAGCTTCAGCATCCGTCCTTCCAATGAATATTCAGGACTAATTTCCTTTAGGATTGACTGGTTTGATCTCCTTGCAGTCCAAGTTACAGAAAAGAGAACTATAATAATCTCATCCTCCTTTTGACACAAATATATTTGTTGTTGTTCAGTTGCTCAGTCGTGTCCGACTCTGCGACCCCATGGACTGCAGCATGCCAGGCTTCCCTGTCCTTCACAAATACATTTGTGCACATATTAACCAATTTGTTTCCCCTCTTCTTCCTCTCCTTCATTATCTACCATAATATGTGTTAATAGTTGTTATCCTTCTAAGTCAACATTGAAGTTACAGAATATATAAGAGGGTGTGGCTCCATTGGAAGAGGAATGAACATCACCCAGAGATGGATAAAGGGACTTCGTCATCTAATGGTCAGAAGGTAACATGTATTTGGTTGTGTGTTGGTGGTTGCATTACGTCAGGCAGTCTCGCTATTAACTTTACTTGGGATTGAAGTTAGATGGACTGGCGTGGATTTGTAGTGGTCAGTGTATATTGTTCAAGGTTGAACCTAGGGTCTCATAGTCCTTTCTCTGCATGGTTCCGAGCTGGAACACGGGGGACATTCTGCCTGGGATTTGGGGGAATCAGAAGTGAAGCTACAACAATCATGTTCTTTTTGCACCTGGAAGGGAGACGCAGTGATTAAAGTGGTGTCCTAGTGATGTCCGCTTCCATCCTGTGATCGGAGTTAACACCACCAGCAATGAGACCAATCAAAAATGGTGCCAACTGGTGGGATGCTGTAAGGATGCTTTGTCACCATGGTGCTCATGACAGAGATACACAACCTGCATGATTACAGAGAAACACTGGGAAAAGTAAAATTGAGGGACTTTCTGAAAATAACTGATCTATATTCTTCAAGAGTATCAAGGTCAGAAGATCAAGGAAAGACTAAGGAGTGTTCCAGAGTGAGGGAAACTAGAGACGGGACCTCCAAAGACAATATGTGAGCCTCAACTGGATGCTCTGGCCATAAAGAACTGGAATGGGGAGTCTCAGCTATGCCAGGCAAGCAGGTTGTAGAGACCTGTAGCTCACAGTTAGTACTAACCAATGGGACTCTGTGTGAGGGGGGTGCCCTCACCACAAACACACAGCCAGTGTGCAGGGACTTCCCTAGTGGTCCAATGGTTAAGACTTCTTCTCCCAACACAGGGGGTGTGAGTTCAATCCCTGGTCGGGGAGCTACAATCCCACATGCCTTGGAAGCACCCCCAAAACCCCAAAACATAGAGTGGAAGCAATATTGTAGTTAATTCAATAAAGACTTTAAAAAATGGTCTCCATCAAAAAATAATCTTAAAAAAACAACAATGGGCACGAGGAAACTTGGGAGTGATGGATATGTTCATGACCTTGATTTTGGTGATGGTTTCCAGGTGTTTTGTCCAAACTCATTAAACTGTATACATTAAATTATGTACTCTTGTTTATATCAATTAAACCTTTATAAAGCTTTATGTTCTTTAGAAACATAAAGAACATCATTGGGACAGCTTATGAAAGCTGAATGAGGGCTGAGGACACGTGGTAGGGACACATGGTGTTATTCTCCCGACTCTGATGGTTATGTTGTATGTTTGTTGTGGTGGTGTGTGTTATGTTGAGATTTTTGTTGTATTTATTGTGTGTTTTTGTTGTTGTATAGGACAATGTTCAAAGGAAACAGACGCTAAGCTATCTGGGGGTGATGGAATGCTAGTTTTGCAAATTTCTTTCAAATGGTTCAAGGAGAAAAGTTCCTGTTATCCTTGCTGTAACTGAATTACTTCAAAATAAATACTGTCTTTAGCGTTTGAAAATGGGTCTAGAGTGTAGTGACGGTCTTGGTTGAGTGGGGCAGGTGCTGCTGGGGTTTTGTTTGGGGTGGGGATTGATGGAGGTAGGGAGACTTTTTAGTTATAGGCATCTGGGAGAACACTCTCCAGAAGGACCTCTGAGAGTAGATCAGCCAGGCAGTGCAGGCGGGGCGGGGTGGGGGCGGGTAGGGCTGGAGTATAGCACAGCCAATGGATGTTCCTTTTCATCAGGCCACCTGGAGCTTAGCTCCCCGGGCTCAGGAACGCCTGGGAGCAGGTGCGCTCTGTCCTGTGTCTGGTCCGTGAAGAAACCTGCTGGCCACACTGTATGTGAGGACTCAGCCCTCTGTTGCTCAGGGGGTCCCCTGTTGCGTATTCTGGGCCAGCTCACTCATGCACAGAATTGACTGTCAGTTTTCCACTTCCACAGTCTGCATCCTGAGTCTCCGTTAAGAATGTTTCTCTAGCTTTGCACGGCAGCAGTACCATAGCCAAAGAGGTTTATCCAGTGTGCGATTATTGCTAATTTGAAAAAAAAAAAAAAGAATGGCCTGGGAATTTCCTGGTGTTCCAGGGGTTAGGACTTTCACTGCCAGGGCCCAGATTCAGTGCCTGGTCTGGGAACGAAGATTCTGCAAGCAAGGCCAAAAAAAAAAAAAAAAAAGAATGAGTTTCTGACAAGCGTGAGGGAAGAAAGCCAGGTTGGATGTGTTACCTGAGTCCCTGGCAGGGCAGGGACTGCCTTCCTTTCAGTCACTGACGAATTCACAGGATCAGAAGAGCAAGCCCATCTGGGCCTGCAGGAGTCAGGGACATCTCAGAGAAGTGGGATGGGATTTCTGGCAGGAGCCCTGAATGAGAGTGGGGTGTAGGTGGCCGGGGCCCACAGGCATGTCTGAGAAGTGAGAGTCCGAGGCTAGCAAGGGGCAGGTGAAGAAGATTCCTGAGGCCAAAGTGGCCGCTAGACTGGGACATGGTGTGATCCAGGTCGGCAGGTGCAAGGGGCCAGCCTGAAGCATAGTGTTTCTTGGCCGTCACCCCAGCACACCAGACTCAGGGCTCGCAGGGACCAGCTCCAGGCTATCTGCTTCCAGCCAGCCAGGGACATGTTCCACACCCCGGGTTTATTTCTAGCTTGTTTTCCAAACCCAGGATGGAGCTTCTGGCTGGCCCCTTTGGATTGTGGGTAAGGAAGGTGCCCCCTTCCAAGGAGGCAGGTTTCTGTAAACAGGAATCAGAAGCTGTGTTGATGCCTGGCCCGACCTGGTGCCCCTAGCTTCCCCTTCTCTGGCCAGCCCCACCCCAAACCGCCCAGCCTGCCCCAGCCCTGGCCTATAAAATCTCCACACCCTCATTTCCAGTTGAACAGTGGCTTGGAGCAGCACCATGCAGCTGAATTTCAGTGGTCTTCGGGCCCTGGTGACAGGAGCAGGAAAAGGTGGGTGTGAGCCGGACAGGTTGGGGTGTGAGAGGAACTGAGGTTAGAGAGCAAAGTGCGCAGACCCAGAGCCTTGTGTTGGGGTCTGCACATTCCCTTTGTGTCACAGCCTGCCCTGCCAGCAAGTGCCCCCCACTCCAGCCACCGAACCAGCCAAAGTGGGCCTGCACTGCTCCCTACCATCCAGCAGGCCCCACTGGGACAGGACACTAGCCTCTCCCTGGCCAATGCAAGAGCCCTCCGGAGAGGATGGCCCTCAGACTCAGTCTAGGCAGATGGGGGCGCGTCTAGCCAAGGCCTCTTCCACGGGCCCAGCAGGAAGGGGCTGCCCTCTGGGCCTCCCTTGGTCGGATCCTGGTTGTCCAGATCCCTGCCTCCTGCCACCTCCTGGGCCAACACCCCTCTGGCCAGAACCCTCTCACCACTCTTTCCTGGGCGGCATATCTGCAGCTGCCACCCGCAGTCTTGGTCCAGACTTGTTGGGCCATCTTCCTGCCTGGTGAACCCCTGTAGGGATTGGATGGGACACGGTGAAGGCCCTTCATGCCTCAGGAGCCAGAGTGGTGGCCATGAGCCGCACCAGTGCTGACCTGGTCAGCCTCTCCAAGGAGGTGAGGTGTGCAGGCCTAGTGTGACCTGGGGCCGTGACCCTTGGGGATGCTTCATGAGCCTGCCAAGACCACCCCTTTGGTCACCGGCCAATGCTCCCCACAGTGCCCCAGGATAGAGCCTGTGTGCGTGGACCTGGGTGACTGGGAGGCCACGGAGAAGGCTCTGGGCGGTGTGGGCCCTGTGGACTTGCTGGTGAACAATGCCGCCGTGGCAATGATGAGGCCCTTCTTGGAGGTCACCAAGGAGGACTTTGACAGGTGAGGAGGAGGGAAGGAACTCAAGGGGAGAGGGCTGTCCAGGATGTGGTTCGGGTGTGACCATGGTCTGCTGTCTGCTGTGTCCCCAAGTCCTTCAGGGTGAACCTGCGCTCTGTGTTCCAGCTGTCCCAGGTGAGCAGTGGGAGGCTGTGGTCAGCACTGGCATGGCCCAGGCAGGGGTGCGGTGGGCTCAGACGGTCCTGTCTTGGCTTCCAGATCGTGGCCCGGGACATGATCAACCGTGGAGTGCCTGGCTCCATTGTCAATGTCTCCAGCATGGTGGCCCATGTTCCCTTCCCCAACCTAGCTGCCTACAGTGAGTCCCTCTGCCCAGTCTTGAGCCCCTACTCCAGGCAGGAGCAGGTGGGCTCCCGGGCTGGTCCTCATGCAAAGGCTGCTGAAACCTTCAGGATCCTCAGCGCTGCCTTCTCCTCACAGGCTCTACCAAGGGTGCACTGACCATGCTGACCAAATCCATGGCCCTGGAGCTGCGACCATACAATGTAGGCATGGGGGCCCTGGGGGTGCCAGCGACCCAGGCCTAAGA